>QEWY01000822.1:1928-27966 GCA_006503575.1 Baylisascaris schroederi | reverse complement strand
AAAAAAAATGTGATACATATAAATAGTGAGATATTACTTCAAACAGAGTGTGAAAAGATTTTTCTCAGATATGCACATTGATTTGCCCGACGATTTGTAGTCGATATGTTGGTGTTCCTTATTCATGGAATCGGTTCCACCATAAGTTCGGAGAAGTATAAAACTCCTCGTGTTCATGACCTACCTCGACTTATGAACAATCAATCTTCTAGTTTATTGATCTGTTGCCCCTCAATGTTGAACTCGTTCTGATCTCTCATGATTTTTGCTTAGTTCATTCACCTCATTGTGTTATATTATCGTCACTATCTATATATAATCAAAAAATGTGTTATTTTCACATCTGCTTAATGCTTCAATTATATTGTAAATATATGTGCCTGTATTACTGTTTCTTCTTTTTTCGCTGCAATATTTATGCTTCATTGCTTATTGCAGTTTTCTGTATTTTCAAAATTTGCATAAAGCTGCTTCTTTACTCCAGTGTTTTTCATCTCATCATATATTTTCTATCTGTTTATATATTTCTACCCATCTCATCATATATTTCTACCTTTGCGATTACAAATTGCATTTAAATTCATCGCGCTGTAGAATATTCTCAGTGTTGCAGCGCTATTGCTGAAGAAGTGGTTGGTTATCGAAATGTTTTATCTGCTGGTCGGTTGATGTTGCTGGTGGTTATAGGTTTGTTGTGGCCGATATCACGACTGATCTCTTGTAGGCAGTGGCAGGTAAAAGGAACGAGTGCTTGCCGTAGTGTTATTTCCTGTCTTAAGCGGAAGTGACGTGTGATGCTGTTTGCTTGTTCGATGGGCGTCCATGTTGACCAAAAAGGGCGCTGTCAGCAATCCTTTTGTGTGGAGTTTCATTGTTAACGCTTTTTTCAAGATGTAATTGCCAACTCAGTTTTTAATCGTTTTATGCAATTTTTTAAAAATAATTTCATTCCTCATAGAGAAGAAAAAAAGATTTGATTTCATGAAAATCTGAAATTTACCGGTAAAACTGCGGCAGTACTAATGAATAGCACGTTAACCCTCCTAATTGTCATACTGGAAGCATGTTTCTTAACGCAGTGACTCGAATAAGAATCTCTAGAAGTAGCACACTTCTCCTCGATAGCCATCTCCCCGCGGGAAGGGGAATGGGGTAGAGTGCTTGAGAGAAACTCAAACTTCGAAAGGGGTGACTTTCAGTTCAGACCGTAGAATGCTGTAAGTTTTCACTCATGCTACTGAAGTGACCGAGTTGCCCAAAAAGTATGAATCCTGAAATGCTGCGGTCACCGCCAAGCTTCACCAAGAGGAGCTTTGTGGCGTGGAGGTGCCGAAATTGGTGTTGATTTTTAAGTCACAAATTGTGCATATCTGATCCTCATAAGCTTTCGGTGGCGGTGTGATATGTTGCGGGATTTTATCCCTCTCGCAATCTTTTCTAAGCAGTGACTAGATTTGCAATCTTCGGTTTCTTAGTAACGGTATTTTAATAGCCAGTAAACGTGATTTCCCGTTTGTAACTTGTTTGATTGCCCTCCCCCCCCCCCCCCCCCCCCCCGGAATTCTTGTTATTTCAGAGATTTTCAAGAGTGGACACGTTTTACTGTAATAGCGCTCACTTTTTTCTTCCAGATATTCAGAGGTATTTCGGTATTTCGATATTCAAATTTTCCGATTTCGAAATATGGGCCTTGACATTTTTTATTACGTTAAGTTCAATATTTTTTCACTGTTTACTCCACCAATATTGCTCGCCGCTATCATTACTAAATATGCAAATTGGTATCACCGTTATTGCTGCTACCTGGATATGTCTAGAACTATCTACCAATACTGCAAGTATTATGGAATTTTATATCGGATAGAATTGCCTACTTGTAGTGTTAGTGCGGTCATTAGCAATAACTGCAGTTACTTGCATCATCTGTCCTCCCAGTACGGTTTAATGCTACTGTATATCCCACACCGTTGTGAGCACTTAACAAGTGGACAAAATACAGATAACATCACAGATATCAATTGGAAATTTTGAGTATCCCTCACGAAGAGTTCCTCTGAGTACCACATTCGGGGTACGTGATGCTTAGTTGGATAGGAAATGCATTCAAATTATACGATGTGAACACCAGCCGAGATCATGCATTCTATTTGTTAGATCATGCATCATGCATCTTAAGCAGGTGTTTTGGTGGTTAAGTGTATTTCATCGTCAAAAAGCAGAATCTCGAAATACCATTGTGGAGGATGGTACGAATTTTACCAGTTGATTTATCTTCATTCAAACGCCGTTTCCTCCCTTTCTCTTATTATCAGAACAACCTCAAAACCTGAAAGGTCGCGGATTCGAACCACCTTGCCGACAATGTTTTCTATGGTCATTTCACTAAACGTCTTGCAGAACAAATTAATAAATACTGCTTCGATGGATTCATTTGCTTGAAACACATCTCTCACAATTCACTTCTCAGCATATAAAATGTTTTTTGAAAAATAGGACAACGGGATAGTTTTCAACTTGCCATTTCCATTTTCAATTCACCCTACCTTGGAGGTGGAAATAGTGGAAGGAAAGCAAGGTAAGGGGACTGGCTAGGAACCTATCGATATGCTGTTGATGTTGAACGATGTTAGAGGGAATGCTTCTCTGTACGAACCCACCCATTCGCTTCCTTTGTCGCTCTCTTTCATTATAAGAGCAGTATTGTGGACGCTTATATACTGACCGTTCCCTTCTTTTCAGGGATTATATTGTGAGACTGTTAAATGTTTCGTTGTACTCGCTCTCCTGTTCTGGAGGACGGTGAGATCCGGGATGAAGCCGATGAGGTGTATTCTCCCTCGGATTACGATGCAGAGGGGTAAGTTCTGCTTCGATGGAGATCTGCCTGGACACGTCACTGAGGTGGCATGCTTCATTCACATCCGTATTGGTGTTGCATATTCCTATCCTCTTTTGAGGTCAACTTCCAATCCTTCAGTGCCACTCATGTGGTTCTGCTGTGGTCGGTATTTGCATCCCTGTCCCTTGAATGAGGAGTTAAGCTTCGTGCATAACAACATAGATGCTGTCCAATGTGATGTTATTTGAGTGTCTAATGCTGTAAATGTGATCAGCCGAAAAGTTTTTTGATATGGTGTACAATCGTATTGCGCAAGTCGCATGTTTGTTTAACGCAGTTTGTGGTAGATATTTGTGGCTCAAATGTCCTAAAGCATGTATCGACGATGCATGCCTTGCGCGCGCAATGCAAATGCTGACTGCTCCACTGGTTATGTACAAATTCAGAGGCGCAAATGCCTTACGTCGCCTCTTTTTTGAGAAGGGTAAGAAAAAGGGCAGTAAGGTAAAGGAAGCTCTCCGGGGGTTCATTTTTTATGATACGGTACGTCGACGCTCGCATTTCCTCAGCATCTGTAAATGTCAGTTTTTGTCCACAGTATATCTGAAAATCGAAGTGTACCCACTAAAGTCGTAGAAGTATAAATGAAAAAAGCTACATCGGCTCGGCTATTTAGTTCACGCTGTGGCCCACTCTAGGCGCCTGTTGTACCTCTTGAAGAATCGGGGTTAAGGAGTTGAACCTTGTTTTGCCTAGAATCGTAGTCAAGGTCCATTTGTTTGCGGATTAGGGGTTCGGGCTATTCACCACCGAATCATCAGAGTTGCAGTCTGACCACTTTGGCTATGCGCCTACCGGAAGTGGTATTATTTCTTTCGAATGATCATTGCCGGAAGTTTCTTCTTTAAGCGTAGCTTTTCAAGATATTCTGATGGTTCTCACATATTGCATAGATTTTTCTAGGATCACCTCGCATATATCTGCAAACTCGGATGCGCAAGTGACGTCGTGGACTAGCCAAGATGATGAGCGTGAAGTGGACCGAATTATTGCAGAAATGCAGGTAAGCGTTATTCCATCGGTCACATTGTGAAACATGCCTCGATGAATGATGGTTGGGCTGGCGGATTCAGATGGCTTCGGTCGATCGATCATAGAAACATCGAAGGGAACTGCGGAACTGTGAAGTTTCTGACAGGATATTCGATGTTTCTAATTCTTTCGAGATTCCTCGAAACGTTGCAGAAACTTTTGTGGTGTTTCATCATTGCAGATTTTATGACTGTGATATTCGTTTCTTTATGATTCCATTTTGTCAGTTTGGCGTGCTTCGAACTACGTTCAGTGGCGAAGGGTAATTGGGGTTACGTCGCTAGTTGCAATTGAGACTTCATAAACTTTGAGCCGCGATGGAACGTGTATTATTTGTTCGTCGTTCGCAATCTTCTGCACTGTTAACGCAGTTGCGCTCGTTTTTTGTGCGATGCAGCCGTTTTATTGAGTAGGCGAGTAAGGATATGAGGCGTAGGGTTTGAGGTTGAAGACTTCAAGTAACTGTGGATTAGAATGGAAGGATTGATCATTACAAATTTATCTGAATGACTGTTATGCGTTATAGTGGAAGTTTAGTCGGGAATTTTTCTTTTTGTTATCGTCTACAAGAAATTCGAAAGTCGGAAAAAAGGTTGAAAGGCTGAAAATTTTTATTCAAGTTTTTGAAGCTTTGAGGAAGAACAGTAAGTGGCAAAAGATGGCTTTGGCGTTTCCGATAGGGTAAAAGGAAACTTCATTTGAAGATCCGCAGGAACCCGAAAAGTTTTCTATCTTCCATCAGAAAAATGTTCAAATTCTACGTATTTGTCTCCAGTTGCTTCTCGTTCCCTCCCTCTATTTCTTTCCTTCTTCGTTCTGCATTCTCCTACCCGTTGGATAGACTAATACTGTTAGCATTATAAGGACCAATGAATGTTTAGAGCTATGTGCATAACGAAAGCGCAAATCAATGCGATAACGACGATGTTGTTGATGATGAAGAGAGTCTACGCAGAGCGGCGATTGATTCAGCCCAAAACAGACGTCAGCAAGTGATCCACATCCCAACTTGTGCAGGCGAGCAGGGAACATTCTGCGAGGAACAGATAAGTTCCGCTATTGCACAGGGAACAAGCGGTGAGTTCAGTGATTCTCATATTCTCTCATTGTTTTATATTTTAAAAGGATTGCGTCGAAAATATTTGTATAAAATGTGAATAATATGTGGAAAATGGTATCTGCTGCTTGCAGTAAATTTGCATATTTTATATAGGCGAGTGATGTTTAATTGAAAGTAATCATCGACATTATTCGAAGAAGAACTTATGTGAGAGTGATTATCCGTTCAGATGTGGCGTTAGAGGCAGCGAAACCAATACGTCCACGATCAGGTCGTCGTAGAGGGTCTTCGAAGTCGACGTGGGTGCGATTGGACAACTCGCGATCGAACGCCACAAGGAGTATTTACTCTTTTTCTTCGATGTCAACTAACTGCTATGAAAAACATTTCGAAAGGATATTTCAAGTGTTAATAGTTAATGCCTCCTATAAGTAAAGTGTAGCTTCCGGCTTGTCTTGTTCCAAGTTTTCGAAGGTCATCGTTCACTTATATTCAGTCGGCGAAAATTAGGTTTACTTGTTGTGGCAGAGTTTGTTGAAAAAGTCGAAATGATCTTGAACTGTGGCTGATGAAGAATATTAGCGAGTTTTACATATGCAAATGCTTGCATATGAGGTTAACGCATTACCCTTATATCGGTTGCAAGTAAAATTATTGTATACACCATATTTGCATATGTTTAACTTTTTCAACATTGACCCATAGTGCGAATAGGTTCACTTTCATCGATCTTTGTTTGTGAATTATGCTGCAAGCAGGCTACATCGAGAAGGCTTGATCGATGATTGTGTTTACGCTTGATTAAGTTTTGTCTTGTGCCCAGTAGGGTTACCTTCACGGTGCTCATTTTCATCACATGCTGTTCAGGTATTGAACAGGTAGCACTTCTTACATTTGCCTCATTGTTAAACACCAGATAACGCTTGCTTCGCAAGCTAAAAACAGGAAGGCAAAGCGCATCTGAAATCATTGAACATAGTGAATTTTGTTCTGAGAACAGTGCCTTTATTGACTGATTTTTAATATGTTATTAGGCGGACTATTGCATGTAGGGTGGAAAATTGTCTGTTGTATTGTCTGGCACGCATGATAGTAGCAGTTAGTAGTGATATAAAAAGTCGGCACTTGGAAAAAGTGGTCTGTTTGAATGTATTCTTGCGTTTGATGGAGTCGATTGAGGTGGCAAACGATTGCTGAAATAAATTGGGTAATAACTGGAGAGTATCTAAGGCAGTCTGCAAACCGGGAAGAGGGTTCTTACCGGGGTCATCGATTCACTTTCTGTCCGTGCTTTCAATTGCTTGCTTCCTTGAAGGTATAAGAGGAAAGAGGTCTAAAATGAAAGATCGCTCAATGGTTGATTTATAATTTCTGCGATATCATCCTAACCTTTATTTTATCTCACTTTTTAATATCAGTGACTTTTGCTTCCTCTTTGGTTCATGGAGTTGATTTTGCATGACATAATTTGGTCATTTCACGTGATTCAGACGAACTCTTTGTTATCTTTTGATGTTTCACTTTGAGTCACATAGAAATTTCTGTTTAGGTGGGGGAATTCTGAAATGCTTTCGTGACTCTGTGAATAAGCAACCAAGGGAAAAAAGTGGGAGAAGTAGGGGAGCGAGAGTTGAAGGATTTGGTTTTTATTTTTTGCTTAGTTGTTAGCTGAATCCTTCTTTCAGAAATTTAGCACACTTATAGAGGATATAAGAAGGAAAAGTTGTGTGTAATTGGTGTTCGATGCAACTCGACGATAGCATATCAGCAGTGATCAATTACCATGCTTATCATTGGCTGCAAGGAAATGTTGCTCTGTTATCATATCATATAATTGGGACCTTACAATGTAAAGGGTGCATCTAGTTATGGTTATGCGAGTTCACTGTGTTTAGGATCGCGGCGTTCCTCGACAAATAGGATTGAGCCATTGGTCGTTACCGTCACCAACGACACGCTCCACGATTCTGATGTTCACTTAGCACTCGGCGGAAATACACCGGAAGAAGAATTGACATGGTCGAAGGAGTGAGTTTTATTATCAGATAGACTGAACATTGATTTGATGGATGGCAATATGCAAGAGCGGGATGGAATTTCCTGTTTTGTAGTTTTTTCCCAATAATTTTTCTCGAGAGGTGGCATTTTGTAATAGTAGCGGCCTCTTGCCGTATTCATCATGATTTTCTTCCTCTGTTTGTCCACACCCTCTCCTTCTTAAATGTCATTAAAAAATTTAAAATGCAAACACTCCCCCTTGTCTTCCTTAATTAATGTCACTGCGCTATAGTCGGAAAAAAAAACGTTGCTATCAGAAGAACTCGGAATTTGCTTTATCGGTAAGTTGAAGGCGGAAAACCGTCTTCGTTATGTTGTTCATTAACAGCGGGTTGACGCATTGGACCATAGTGTTTCATTTCTTTATCACAGGTATGATATGATATGATATCATTTAAAAAAAAACGTTGCTATCAGAAGAACTCGGAATTTGCTTTATCGGTAAGTTGAAGGCGGAAAACCGTCTTCGTTATGTTGTTCATTAACAGCGGGTTGACGCATTGGACCATAGTGTTTCATTTCTTTATCACAGGTATGATATGATATGATATCATTTTTATAGTGATACGATGTCGTTTGATTAAGGTGTGCACAGGTTGAATGTCTCCTCCATCCGCAGATTTGTTCTTTTTTGTTATTTTCCCATATATATTTGAGGATGCTTTTGTCGATCGTTCATATCCTTAGTGGTTATTGCTGATAAAAGCTTAGTTATCTTCCTCTAGGTATGACGAGGCATTACATAATATTCGACTGCGCTTTGAACAGAATGCGGCGACAGCAGTGGAGAGGGATATGGAAGGTGGTTTGGGCGATAATTACGAGCAGGTCGGCATGGATATCGTTGACAGTGATCGAGGTGAGTTTGCCTGAGCACTAGGAGCAGTTCTCCTCCTTCCTTGTTTTCGCATAGGGAAGTCGTTCATGTTCATGCAGTCTACAGTCGCATGACCGTCAAAGAGGTGAATGGGAAGCGGCATAAGCCACTGAAGGCCCAAAATTGATGGCAACAGAAGAGATGAGAGACAGTTTTATGGTCTCTCTATCGGAATAGAGCGTTTGTGAAAATTTCTGAAGCCCTAGCAGCGTTGTTTCATGTTATCTCCTTGATGAAGGAGAGGTTCGGCATTGTTTTAGGATGCGTCATGTTGTCTTGGCTGAGATCCGAGAGATTGTATATTCCGCACTATTTCAAAGAAGGAGGGGGTACTATTTAAAAGAGATCATTCTTGATTATGTGGAAGGAATTGAAAGGGATTACTTAAAAGAGATTTCAAGAGGGTTATTATTTTCTGTGGTTGTGATATGCGAGGGCGACAACGTGTAATTTGTGCATACAATTTGCTAGCATCGTCCACCACTTTATGCTGCCTCTGTCCATTTGATAGTTGAGGACTTCGTTGAAAAAAACTGCATAGGACGGATCCCCGTTTTTGGGCTTGGTGAGATAATATTGAGGAAGCGCTTGCTGTGCCAACTTTTGAGGGAAAACCTATGAATGAAAAGCTTGCAGAAGGGAAGTTATTACTAAGTGGGGGGAGGGGGGGGGGGGTTATAGTCCTACAATCCTTACGTTTTCTTTCTCGAAGTGCTGGGAGTTTCTTTTTTTTTTAATTTTAGACGAGCGATAAAATTTTGTCCTACCACCCGCTTTAATTTTTAATTCATAAAAGAAAAACAAGTTCGTTGAAGAAATCTTTGAATTTACTACTATGTTAAGTAAGTTGAATTCAAGCACAAATTGTGTATAAGCGTGTTCAAGATTCGGAATCACGTTGTGGAGTGCTTCGTGGTGTTTCAAGTAAGGTGGATACAGATGCGGCTAAGCGTGATGTTGCAGATGAGCCGAGCATTGACGACGAGGCTGAAAGGCTTAGAGCTGCACTACTTGAACAGGTTGGCGTTCATTCTGCAGCTACCTTTCAGCAATGTGGCTGCATTCGAGAAAGTTCCTTTAATATGCGGTATATTTGGTGGACACTCTCCGCAGTGTTTCCGCTAAGCTATTGTTTTCAACACTTTGTTCACGGTATATTGGTATCGTGAACGAGTTTTGACACTGACCGATTTTTTTGTCATTGCATTGATAGACGTTTGATTCTGCATTGTGGACACGTTGCCAATCCTGTCTTCCCCTTTTGGGTGGTGATCCTTACATAATTTCCTCCTCTAACACCCCCGAATGACTAAGGCCGTGATCTTGAAGTTTTGTGGGTTTTATCCACCTTACAGGCTGATACTGGCCTCTGATTTCGTTGAGGATTGGTACAAATTGTTGGTTAAGAAGTAGCATTATTCGACAAGCTTGCATTGGTTTTACACGTTTGAACTATTCGTTGAGTTGATAAATTGAAATACAGAAAAGTCTGCCATGTCTGCGCGAGGGTATGCTTTCTCACTTGTCTTATATTCAGTTCTAGAAGGTTAGTTCACCCGTTTTGAGAGATGGGTTATTGAATTCTTTAATGTTGGTGGGTGCATGAGAGGGAAGCGAATATTGAATGTAGTGCCCCAATACAAGCTTCTGTGGCATGCTCTTTGTTCAGTGGAGAATATCTCTTGTTTAAGGTGAAGAGGAAGAAGCAGTTGGAAGAGAGAGCTGAGACAACGTTGAATAATCGTGAGGAGGGGGAGGTTAGTAGTTCAACGACGCCGATCCACTCTCCGGGCGTGACGCAGCACACCACGTCGAACTCATTCGACACTGCTTTACCTCCTCATTCGCGCACTGTGTTAGTCTTTTTTAAATTTGAGAGGTTATATGAAGGAAAGAACTAAGGGAACTTATTTCTAAACATGAAAGTTTCCCTGCTTTCGTTTGCGATCGTTTCGTTTAAATAAGACTTGTAGTGACATTGAACGAGGAATACCCTTGTAAACCCCCTCGCTCTCAGTTCAAGCCAGACGGGGAGGGTGGCTTCTTCGCCGTATTGCAGTGCAGGTGCTATGCATTTGTTAGGAGAGTCTGAATAGAGTACCATCGACCCAGGCAATCGGAGCCATGCAAAATAGAGAAGGTAAGAAAAAACGATTTGCAGTGGGTGCAATTCGAGCGCGGCCCTCCCTTCATCATCTCTGGAACATAATTCCAAGGCACGGAGCGTTAGATCGGTCGTCACCCCATCAAAGGATTCTCGACTTGGGCGCAAGGTAACGTTGTTTTTTTTGCATCTTCATCAAGGAAACTAGCAAACACTAAATCCGAGTCAAGCGCGGTTAGGCTTGCTTACCTTCGTGTTGGTCTTGAACTTCGATGCTTACCTCTTTCCTCTTATTGCATTAATTTGA
The DNA here is from genome assembly GCA_006503575.1 of Baylisascaris schroederi. Taxonomy (NCBI): domain Eukaryota; kingdom Metazoa; phylum Nematoda; class Chromadorea; order Rhabditida; family Ascarididae; genus Baylisascaris; species Baylisascaris schroederi. Next base: position 17,629 of record QEWY01000822.1, on the reverse strand, counting down.
AATGGAAGAAATTTGCATTAGTTTATGGCGTTTCCAGAGTTTTCCATGTGTTAGATAGCGTTGACTCTTTATAAATGTTCAGATACCGTTATCGTTTAGGAAGTGCCGATAGCTGGATTTGCTGAAAGGTTGTTTAGTTGAAGTGAGCTCACTCACTGCTTGATGCGTATTACCCCTCTAGTTTTGTGCTCAGCATTGGATCTAAGTGGTGGAACATATTCTGGAAACGTTGCAGTGATGGCGAATTGATGTGCCGAAAGTAACGTTACAGTGTAAACAGCCCAACCCCTCCCCTCTTATATAAAAATGTTAGAATATTATTGCAATTTGAAGTTGTTTGTTTGCCCAAGTTTTATACGTCTCGTCGCGCTTAAACAATTCTCGCTTGTTAAAAAATCGCCATTTCTCTTTTCATAGTTGACGAACGTGTTTATAAGCTTTCGAATCTTTGTTTTCTTCTGCTCTTCGAGCTGTGATTTGTTAATATTCGTTGTGAATCGCACTTTAAGTGAAAGAGAATGCGTTTTGTGAATTTCAATCTGATATAAACAGATTATATTGACGATTAGCATAGTTCTGCATGTGGCCACCTCCTAGCTAACCTATGACCCTAGGATTAAGTGATAGCACAGTTCCTTTCCAAAAATGTTCGCATTACCATCTCTGAGACCTTTATAGCATGCTACAACATGCCATTGTATACACTTAGCTGTCACAGCCATCGAATGGCTAGCACTACCACTACATCAACATAAAACATGATTAGCATGTTTCATTGGGAACATGATATAGGACCGTAAAAAATAGTGGATGGGAAATGCTTGGCAGAACACATAACCGAGTTTTAAGGTTTATATGAGGATTGAAAAGATAGAAGTTGAAATAACGGTAATAGCTCTTTTGCATTGTGGGTACATTACCATTCAACTCATTTGTTGATCGTTCAATATGGTTTGTTGATCTACAGTGGTGTGATTTAAGTTCTGGCTATCTTTCCGGTATAACCAAAACATACAAATTTCCTTGTTTTGAAATTTTTCAATTCATCCTTTTTCAGAGATCAGCGAGGCAACGGAGATCAAATTCGAGCGATAACGAAACGATGGTGTTGAGTGATTTCTCCGATGCGCCCCCTCGAAAGCGTTCGAACACAAAAAGGTGATCATAATTATATGAAGGAAAAAGGACGTACGTAATAATGATTTGTGAGTGGACAGAGTCTGTCCTGATGCGCAGAGTAGGTCGTAGAGGGTTGTTCTTTCCTCAACCTTGTTCGCTGTCGCGAGGATTGAGTGGTGTTTGTTGGGTTGACCAAACTATAACAGCAGTCCCAAGGTGCACTTCTTTGCAGAAGAATCAAAAGCAGTGGACGAGGTGCCAATCATCAGAGTGCAAATGTGAGTTGGATACCGTCTCGAGAACACACTCTGGAGGAATGGGAGAGATTGTTGGAGGAGGAAGCGGAAGAGAAGCGTCTGATCGAAAACAAGATGAAACACAGGGATGCGCAACGCAGTATGAATGCCAGCAAACGTGATCGCTATCTAGTAGGCGTCTTTGTTGGAATTTTCTGCCTTAAATAGCGCTTTGCTTGAATGTTCCCTTCTTATTGGGTGTCAGTACAGTGGGTAAAAGCCTTCTCACCTCTCACATTGGGCAAATGGCCCTGTTTAGTACGTTGCGAGAAGCAATTTGCTTTCGATGAGCGCGGATAGGTGCTGAGCGAAATGTTCGGAGGAGTCATGTTGCTCCCCTGTTTTGTTTCTGCAGGAGTCGGAGTGAGTGAATTCTCGGCTAGAAACCTGCGAATTTTCCCAAGTGTGCAGCACGGTAACGTTGTAAGCCTTCTTAAAATAAACCGACAGACGGTATAATTTTCTCTTGTGGGCTCTTTGTGGGAAAATTTGATAGGTTTTTGAGCCTAAAGCAATGATTTATGTTATTTCTTTTCGCAGTTGCAATATTGCAAACACTGCTCATCTGAAGTCCTCTTTATCTTCACTCCTTCCTGAGAGTTCTAACACTATCATGAATATACGTCCTACCACCAAGATTTCTACCCTAACCACCCGTCCATTCTTCCGCTTTCTTGCCTCGCTAAGTTCCCCTCCTTTAATATTTTAAATGGATGTGTATTCGAAATTGAAAGATTTTGTTTTTGGATGTTGCTGTACTTCAGGAGCGTGCATATCGATGCTGTCAAGAAATTGGATTCTTGGATTCCGAACTGATGATGCTGAAAGGTGATCTGGAGAAAGTGAAAGGGCGAATATCCTTCTTTGAGAAAAAGTGCGAAAAGGCAAGGAAGGCAGAAAGTCGAAGAACGGCTGAAAAGAAAGCGGCCGAGAGGGTGAGAAACAAGGAAGTATACAGGAGGCGGTTGAGCGAGAATGGCATTGCAGCGGTAGACGTAGATGTACCCAGGTCGTCAGGCGGGAGCGTGTTAAGGAAAGGAATCAAGCAAGTTGACAGCGGTGATACTGGTTTAGCAGCGTTAAGGGAAGACACACAAGATGAGAATTCAGGAGGAACCGGTATTCACATCCGGTCTGAATCTCATAATGATGGCCGACAAGCGGAAAATGTGAATGCGGAGTCGGCAGAATCTGGCAAAGTTACCAAGAGAAAACGGGTTTGCAGAACTGAAGAGGTTGTTTCGCCAACGCAGTCGAAGGAATCGTCGGGTCAGAGAGAAGCGGGAATGATTCTGGAGCCTGAACAAGAGCTCCAGTTCAATACTAATGTCGCGGGAGGAGCGAGTGAGGGTGTCGAGGTGGAAGAAGAAAGAAATGAGGCAATAAGGTCATCTTCGGATGAAGACTTAGAAAATTGGTGTCAACTGGATTCGGTGGATCAAGAGGGCAGCGATGCCGATCGCTTAGATAAGCGTGGCCATCGGTTATTACCATCAAATACGAAGCCAACAGCGATGCAGTTTCCCGATGAAGGGGATTTTTGTTTTGAAGATTTCGATGAAGATGCTATTAGCGGAACTATGCAAAATCCAGAAACCTCGTCGGCTCAAGAGGAGGTGATGCTTGCAAGCAATAAAGGAGCAGCGACACCCTATGAAATGAGGCACAATTCCGGCTCGACCTCCAACTTTTCGAATGATGGTGGAAATTTTGCGGAGCTGAGGGATAATTCACTGCTCAGATTCAGTGGATATCGGTACGAGTTCAAAAATATATTTGCCTTTATAATGCAGGCCCAGGTCAGTTTACGATGTTGAAAAGAGGACTTAAGTTCAAATGGAGGGCAGTATGAACTGAGTGAGAAGTGGTAGAGTATCCTGGTGAGAACGGTGTGTGGGTTTATTGAGTGGTCGGACCACTTACTTTTCGATTTTGACGAAAACTTCGATACTGCACTTAATGAGTTATCTTTTGCTCAGAATAAATTAGTGGTTGTTCGGAGATTTGCAGCAAGTCACTTGTCACAGTGTTGCAACTCAACGAGGGTGTTGTTGGTTTGAGTGAACATAAATACTATTAGCTGTCTATTACTGCTTTGTTTTGTATTATCTTTAGTCAGTCACTGAAATGGTATGAAAGAGGCGTTCATCATTTCCAGAATATGCCCAACTTTCCCATACAACCTGATAACGCATCGCTCAATTTCGAATAAACTTGATCCAATGCGACCGTTGTGTTATTACGAACTTCATGGAATATGCAAGGACAGGTTTTGTACAATGTGCGTTTTATTTTTATTACTTTCTGAGAATGCTTGTTCCAAACATAGGTGACGAGTAATTGTTTATATTTGCTTGTTGCGTGAATGGATATGGTTCGCATTTTCTTCTCAAAATTTCAAGGAAATTATTATACGGGCAAGGCTGTAACAACTTTGACATTTGCGGATGGCGTATTATTTTTGGTGACATTTGTGCAAGATTTTGCTAAACGTCGAATGTTACAAAGTCGGGGATCGTGATCAGACTTATAGGTTGTGATATAGAACAAGGGATTTACTTCCTACACGCAGATGTGCCTGGAGGTAACTGATGGTGTTCTTCGAGTAAAACTTGATCTGTGATTTAGAAGTCTATTGACTTTGTGGATAATCTTTGAAGGAGGTGCATTTTTTGTTTGTTGAGTGCACTGTAATCTACACTTGCGACAACACACAGTACTATTGCTGTGGTGCTGATCGAGTGCTGAAACATGAAGTAGTTCTAAATAAATCTGCACCCTATCTAATTCACCTGCAACTTTATGTTGAATAGGTGAGCGGGGAATATTTATAAATATAGACATGAGTGAGGTGTGAGGTGGGCGAAATCAAGTTTACTAATGCATAAAAGAACCTTCATTGAGGTAACATCTGCTTAACTCACCTACAAGTCTAAGGTGTGGAATGTAAGCGTGATGACAGCCTTATTCTCTTGTTGTCTCTCTATGCGATTACCTTTTCGAATAAATTGAAGGCAGCATGAATCCGAATACTTAATGACGGATGAAGAGGTGCTATGCAGCGTATTCGCGCATTGCCCCGATCTATGTCCTTCCGAGAAGATGTTCTGTGAGTCTACTCTCTTTATGGTTTTTACGACTCCTTCTATCGACTCCTGTTGACTACTGTTTATAGGTATACTGAGCAAAATGGAACAAGCCGATTGTATTTAACAATGTTGACGTAGTTTAGTAAAGGAGGAACGGATAGCAACGTTCAGCTGCATCGCTTTCGTGTTACTAAAATTTGAAATTTCAGTGTTACTCGAGGCAAATAATAAATATTGGTGGGTCCAGTTGATATTCAGTCCGTTGAGTGAAATTTCTTTTCTTTGGCTGACAGTGTTTATTTGCCGTCTGATTTGCCATATCACTTATAATTTGAATGGCGTCTGGCATCAAAGGTATCATCGTCCTCTACATTTTCCTATATTTCTGGGCTGTTTCATTATATCATTTCCCAATGAGAGAAGATGTTGACGAATCAAAAACTCTTATTGAAGCATTTTGAACTGGAATTGAACTTTATTATTTGTCCACTATTATAGGTTTCAAGTCTGTAAGCGTTAAAAGCTGTAACGATGATGCGTTTGCGCATTTTTAGTGCTACGCTGTACCGCCATATACGTCGAATGAAGTGATGGCTCACTCGTTGTGTACTGTGAGAGACTTTGGCTTTCTATTCGTGCCCGTTTATACTTTGTGATTCAATGTTCGTTTTATCTTGAAATCCCAGGAAGGGGGATTTTCGCCTAGGTAAATCAAAAAGGATTAAGATTTTGTACAGATTGCTACCTTCAAAAAAAAAAAAAACTGATGAAAATCTCGTGAACGAGGGCAAAATTTTGCTGGAAAGAATAATATTTTGCTATTAAAATTGGGACGTCGTGTTTACTTGATTAAAAATGCGCACAGTTATGATGGAATCTACCAAATGTTGGAACTTTTGTTAGTCGGAGGTGAAGGATATTTAACACGTCACCTTTCTCCAGTTGCCTGTTGTAGTACCGTTTGGGATGTTGCGGGTGTTGTCAAGTGGCACCGGATACAGCTCAATGTGCTAAGCCACAGGTCAGTGTTCATCACTAATTCTGCTGTTTATTTCTCAATGAACCATACTGCCGTGAAAGTGGCAGAAACATCTTTAAGATGGAAGAGCAATAGAATTCTTAATGATGTTTGATGTGGATGTGCCTGTGACAAAATGATTTACCTGTGAAGGTGAGTCGATCCGTTGCTCCTCAGTCTCGGTTTCTTTTGTTTGAATGACGAGTAGATTATTTTATAGCTGAATACGCAAATGAACTTCTGCGCAAATGGCCATCGAAGCCGGTCGGGCAACTGGTTTCTGAATTGTTGAGTGCTGTACCCGAATCGAATCGAGTCATCAAGGCATCTGATGTGGATTCCAGATGTGATCCAGAACCCGTTTTCGAAGGTCGTTTTAGATATATTTTTATACATTGCTCTAATCACTGCTATATTGCGGTTACATTTAGATGATTTATGTAGGTCGATAGTAAAAGGTTTGTTTCGAATCAAGTTCAAGTTTATTTTCGATCTTATATGATTTGAAAAAACGAGTGCATTATGTTGCACGCAAGGTTGGAATTTGATTCATTAAGCTTTAAATGAGTGCAGGTATGTGATTACAGAATACCGTTATCGAGGTTCATTGTAGAGATAATTTTGCTGCCAAATTTGCGCTTCCATTTACTTTTGCCTTTCATCTGCTCACCTATCGCCAAAACAATTTGGAGGGTTAAATGCAGATATACGATTAATTTGTTGATGGAGGTAATTAATGGATTTCAGGTGGATTGCAAGGGATCGATTTATAGCTGCAAATTAGAATCGTTATTTCAATCTCTGACTCGTTAGTAGTAATGACCGGTGAAGTTTTAAATGGGTGTGATCCCGGCCATCTTGCTTGTACCTGTTTATATGTGCTTTTAGCTAACCTATGCAAGAGCATGTTATTTGGCACTGGGTGTATGTGTGTTTATTTAGGCATTTGCATGGCATTGTGATATTGTGACACAGAATGGTCACTCAGTCCTGTCCTCTAGATGACCATAAGCACGTGCAAGTATCATAGAGGTTGCAGTTTATTTTCCGCTTTAACTGGATGACAGCAGGTGAATTGAGTCTTGATTAAAAAATTGTACATGTAGTCGGTCATGCTGCGGGGATTTAGAAGAGTTCCACCTGTCCATTAAGCTTTCGTGTCATTTTATCGCTTATTGATGTTTCAGATTCAGATGAGCAGTTGGTATCGTATAATATGTGGCCGGCGTTGGAAAGCTCCGTCTTGCGTAATGCGCCAGTCAGTCCGAAACCTTACTCGTATATGGCATGACAACGTTCAATGAGTTGATGAGCATTGTTTGGGTAGAAGCTTGGTATGAAGATCGTTCCATATGAAGAAATTAGAGTGAATAGTATGAGGGAGCAGTGAGCTGTGCATTTAATCGGAAGTAATGAATCATCCAAATTTCATCTGCTTGATTCATTCCCTTTTTACTACCGATTAAGTGCTCATAGTTTGATACGGATTATGGCGAGAAGGGGTATTGTTAGGGGTTTAGGTTCATTACATAACCCTAAATACAACTGATCTTTACAGGAAGTACTTGAGAGGGCGAAAAGTATTGTGAATACGGGAAGATTGAGCGTTTTTTTTACAGAGCGCAAATTGTGGTTAACCGTGAATGGGAGAGGGGGGGTCTTCGTTACATCATTGGGGAACGAGTTTTGAGTTTATTATTCAACGAATGCGTAGCAGATTTCATGTCGCCAATTTTCCTAAGCACGGGGCAGTCGAATATCGTATGTTAGATATCCACCTCATGATTCCACTTCAAGGTAGGGGTTGGACACCTTTCGCCTCTCTCCTCTTTTATTCCCTCATCGCTGTTACGCTAAAACCTCGGCTGCACGATGTTGTAGAAATTATTATATATTTATGTTGTTCTTTTGATTGAACCGGCACTCAGACAGAATTATTAACCCATCTCGATTTTGAAAGTACAGATTGCTTGTTGAATTGTTTACAAAGGTTGTAATAGAACAACTGGAAAGCAATCACTCAAATCACTTCAGTGGCGGATCTTACATTCTAAAATTTTCCTGGTCTTGTTGGCACCTTCAAACATAGCCCTTGATAGGTTTTTTTTGAAAATATTGCACATCCTCGCATGCTGTGTAACCGCTAAACATTGAACAAAAGAGTTGCCTCTACCTATTGTCGAATCACACCTGTTGTGGCTCCCTCTAGGTCCTTTAGTGATCTAATTGCTTGTTGAACATTTTGTTCGTTTTTTTTTTTAATGAGGGTTTCCGGTTTCCACACTATCCATGGCAAGGCTCAGATGTGTTACTATATTGTATTAACGTTCACGAGACTGGTTGTTTTGATGGTGTTCCACGTGTATCGTCTGCATGAATGAACGGAAATCGATCGGTGGCGGATACTGAGAATGGCGCGACTGCTTCAATTGTTTGATTGAACGATGGACTCTGAATGATTTGGTTGGCCAGGTAAGTGTAGCGGCATTCCTTTCATTCTCTTTCGATATTCCTTGTTTATGGCAGTTATGCTTGTGATGTCTTGGTCGTTCCTCTGTACTCTTCGAGCAGTTCGATGAGTACAGAGGAACAGTTTCTCGTTCAATTGTATCTCTTTTTTTGTTGTGCTACGATGGTTTTTTATAGTGAAATTTTATAGCTATATAGAACACGATTTATTCACTTAAATTTACCTGGTTATTGTTATTCCGCTTATAGGTGTCTTTTTATGAACATGTTCGGCGGTTGCTTAATTTCCTATTTCACTTTGCATACCTATGTCATACTTTTAATGAGGAAACTCATCGTCACTCCCACCCATAATGAACGTTCCGAGAAGAGGGGAGAGGAGTGAAAGAGTATCTTATGAATTTTATGACCAAGGATAGACGATCCGGAAAAGCTCGGAAGCATGTCGCCTTGTCGCACAGTGCCCGGTAGTTTGGATCACCTTCAGTTATCTTGCACCCTCCTCCTCCCTTGCCCAAAACACGGAATTCCGGACTATGAGACTACGTTCCGGCGGTTTAGGATCAGCACAGCTAAGACGCGTTGTAAAACTTCAATCAAGGCGTAGTTTAGGTTATCGTAAGTTTGGTATTGGTACACAATAGGATGGGTGCCTCTTGCAGTTGTCGTCGTCAAACTTCGTAGGGATACGTTTTGGGAATGGGCGTCCTATGTAAGGGGGCAATTGGGTTTTTCACTTGTTTAGGGTAATGTTTTTAGGAATTTACCAAAACCAAAGCATATCCTTACCCACTTTAGTGATGTCGTTAGAATTTTGAAGGGCCATTACGTTGCACTAGGCTACTTGTGAGACATGCTGGGCGGATACAAAAAACGGCTTCAGGGTCAAATGTTCCGGTCTTTCGAAAGACGTGTTCCTGGAGTTACCAGGCTACAAAAAGTACTTTTATAGAGTTTATGGTGGTCTGGGAATTTTGAGAAATGATCATTGTGTTGTGTTAGTATCGCTGACCATTCCAACGAAGGGACATGCAGGTGTGGGATGTTATTGCCTGTGCCTCTTGCTTCAATTTCTATGTTCCTTGTTTTTTTGTCATTGATTTATCTTATGCGCATTTTGCTTTGTGTGTTAATCATCACTATTTTTGGATTGAAGAAACTAAACGATGGGTCAACACTGCCATAAGATGAATTTTCGATTGGTTTGTGAAATGGGCTATTTGAGTTTTCGTTTTGCTTGGAAGTGTTGTTTTTATTTGGTTATTGTTGTGATAATGACCGATGTCTATTACATTCTTAAATATTATCCTACCTCCGTATATATGGAAAGGAGCAGTAAGCTTTGAGGGCACCTAGATGGAAAGGAATGTCAGTTTGAATGAAAAGGAACGGAAATATATGAATTTTGAGGGGGACTTTTGTTGCTGTATATCTGCAAAAATGGTGATAGTGCTGTTAAAAAAGGTGGAAAATCGATGAATAAATATAAAGCCTTCCAATTTATAGAGGAGAGAAGCAATCTGCCGTTCGTTTATGGTGATCTTCTTTGATTCTATGGTGCCTTTTTGAAATCAGACAGCCTCTTCCGTTGTGGTGATTTGAGTTGTCTGTATTTTCAGTTTTGTACCACTCATGTTTTATGTATTGTGGAATATCGGTTGAATTCATTTTACGCACTCTATGTAATTCAATTCGAAATGAGTGTAAAACAATAGAATGAAGCTTACCGCTAGTGGTCTACAGGTAATTTATACGTGATTCATTATACGAGATGAACGTATCTGACGTCATGTGCATTGAGCTGTGGGGCAATTGGATGTGTTTATTTAGCCAGTAAGATAAAGGCAAGCAATTGAACAGAGCCGATTGGGAAAGGTGACAGAGGTGAGTAAGCAGAGGGATGCAGCAAATGACCCTCTAATCTCTCACTAACGGAGCGAGCGTTCTACTACTGCGCTATAATGGAAGCCTCCAACATTATTTTTTTCCTAACGGCTATCAGCTGTAGTCGATGCATAATGGAACACGTCCGATAGGCGTATAACCTCGCTGCGGTTGTCATCTTTGCGTGAGAGCAATTATTCCGTTCGTGGTCGCTGACGTTTTTAATGCTCGATTATGCAATTAACTTGTTTTACAAGTATGAAGCGTATGCTAATTTTAATTGTTTTCTGTTAATTATTGCGAAGAGATATATAAATATAAATATAAGTATAAATATATATATAAACATTTTTATTGATTGACAAGCAAAGTGGTATGTACCATGCAAGGGGATCTGCTGAATCGTTTCACTGTTGGAGAAAATACTTGGACAATATCGATGCTTAATATTGTGAATAAGGAAGTGGTCGGTGTCGAGAGAAGCAGTTCAATTTTTCTGATTACACCGGTTTGCAAAAAAAAAGCACTTTTAATCTGATCGTAACAAACGATTTCAGTCTAGGAAAGCCTTCTGCGGATGCTTGGGGATAAATCTAAATACATGCGAAAGCATTACTCCTTTAAAAGAACATCGCCCATAATTGCTTACAAACGACTGCTAGAATGCCTTAATAACGCTGGTTTGTTGCAAGGTGTAGCTGTCTTCGGAGGGTCGAGCTACGCTACCTGCTTTCTTTTGCAGGTGTTGCAGGTACGTAGTCACAATCGATGTATCGGCATATAGTTTGTCGTGTAAGTAGTTGACAAACTAAGCAATAAACAAAGAACAGAATCACAAACTCGTGAGGGCGTTCTGTTGTGCTTTCTTAAATCTGTGGCGGATGTAATTTGAAAAGCTTTGAGCGTAGATCTAGAAAAGAACCTTAGGTGTTGCACTCTTCACTCATTCTCGATGAATGCGCTATCACTCCTTTTGTCAAGGAACCTATCACTCCTCCTCTAGGACTCATCACTTCTATCTCGGGAAAGAGCCCCTTAATGGGAAACATCCTATCATTGGGTTGCACCCTCTGTTTATGATGTAATGAAGAAAAACATTCTGAAATGTTTTCAGCATCGTATATTTGTCTGTCGTTGAGTGATAAAAGTGGCTATTGAACAAATTGTATTTTCGCACACATGTAGCTAAAGTTCGAGACTTGAAAGAAGTGGGCAGAGAAGCGGAGTGATGCTTTGCCCACAGCGATTATCTTATCCACCGGTTTGTGCTAGCACTCCCTCACATGTTCTTACTGCATCGACGTGGAATCCTTTATGTAGTTAGGTTGCTAGCAGTGAATGGCTCTTTCAGTCATCGGGAAGAATGGAGGTGAATTTGCAAGTGATGAGGCGTTCAGTCTTTAATACAAACCTTGTACGAATTTAACACTTCACTAATATGACCCCCTCTCAGTTAGCAGCCATTTCAAATCGTTTTCTTGTTGCCAGTCACCTATCGGCTACTGCTACCGCTTACCGTAGACTCTGTTGACGTTCCTTCGAAAAGCCTCCTGCAATCTGCGGCCAAATTAGATGTCCCCTCTTTGCTTTTAAGTACATACACAAATTGCTATCGCTACTATGATGAAGACTTGGCTACCGTATTTGTTCGTTTACAAGCCTTCGTTCTCTTCTTAAATCCACATCTTAGGTGTGGTTTTAGTGACGGCTGGTAGTATATGCCTTCCCACTCCCCATTTGCTGTCATCTCCAAGCTGCTTGTATTAGAATTGCACTTTACTCAACTCTCACCTCAAACGTACCGTCGTTTTTGTAAATAAGACTTGGCTACCGTATTTGTTCGTTTACAAGCCTTCGTTCTCTTCTTAAATCCACATCTTAGGTGTGGTTTTAGTGACGGCTGGTAGTATATGCCTTCCCACTCCCCATTTGCTGTCATCTCCAAGCTGCTTGTATTAGAATTGCACTTTACTCAACTCTCACCTCAAACGTACCGTCGTTTTTGTAAAGCTATGGCAACCACAAACTGCGAGGCTTGTAAGCAGTAGGGTACGGTGATCTGCTTGTAATGTTGCTTTTGCAATCGTAGATTAGAGAGGCGAGGTTTCGAGTCATCAAGGAGACACCACTTTCGATAAAATACAGCGGCCTTAGGAAGCAATCGGTGTATTGCGCAAGCCTTAAAACAAACGTTAGCCTCCTTATAAACCACGTCTCATATAAAAATTTCTTTCTTATGTTAGAAATAAGTGGCACCAGGAAAATACGAAGGTGAGCACATTATACGCATTTTCTTCAGCTATTTAAGGCAGTTATTTGAATTGTATAACATAATAGGTATGCTTGCAGGGTCATTGAAAGAGCAGATGGTTAGCATTAAGGACATATGTATTCGGTGAGCCGCGTTGACAAATCGATTCGTCGTTTCCATCGTGCATTACTACACGTGTTTATTTTTAGACGGTGCTGTGTCTGTGAATGTAGTTGTGTTTGCCCATCCGAAGGCGGCAGAGATACGAGTCTCATCGAAGCGGGTTTTTGCAAAGAAGTTGCTTATCAGCTTTCTGAAGTTTCAACTAAGATTCTTCCATCAGCGATGGGTCATCTCAGAGCAGTGTTATTTCGCTTCTCTCGAGGTCGAGGTGTTCTCATAAAACCAACGAGAAATGCTTCCTCTTCGACGTACGCTTCTTCTGTTTGATTTAGAATTTTTATTATCAATGGTTGTGTATGCAACGCTTCCGGTTTCCTCATTCACCTTTCCAGTTTTGTTCGTGTTACTTCATTAGAGCTGTACTGTATGAACTTCAATATTGGAGGGGTGGGGGGTAGGAAGAGATGCAGAAGAAGGAATAGTTTCCTAGAAACTTCAAACACGAGTTGCATAAAGACGCCTTCTTCCTTCTTTTCTACCCATCACGGACGTAGAAGAAGATGATAAGATTTGAAGAGAACCTAGAAATTTTTAATAGCGCAGTCTAGATCCCCTTATCGAGATTTGAAATGCCGAAAGGCGTAAGTTGGCTAAAAATTGTCTGTTGTCGCGATACTTTTTGGACTAGCCAGTTGATAATCGACTTGCCATGAGGACCGTCTGTACTATCGGTAGGATATAGGAGAGTAAAGTCATGTCTGCATCGCGGTACAACGTGCATTGGGTTATGCTGAGTGAGTGCTGAGGTCACTGCCAAATTAGCTGCATCTGCTGCAACTTGGCCTGTTGATGTTACTTTGCACTAGTTTGTCTCATAAAATGGCACACTCAGTACCATTCTGTTGGAAATGCGTTCTTTCTGCTAATGAGTTGCGCCTGTTTTCGATAACTGCAGCTGCAGCATCTTTGTAGATGGCTTCGTTGACCGACTGTTCACTCACTTAAATATCGGATTGGTCATTTAAGTAGATTAATAAATATGATGTTTATATGAACTGCAACTTGTAGTATCAGGATGGAAGTGATCGCTCAAGCTGAATTGAGAAATATGAAGAGACAGTTAATAAGTTCGTGATAAGGTACGTTTAAAGCATTTCTTCATTAATTCCCTAATCACTTTTATATGGTTGATAGTAGAAAGTGAAAGGCCCGCTTTAAATAGTTTGGTTAAAGTGGAAAGAGTGTTCTAAAATCCTCAACGAGTGGTAGAAATGGTCATTATGAAAGCGTTTTTCAGACCGTCAACTGGCAGTGCAGATGTGGTCGTCTGTGGTGGTGGAATTACCGGCACATCTATCGCCTACCATTTGGCAAAACGTGGCAAACGTGTCCTCCTCTTTGAGCGAGACTGGTGAGGGATTTATTCGTCTCTCTCTTCTAATTAATATACGAAACGAGTCATGTGACTGTATATCCCCCGTGAATTGCTTAGTTGTTTCTTACTTTTGGAATGGGTGAATAAAGTTTCATTCCGCCTTGGGGATATGTCGACCCTTTCCAGAGTATTACAGTGACTGCAATATTGTTATCTCCGCTGTTAACGTCCATGCTTGAACATTTCCGTTTCACTCTTAAAGGCTTCAATTAAAGAATAAAGTTTATCATGTGCAACGCTGTATTGAAAAAAGTAGGCACACTTGAAGTGCGTTATTTATTTTTATTTATTTTTTTCACCCAAGTTTTTGCAGCATAGGATGTGGTGGTGCAACTGGTGTGAGTGCGGGTCTTGTAACGGCTCCCATGCACTGGCAGGACCCAACGAAGCAATATATGGCTAAGATGTCACTGGATTTATATGCCGATCTTGCCAGCACTTCAAATTTCCGTATGTGTTTTTTTTTTCAGTTTGTGTGAGTTCGATTCTGATCGTAGTCGGTTGTGTGGTCGTGCATTCGCACCTTATGATTGTCACTTCAATTGCGATGGGTGAGTGAACGAAGCAATCAGCAAACTTGAAAGTGTGATACTCGTAAGTGTTGAAGTGACATTTCATTGGCAGTTGTTGAAGAGCAATTACCTGGTGAACTGTATAAGCGAGGAGGCAGGATGCACTGTCACCGCTTCTTGGGGTAAGGCAGATAGGGTTTGATGAGGCCAGCAACGTATATCCATCGCGCTGCTTTGAAATTCATATTTTCACATCTGGTTGTAGGCCATCTCGAGCTCCATCTCTCATCTTTTTAATGAAGCAGTTTATGGTGGATTTTCATAAGTGAGACGTTTAGGTTTCCATCGATGTGGTCGTCTATATATGGCCCGGTCACAGGCTAGTGAGATCAGCCTGAGGCGGATGTACTCGAGATCGGTACTCTATAACGAAGGTGCCGAACTTATCGACGACCCTGGCGAGCTACTTTATAGATGGCCAGTGCTGCAGACTGAAGACGTCGGGGTATGACGCTTTTTCTTATATTTGCATATGCGATTTGTTCACATTTTGTCGTTCATTCCTCTATTCTTCCGTTCTTTCCCGTTGAGTTAATTCTATTTAATTTTTTGATTTCACTCTGTTCATTTAGAGAAGGATAAGATCGATGCAAGCATGCTGCTGCAAAGGGTCTTTACTGATGGAGAATGGGATGCGAAACGTTCAAGTGATCATGCCGTCGACATAACGGCGTGTTGCATCACAAAGCATAAAATGAAATCGTATACAGGGTTGAAAGTTTCAAAACCTCGTTGAAATAGTCGTTGTTGCTGCCCAGTTGATTTCTTGTAAAGATGGCATTGTTTGTCTTCCCCCTTGATTCGGTCATCCTACGGTGCTACCTGCAAAACTACAATTATCACTTTTGCTGTGCCCAATGACCTTTTTTCATTGCTCATCGGGAACTGAACCTTGGCTTGAATGACCTCTAATGGGAGGTTGAAACTTCTGATCTTGTTGATTGTTTTTCCCACACAACACCATGGGTCTTTCTTTGTTTTGCAGTTTATAGTACATAGATTATGCTCTCAGACATGTAAGAATCTGTTTTACCCTTGAATCAGGGGCATTAGCTTTAGGAAGCATGAGGTTTATGCTCGTTTTTTAAGTCTACGTAATATACTTGTGAATTGGCAGGTATGAACTGATCTTCGAGCTGAACATACCCCTGGGCTTATATTATTATTTCCTGCTGAACCTGTTTAAGGCGATTAATAGCATCCTAAGCATCAGTATTGATCTTTCCTTTTGTTTTGACCATCTCAGAGCCGCTATAGCTTCCGTCAGGGTTTAGTCTCAGATTTTTGCATTGTAGTTTTCATTTCATATCCGCCGTGTTGCATAATTTGGGAAACAATTTCTGATTGATATCTGAGGAGCAGTTTGGTTTTGGGCATGTAAGAGTAAAGTTGGCTTTGGACAACTTAATCCGAGACCAACCCGCTTGAGACAGTATGGACGCGGT
>QEWY01000816.1:229832-254405 GCA_006503575.1 Baylisascaris schroederi | reverse complement strand
TCACGCTGGCGCCTCCGGCGCTCGCCGAAACTGCGACGAAACTGCATTGTAGGAGGCTGGCGCTCGAGGGGCGCGCCAAAACACCACCGAAAATACGTTACAAAAGCCTGGCGCCCGTAGTACGGGATAAAACTACACCCGAAACAGGTGCTGGCGTTCCGCGCCTTAGACGCTCGCCAGAACAGCGGGGATACGTACCGAAAGGAGCTGGCACCTTCGGCGCTCGAAAAAACCGCGGCGAAACTGCATTATAAGGTTCTGGAACCTGTGGCGCACGCCAAAGAGCCCATATAGGTGCTGGCTGTCCGTGCCGTAGGCGCTCCTCGATAGGCTAGCGATATCGATATGAGAGTTTCTTGCAAAATTAGGAAAGCACATCAGGCAGACTTTCCAGTGCGATTTGCTTCATTGCTCATCCATAATTTTATATGTCCCTAGTTTTGTGGTCGAAATTTTTCCATCAAAGTCTATAGAATTTGCAAAATTAAATAATTTTTCCAACACTATGAGTCAGTATTTGACAGTATGGGAAACCTGTTGCCATATGCTCTTTGCATTGCACTTCTCCACAGCTTTACCATAATAGAGTCGAACAATGTTATATTCACAGGTGCGAGGGATGGTTGTCAGGCAGCAGGTAAGAAGGTACTCGAACTTATTGATTTCTCAAAGTTACGCGAACTTCTTTGGCATAAGTGAGCGCTGATAATATTTCAGTGATGCACATTATTAAAATTGAACACATTTTCCGGGGCTGTCGGGAATATCCGTTGACTTGTCTGATCTGTTGTCTATGTAAAGTGGAAACACTTACTCTCTGTCGTCGAGCACAATTGATGCGTGTCAATTCTTGAAGTACTTTATGCTTATCACATCCGAGTCCTTTCATCACTTCTTTCAAATTTTCGGCTATCTGAACAGGATTGAAATTCGGCTGTTGTCGAAGAGTACCACCGAACTGATGATGGGACATTGTGATTCGATTTTACTCGAGGTTTTCGAACCTCTGAAAATAAGTTTTATATGCAAATTCATGTATTTTAGCAAATATCATGCAATTTTTCTAAGAACGTATGTATACATTGCTGCTAGCCAGATAGCGTCTCTTAGATCGTATACGAAGCACCACATCTGCTCACCCATGATACATAACAAATAGAAGCCCATATATGCCAAAAACAAATCTCTCTATTTTCGGCCATCTTCACCTAGCATGCTTAAAATCTCGAAACCACCCATAATAATATGCCCGTATCAACGCTATGAACCTCTCTTCCCTACATGCTCTCCTTCTTCCATCGTGAAGAAAAATGAAACGTACAGGCCTTCATTGTAATAAATTTGAGCGTCTATATCGTCAGTGAAAAAGTGAAAAAAAAGCATTTTCAAGCATAAGAATATAGAGTTGCGAAGCGGTATAAATTCGAACATTACTACCTCATCTAAAAATGTCACCTAAAATTCACCTAAATTCGATCATTCGATCACGGTCACCTAAAAACCCATGGTCACCTAAAAATTCGATCATTACTGTGTCAATCCTTGCGCAGTATACTTTTCTAAAAAAGTGGGTGTTGGGCAGCAAAGCAATAACAATTACTATCACCATCTGCGACATTTCACTTGACCTGAAATGCGTCAACTCTTTGTCTAACTTCAATAAGATAAAATAACCCAATTTTTTCAGGATTAACCGCAGTACCATCATTCTAGTTCTTTCCTCCGCCGATATAAATATTAACCTATATAAATATAAAACATCCAGTGAATTTACCGTTGCTAACATATAACATTATATATTACATAACATATCAACATATAACATATATTAATAACATCACATAACATATTATAACAATATATATTTTATATATATATTTTATTTATTTATTTATTTATTTATTTACTTATTTATGTTCCTCCTTTATTTTGTAAGATTCTTCTATATTTAAACATCAATCTTGGGTGCATTAAAAAATAATTTCGCATTTTCCAACTTGAACAAAAAATAGATAGAATCATCAAGCGAAAATATCGTTTGCTCATAGTGAATGCAAACAAATCAGCATTTCATAACGCAACCAAATAGATTGAATGGAACACCTTCAAATGTGATGAGTAAGAGTATTTTGCACTTTAATTCCATATTCCCGTATGCTTCATTCTATTTAAGGCGTAAATAAATCCAGAAACGATGCCGAAATCGTTGGAATTTTTTGAAAATTTCATTGATGATTCATACTATTCAGCTTTTTATACTTTATTCTTGGAAGATTTTTATATGATTTTTTTTCATTTCTAAGAAAAAGAATTTTTTACGAAATATTCTATTCAAAAAAAGAAAACAAAAAATAAAAAAGACCGATGTCACTTATAAGTGATAATGATTGACAAGTAATTTCATCATATAAAAAAAAAATTCTCATATAAATTAGTATTGTAACTATCATTACAAATATCAGTGTTGTAATATCAAATTTGAGTGTAAAACATCGAATTTAAATCCTTAAATTATCGTGACGAATGCTTAGGTGCACCTTAATTCCAAAGACAGGAAGGCTGGTAGTTATATATGTATCACTTTCATATAACCATAGTAACATGACGCAAAACATAATGGTGCAAATATCGGTATTATTACAGTTATGTGACCACTGACCACCAAACAGAATGACCGAAGTGAATGAAAGCAGTAAGATATACAAAGAGGTCAAGAGTGACCCAGGAAAAATGGACATCGTGAATCCAATACTCGCATAAAACTATCTTGTAGGTGGCTTCAGGTGTTATTTTTTCGCTCAAAAACCTTTCAAATGTTTCCGAATCAATATCAGCCATATCCGCTACAGTAATTTGCTTTTTTTATGAATTGCCTGACAACTTGTCTGACAACCTAGGCAACATTGTCTGCCAACAATTTTATGCGAGCGCTGTATTTTTTTCTAAACATGGAAATGACAAGGAAAGTTCCTTTTTTATTTTATTTGTTGCGATGTTTTGCAACATTTTGTTAGTCGATCAGTGATTGAGCAAAATAAAAGAGACTAATATTTTTGACAATAATATACTAAATAAAGCGTTCTAAAATGTAGGCCGGCGCAAATATAGCGAATGAACACGTAACAGTGAATTTTCACCCTTTATTCATTCATTAAAGAATGCTTTGACTTTGGAAATATTCTACCATATTGTATGTACATATTGTAGGTGCACTGTTTTATGTGAAGTACAAAACTGTGCTCGTTTGAATCATAGACGTTCACAGTGACAGACGAAGAAAGTCGTATCCACCTCTCTATTATTTTGAAGTGGTAATAAAAGTGAGACCTATGACAGAATGATAAGCTTATGAGGTGATAAGCTTTGAGTTGACAAAAGGGCCCATAAAAAAGTCAATAAATCTGAGAATTTCAGCCCTATATGAAGAAATTTTTCGAGTATCGAACTTCTTCATGCATTCACTCAAGCAATATTGTTATCGTTTCGAGGTCTACTTTGGAGCTGATTCGCGCATATTCCACTAGTGTATTTCCAATCTTTCCATCATCCGATCAACACCCCAATTCGTGCCCTATCTTGTCTTAGATCTTATCAACATCAACGATTATAGCAAAATAAACATTTGCGAATAAACGCTTCCAAATACATTATTAACATGATTGTTTCATAACAATTTATTTCATTACGTGTAATATAGGAATAAACATTTTACAAAAAAAAAACAACGAATATGCAATAATAAAAAAAAATTATCCCAATAATTAATTGCCTTCAATAATTGCAATAAGTGAATCCTCATATTTACCAGAACACTCTGAACGAACTACATCAACAAGTTTCTTATTGAATTCTCTTTTGTACTGATCTCGAATCAATGCGAGATCGAATTCCGATCGCTGAACGATTATCGTTATTAATTCACGATCATTGGTACCCATTCCCTTAAAAAAATTCTTTTTTAATTCACATCGAACACTAAAAAAGTTATAGTCAGAAGTCAACTATCTTTACATTTTTTGCAAGAGAAAAATTTCATAGAAAAACCTGGAAAAAAATTCCCCAAGAGAGAAATTATAATAAAATATTTCAAAAAAATTTTTTGCGATAATGACTCATTCTATTATAATTCAAATAAACTTAAACGACAGCTCATAAATTCCAAATGAAGTAATATAGTAATGCAACTTAGTCTCAAATATTCCTAAATTATGGCCGAAAAAATCTTCAGCAATCGCCGTATTTCTTTGGCCACTAAAACTTCAATAGAAACCAGCGATATGATAATAAAGAGATAAAAGAAAATGGGGCGGAGGAATGACTTCTCCATTTCCATTTCGTTTGATAAAAGTAGGATGTTATCTATAGAATCATTACTAGCAGTAACTCGGGAGGTTCATACTGGCATCTTCAATATATAGCAAAGACCACAACAATATTGTGCTGCTGTTTCAAAAACTTTCATCACATAACGAAATTGCTATCTCTCCTAAATGGACCGTAGTTCTTAATACAACCCTTCCCATATTGTGAACTATATGGATGATTGTATAGTAGAAGGAAATTGCAGTAGTGATAAACCGAGGCATTCCACCCTGTGATAATTAACGGTAAATATAAGTTACCCTTATGGCGTCATTGATACGATTTGCGAAATAACTTGGTCTATTGAGAATACATTCGATGAGTGTGAGATAAGCTCGTTTCGCATCTCCACTGAATTCACTCTATAAATAGAGTTTTGTTAATGTTGTTTTGAATCGTTTAACAAATACTAGACGAGCTAAACGACCAAAAAGTGACCACTTCATGGCCTTTTATGTTCATCAAATTCAATATTCATCCCCACCTCCTCTTCCCCCCTCTCTCAATCTAATAGTACTAATGTGGTACTAGTTTTTACAAAAAGAAAAACAACCGATTTGGCTCGATTACACATTATTCGTCAGCGAAGAACTTATCCACCTTAGCTTTAACCCCAAATAATATTAATCATTTCTACAGCCATGCAGTTATGTAAATATGAAATGTACAAAGCGCTGAATTTGAAAAAGTGAATTTTGGAATAGCGCCAAAAACTGCATAACATCCTTCATTTTTTCAATCATTTCCAATGATAAATGCGAAAATTTCTTTCTCAAATTTTCGAGACATCTGCTAAAGGAAAAATTTTTTTAAAAAAACTCCCTTTAATCGAAAAAACATCTGATCGGTCTAAACACCATATTTTGATATACTGGGAAATTGAGAGGTTTTTTTTGGAATATGGCCATAAATAATGAATCCATTTGCGTAAAAAATTGATGGAATATAGAGGGATCCTATAAATAACGTCGAATAAAGAGAGCAACCTTAATAGCCTTCTCGATACCGTGTCCAGCTACAACACTATACTGATCGAAAACTGCACGAAGTTGTGCAGTACTTTCTGTAGCGAGTATCGCATTGAATGTTGCTTCATCGGTACCCCATTTCTTCTCACCAGCCGCATAAAGCTTTTGAGCATCCTGCAAACGTTTCTTTCCTTAATACTTTCTCCTTTTACCCAATAAAATATTTTTTGGATATAAAAATATGTATCAAATTTATTTAATATAAAATTTTTGAACATAAAAATATCAAATTTATTCGAAAAATTTTGTTCGATATTTTAAATAAGATTCAAATAAACATTATAAAATTTTATTCAAATAACTAAAAAAAGAATTTTCAATGCAAATTGTTTTTGTTTGTTTTTTTCCGAAACTTTCAACAAATTATGAAGATGAAATTAATTAGAAGTATAGAGAGAATAAAACCATAGCAATGAAGAATTTATTAAGCTTGCTTTACGTAACCGCTCTACTTACACATATAATCGTCAGAAAATTTCATTCAGTTTCCTTATTGTCACTTTCACAGGTAGATAAAAAAATCAATAAACCTACCTCATAGGCTTTTTGATCATCAACATGGTTACTTGAATCTCGTTTCGTCTCGAGAAGTGCGAGTAGCAATCGTCTGAAGTCACCTGAGGTGTCACTCTTAACGTCACTCTCCAGAAGTCGCTTGAATTCGGATTCATAAGCACTCTTGATTTCTATCAATTCTTCATTGGAACGTGAACAAATGATATCGATAAGAACTTTCTCATTGGTACCAATTCCCTGAATACAATTTCTGTTTACAGCATTTGATGGGAATGGTAATTTCCTATATCTAATACGCTGATAATTGCAGGAAAATAAGGAATAGAGCTTAAATATGGTATTGCGTAAATCTTAAAGTTGAGTTAATTTATTCTAGCATGTAAGATTCAAGCTTTTTGTTGTTAGTTTTATCTTCTCATAATGATAAAATATTACTAGTAACCTATTCAATAATCCACATAAGTTTACATAAATGATAGTATATTGTCGAAGGTGCATTATAGTTTCTTGCATCGCTAATTGCTACCAGCCTCTATCACTATATCAGCTATTCAACATTTCATACCGCATCTCTTTTCCAATAATTCCGTTTAACGATGAATTTCCCAGCGAATGCATTATAGTTTCTCAATAATACTACTCATTCCCCATCTATATAAAAAAATGAGCTCGGGAACTTAAGAAACGATAGCTTGAGCTTATTTGAATAACTGAAAAAAAGCAATTGCTAAGAGAGACCTACTTACACTTATTGCTTTACGAAGTTCGCGAGCATCTGCAACCGCAGGTGGTATCATAAGTGCAACAATAACGTCTTCGAGCTCACCATGGAGTTCACTTTTCAGATCGCTTATTAATTCAGAGCCATATTCCCTCGAATACACGGTGGCAACCTTAAAATTACATCAGTGTTAATTTAATTAATTTAATGAATTTTTTTACAAATTATATTCAAATATTTAAATTTCGTTTTCAGTTGTACTCAGTATGTAAGATACTATATTCCTATGTATATTCTTTTTGAAAGATTTAAAGCAATGGAAATAACTTTGGCAGACTTATTTAGGAGAGGTTTTTCAATTGTAAAAGATTACAAATACATATCAACTGGTACCACGAAATTCAGTATTGATCTCTGATCTCATAATCAAAAATTTACTTTGTTTGAAATCTACTGAAAATGCAATAGTTCTGAATTGTTTAAATGAATACGATTGGGCAAAAAATTCGTTTAATGATGTAATGAAATAAGGAAACCTAAGGATCCGTATGACTACCATATCCTTTCTCATCGATCTATAGTATTCTTTTTCATCGATATACCATATCTTTTTTCATCGATAATTTCACGAACTAAGCAACATTTCTAGGTATTCTTAAATAGGTGTTCTCGAGATAAGGTAAGTGGAAGGTTATTTCGAATAGATTTATTAACTTACAATTTGTCGTTGTGCACAGTCGATACGCGTCAATTCATGGATTACTTTACTCTTATTACATCCGATACCCTTCATCGCCTTGTGCAACTTCTTTGCCGTTTCCTCCGCATTGAAATTCGGTTGTGGCTTAATTGTGCCATAGGACATTTGCGCACACATCTGTCATGATTGAAAGCTTATTTTTTAATATAATTTATAACGGAACAATGATATGCACATTCAAGCTTCAAGAATCAGCAAATAAATAAATAATTTTGCAATAAGTTGCATTTATTGCAAACCGCATTTATTGCAATTTATTGCAAACTTATTGCAAGGTATATTGCATTGCAAAGTTGAAAATTTGCAAAAAAAAAAATAAATTGCAAAAAACATCACAAAATAATGATAAACAAATTGTTGATAAGAAGTAAATAAACTGTTTTGTTTTGTAGCATAATATTAAATAAATGATAAAAACGTATTGCAAGATATTTTGCAATAATATTTTCAACGTATGAAAATTTGGAGGTGAAAAATAATACTGGAAAAAATAGTGGAAACTGAACGCTAATGATAAAATTCAATAAAAACAAGGGAAAGTTTATTCGTAATCAATAAATCACTATTGTGGCTATGCATTTCATAACGTTTATTATCTTTGCAAAGATGTTCAGTTTATTTAATTTGATGATTATTCAAGTAATCGGCTATCTACATCGCAGAAATCCTCCCTCTCTTTACAGTGAAACGGATGATGTACTAAAAAGAAAGGATTGTATGGAAGAGAGGGGAGAGGGGAGAAGAAGGATGGGAGATGGAAGAATTTGCAGATTCATATCCCTTAATAAGGACACATTTAATTTAATTTCATTTGAAAATATTGTGATGAATAAAAGTAGATACCGGTGGCAATGTTTTGTTTGCTGTATACAAAAGGATTTGCACGAAATCACAACAAACTCAGCCACTCTTATTTAGGAAACTTTCAATAAAGAATGCAATTTCCAATATCAACAACTGCAATAGACCTATTGCAAAAAAACTAAACCATTTTGCAAAAAAATAACCTGTAATTTAAACATTTTTTTACAGTTCGAAAATCCCCTACTCTGCACTAGTCGATAAAGAGAAGTGAATGCAGAAACTGCCTAATCAGTATCGAAACATATGGCCAAGTGACTTCGAGTAAAGTTTAGTAAATAGTTTTCATTATCCCTCCCCCTCCCCCTTATATATATATATATATATATATATAAACTAAAAAATAAATACTAGATTACTAGAACAATTTAAACCTGCTTCCATCGCACACTAAAATTTTCTAGTAGTTACTATTGCAGTAGTAAAAAGCACTGAATGATTATAGTAAATGGCAATTAGGAAGAAATATTTAAGGAGAACGGCAGATAAATATATTAAACAGTAGAAAATTCTAATAGCTCTAGAATTATAAATATATTCTTTTGAAATAATCTAATATAAACGCACTAAAAGGGTGTCGTTGATTATTGCACGCAGCACAATGCAAACAAGTCGAGATACACATGTCACTTCGAAGTCGAGATACACATGCCCTTACCTTTCATTTAACAAAATGACAAACAAACTGAGGTGGATGTGTGCTAACAAATAAATCATGTCTTAAAAAATAATTTGAAAATTTTGGTGAATTTTGCAAGAAAAGTAAAATTTTAGAAATGTGCCATTTTTGGAAATTTTGGAAATTTTCGAAAAAATTTTGGAGAAGAATGAAAAATGAAAGAAAATTTGTTTAAAGTTACTCCATGAAAGAGAACTTAAAAAACGACCCTTTTCAAATTTTTGCATAATTAATTCTGTGAAAAATCCTCTAAAAGTATTTTCCACTAATGAAAGTATAAAGAAATTTTCCTTGAAAAAAAATTTTTTTTTAACTGAAAAATTATCGACGATATAACGAGATTACCTCCACATACGCAAATATAAAACACACTCAATGAAAACCTCAAACAAACGTAATATGATTCGTTTACAGAAAGCATATTGCTCATCAATGTAAATAACGTTATTGCATCAAATTGCCTTCTTTCCCTTTTTCCTTCTTCAAAGGTACAAAAATATATATAAATGACTGCTTTCAACAATGAGTCTTTTGTAGATTCCAGAAGATATTCCCCAGAAGCGCTAAAGAAATTAGGCAGATTCCGACTGCTCGGAAGTATTTTAGCGAGCAAGTGAATGCAGCTTTAAGATCCGTCTAAAAATAGGTTCGGCAGATCCGCAGGTTCACGCCCCTAATAGTTCTGGAGACATAATTGTTCATTGGGATGTAGATATACGACACATGCATAAACACAAATCTACCTTCAAATGAGGGACCATGATGAATTGTTAGCGCCCTATAACGATCTGCTAACAAAATCTCTATTCTTTTCCATCAGATAACCTTACCTGTAATTGAGGGAAGATGTAAGGAATGGGGACACAATACACCAATCCATTCCTAAAATTCTACTAAAATATATACTAAAATACTAAAAAAAAAGGAGAGAGAAAACAAAGAAATGAACCCATCAAGAACTCGGTAAAATCAACTATGAATCAGAGCACAACCGAACTCGACAGTGACGACAACGTCAGTAACCACTACCTTCACCGCTACATTAATAGGAACTGGTTATCGATCTGTATGCAAGTGTGTTTGTATTTGATCGTATACAAATAGGAAGATCAAACGAACTGCACAATTGCCCATTGTATGCTCCTCTACAATCATATACAAATAGGAAGATCAAATGAACTGCCACAATTACCCCCTGTATGCTCCTCTACAATTAGTTTAGTGATCAAAGTTTACTGTAATTCGGTTCGCTTCACTAGTCGCAATAAATTACACTAAAGTTGACGAGGTTTTAGATATGAAAAATAAAACAGAAAGATAATAAGATAAAATGCACAGATGATGAGTTAAAGTATAGTAAAGCTTTCAAAAAATTCAATTAAATCAACAGCATTAGTGTGTTGTTGTGAAATTAACGTACCACTTACTAAATGTGAAAATTTTTAGCTAAAATTTAATGTCGATTCAATTGAGAGCGGAAAAATTGTTTAAGGGGCGAGTAACTGAGTATTGAATTTCTTTAGAACGAGTTGTGTTAATATTCGTCCTAAGCGATGTGAAACGAGCAATCGGTATAAACCGTAATGAGGAACACATTTACAGATAAATTTTGTTTTCCCATGAAAGGTGTGGAGAAGAGGAGAGAGGAAAGGGAGAAAGAGTGAAGGGGGGAGGGAGAGGAGGGGGCAGAAAGATAAAGATGAGGTTGAAAATCGGTCAAGATTAACGAGTTAGACTTTCAAGAAAAAATGTCTTGATGGAGCAATTATGACGTAAAAAAAAAGAATAGCGCAAACTCCATCCATACCTATTTGATTCATTGCAATCGATAAATCAATTTTCATCATAGATAATGAGTGACACTTTGACAGTACCATTCATCCACAATTGAACAATAGTCTACAACTGCATAATATGGAATAAACCCGATTCTCGAATGTGTTCCTACCTTTCAGGTGAACCTCGTAAATCTTTTTGTCGGAGAAATAACTTCTCTACCTTTAAATAATCATTTAAAAAACCCTTCGGTTTCTTTCCTATTATATGGTGAAACCTGAAAATAAGACAAGATCCCCTTATTAGCCACTAACGCTTGACGTTCATATGTCCACAACGCTCAGAGTTTGATTTATGTTGCTGAATCAGTAACTGTTGTGAGTGACTAATACGATTGAAAGTGGGAAAACGCATGAAATATTTTGCACAATATGCGCTTTTAGAATCCCGCTTGCTAATCCACCCATCTTAACGAATCGCTTAGAGATTATAAAACATACAATAATCTAACCACTCATATGTTTTGACTTACTCTACCGCACGTACAAATCCTATCTAAAGTGTTTGTATACTGTTAATCTACAGTTGCCTATAATTGCTTAAAAAATTGACGAAACAGTTTGAATTTAAGAACTATAAGCCAAGCCATGATATGGCTTAAGGTCATTGAATGTTGTAGGCGGCAAATTACACAAGAAATATGTTAGCGTAATATGGAAAACTTCAGGGATCTATCTAACTTAGGTAGATCCTCTATCTACCTGTTCTCGACTTTCTCGACGATATTTTTAGAGATCTACCCAATCTACGGCTTTTGCCGGTATACTATTTCCCGAAAACCTCACCGTAGGTTTTTTTTCTGGAATAATACAGCCGCCAAGAAAATCCGGGACAGTATACGGGTATTCTTTCCTCTTTTCCTCAGAATTTCGACTTTAGAGGATCTTCCTCCTTCCTTTTTTAAAAACATAGAAAAATCGCTCGTTGCACAAATTCATGATAATGTTTCATTAGGCAATACCTTGATCCATTCATTTTACTTATTAAAGCATTAAGTCAGAACATTGCAACGATTTATTTCCATTCAAAAATTTACAACAATGAAAAAAATAATGAAAATTAACAATTTTACTAAATGATATTAATAGTATTTTATAAATGGCAACGAATAATTTGAATGATTACAGGAAAATAATTTTAGGAAAATAAAAAGAAATAGCGAAACAAATTGAGTTCTCGATTTATCATAGAGACCAAAAATGCTTTTTCTCAGCTTGTAAAAACACATTGTTTGCATAAATTTAATGATTTCCTTCGACAATTTTCACGAGCGCATCGCAATAGGCACCAGAGCAATCCGATCGGATACGATCGACAAGTGGCGTACCGAACTCTTCTTCGAATTTCTTCTTTATGAGGGCGAGATCGATCTCGGATCTCGAAACTATGATTCGTATTAAGTCTTTATCACGAGTGCCCGCACCCTGGAAAGAGAACTTCAATAAGTTAAACATCAAATTAGAAGGCTTCTTTAGACATTTTTGTTTCCGAACTCGACAGAATCGTTATACTTAAAATTTAGCATCAGAACAAAGAAATATGCGTGCGAATCGATGAAGGCGCAATTGTCCGGTCTAACTTTTCGCCTCCAGCTACTCCAAAGTTATATTTCTGCTTATTGGGTATATTTTTACTTAAAAAAGCAAAACCACACAAGAGGGTAGGAGGGAAGGATGACCCTCCTAAAGGTTTCAAACCTGAAAAACCGAAATCACGAAACTACCAACAAAATTTCACATCTTAAATTTGGATCCCATCAAAAAATTACAAACTTTTTCTGAGAATAAATAACGCTAAATCATAGCCTTTTGGAATGCAAATTTTACCACTTAACTCATTTTATTGGATGATCAAATATCGACGTAGAACAACAGCGTGCCCAGAATGCTCCCTTAAATAAAAGGGATGGAGAAACTGACATTTAAAATGTGATGCGTTTCAAAAACAATGCAGCCAGTTATGAGAGTGCCTCGAAAAAATTAGGTTGCCAGGATTGGAGGATGAAGGTACAGTAAGGATAAAGAGTGAAGCAAGGAATAGCCCCAGAAAGTCTTCGATTAACCAAAAAAGACAAGTTTCATCCCACGAGAATTTTTAAATTTTTGTCTTTTTTACTTCTAAAGTACGAAAAATATTATTGCGCGTCTGTGAAAATATATTCTGAAGTAAGTTCCTTTTGGAAAATGATAAAATTTATGAGTTCCACTCTTTTTTTGCGACGAAACCTGAAATATAAACCTCCCATCATAATGTACTGTCATATCCATAAAAAATGAAAACTAATATGGGAAAATAGAAACCACTCGAATAGATAATCAGAAAGCAATATTAATATCGCATATAAATAACATCGATCAAATCACCTCCATCGCTTTATTCAATCCATGGGCAAAATATTTCGGCTTGCTTTGAATACATCTTACGAGCGCTAGAAGACCTTTCTTCACATTACCGCTGAATTCACTCTACAAATTTTCTATATTACATTACAAATCTTGTTTTACTTCAAAAAACATTTGTAATAAAAAATAATCTTCATTCATTCAAATGTAGTCAATTTTTTTCAGAATCGATTTAAAAACTCGCAAATCCCCTTCCTTCGCTATTTTTTTGTTTAGACTTTCGGCATATCGAAACAATATTCTCTCAGATCAAAATTTAGAAGAACGTATTCAACTCGACGAATACAAAATTCATCCTTCCTTCAATTATATGAATGCGTTTTAAAGTGACTCTAATGAGTAATTTCCCACAAAACGGTGAGCCCAACGCATCTGCGCTTCGATTTGATGATAAACAATAAACGTTAGAAGTTTTTTTAGAATACCTCAATTGCTTGCTCGATTGTATGTCCAGTAAGTTTTTCATATTCATAGAAGACACGATCCAACTGTCGAAGACTTTGCGAGACAAGAATTGCGTTGAATGTGGATTCATCGGTGCCCAATCTCCCTTCCCCATCATCGAATAATTTCTGTGCATCCTAAAATTTCAACCAATACTATCGTAGTGAATTATTTTGCCCTAAAATTTTCATTATTTTCATAGCGCCACGCTGCATAGCAATAGCGAAAAATTTTCATGTTTTTTCCAGAAATATTTTTATTTTTTATATAATTGATAAAAATTTCCACATATCTCACGTTGAAGATAACAATTTTTGTATAATATTTTTGAACAAAAAGTGAATTATGAAAGAAGAAAACAGATGCGGGGAAGGTGAATTAAAAAATTGATCATTTTCCAAACTATAACTTATTATTAGAATCATTTCTTTCCCATAATTTTTTTTCACTGTCAAGTCATGCTTGTTCAGAGTTGCAGCGTTTCACTAGTATTATTAATGCTACTATTATAACTATTAATTTTATATCACAGCTCTCCCAATCTATACTGTAAAAAATATTTCAGAAGGAAATCCCTTGACTATTCAAGGAAATTTTGGAAATTTTTCATTTTTTGTTCAATGAGCAATGACGATTCATATAGTAAATACCTTCTGAAAAAGAATCTCACTCTAAAAATATCAAGTCTGTGATCCCAATATACTTAGCAAACAAATAACTGAGTTGAGATGCCCATTCACCCTCCATTGTCTCTCAATTCCTTTCCAGAAACTGAGGAAAACTGGAACGAACTTATAGATCGGCACAACTGCAGAGAACGATGTCACCCCAGCTGCGAACCGCGAACTGAGCTGAACTATCGCCTCCCTTAACGCCCACCAGAAAACCTCGACAACTTGTGATAGAAACAGGCAAGTTTCCCCATCATTCAATTCAAGGTATCAAATAAATACCCCTTTGCAAAATTTCTGCTTAACTAAAGGAGGGGAGTGCACTTGCTGGATGGGCTATCAACGCACTTCCCCTCCTTCAATTGAGCTGAAATTTTGCACGGAGGGATTATTTAACGTTTGAGTTGAATGATGGGAAAAAAATCGCATGTTTTTATGATAAATTTTCCAGTTCCTCTGATGGGCGTTAGTATTCGCTTACAGAAAATGCCGAGTAAAATAGTGGTACGAACCCAATCCGGGGCATTAGCTCAGCCCCATTCGCGGTTCGCAGCCAGGGTGTCATCGTTCTCTGCTTGCTATAGATCTACATTCAAAGTTTCCCAACAAATCAACTCACCTCTTTGGCTTTTTCCTCATCAACGTAATAGGATTGATCATCACGATTCCCTTGCAATAGCGAAACAAGAAGGCGTTCGAAATGTCCACTAGTATCACCTTTTACCGCATCTTCCAATGATTCACCATATTTTTCTTCGTAGAGATTTCTTATTGCCCATAATTCAGAGTTGGTTCGTGAACATAATATTTCAATTAGAACTTTATTCTTTGTCCCAAGTCCCTAAATATTATCTTCCTTTTATTTTTTTAACATATTTTTCAAGCAAGATATTCAAACATTTTACAAAACCAGTGAAACTTTTGAGGATCAATACAATACGACTTTTTTCAATGTATCGCTGAATCATTCTGACAAAGAAATTCTCTTAGAAAGATGAATTGCAGAATGATATCCCAATTTTTTTTGAACAAATTAATCAACATTAATAGTTCAATTTATTCAATTTACTGTCATAGATTTTTTCGAGGACACGCAACATTATGCTTGTTTACTATATCTATTTCACTCGAAAAAAGGGAATATAATTTTTAAAAAAAGAAAAAAACAAGGAGCAACAAGAATATTATAAAAAGAAATCGGTAAGATGCTTCGCAATCTAACACAACGATTACTTCTCCAGTTATCTTGAAGGGTTATCTATACAGTCAACTGTGCCACTAAAGTAGATAATTTTTCTTACTCGCTTCATCATCTAAACATCGATTTATCAATTAATCTATCAGTTAATATCAAAAATACTTACATCAATCGCCTTATGCAATTGAATGACGTCATACATTGGTGGTGTTTCCATAAGACCAATGATGACATCCTCTAGATCACCATGAAGTTCTTTCTTCAATTTTTTCATTAAATCTTTACCATAGAGAGTGATATATTGTTGTGCCACCTAAAATAGGTGTTTTTTACATATTACCTTTGTAAAATTGCCCAAAAAATTAAATAATTTCAAAATTTATATAAAATATGCAATCTCATATTTAAAATGGAAATACTCATTGCAGCAATGATTGGAAAAACTTTTTTCGACAAACTTAAAAACTCTCCTAGCTATTTTCCACAATATTCGGGCAATATTTATACAAATTTCCAAACATGGGAAAATTATTTCTTGATCAGCACTTTGTTTGGACGATATGCATAAATATATATTTATTATCATGGTAATAGTGTTGATAAAATCTTTGTTGGTTTGATGTTGATAAAAAAAAAACTATCTTGGTGAAATTTTCATGATGGTGGAAGCAATGAGGTGATCAGTAAATTACTGATTTGTTTAAATGGTAAAAAGTAAAATTTCGGTTTGCTATGGTGGTGGAAAATAAACCTCGGTTTATTTATGGTGATGTGGACAACAAAATAATAAATGAGAGATAACGAATAATGAAGTAGCGTATAGGGTGTCGACGTGCCTATGTTGATGGAAACAAAGAAATAGTAAATAAATTGTTGATTTATTGATGATGATAGAAAGAATAAAATAAAGAAGAATAAATACAACTGGAAAGTTTTATTAAGTCCTGATCCCTTTAACAAAAACCTCAAATGATAAACTATTAGAGATATGATAGTTGGAAATTATTTGCATTTTGAAGGTCATTAGAAAAGAGCGCAGATGAATTAAAGCAAAATGAAACGGAATACCATTTGACGTTGATCATTATTGATGCGCACGATTTGATCGATCACCTTCTCTTTATTGCAACCGATTCCATGCATCGCATCCTTCAACTCTTCGGCCGTTTGATTCGGATCGAAGTCCGGCTGTTCTCTGATCGTACCGGAAAACGACTGATAGTACATGGTGACAGGCGATTAGTCTGTACTGTAAAAGGTTATTTGTAGAGTTCTATGACTAAACAAGGCGCAAATGTCCGAGCACGGAGAAAGTAAGATAGAATAACATTGAACAGTTAAAGACAAATGATCAGAGTTGATTAACGATGCGCATGCAGAGATATGTTAACTGGAAACACAAACAAACATACAAATATTTCAGAAGAAACGCTGGTACGTATGTGTGGCGCATGAGTTGTCACATTTCCTGCTTATTAAAAGGTTTGAAAAGATGGCCGGGAAACAACAGCTCTGATCACCTATCGATCATGGAATGCGATAACGTATCACGGATCGTCAGTATGGGCGGTAGTGTGAAGCCTTCTGCGCGCAGATGACTCATCATTTGCCAATGATGGATGTATCACGCCAAACACCCAAAAAATACCTATCGACCGTATGCTTCCAATCACATTCCTAAGTGAAGCAAACTTTCTCGAGGCCAGAACACTGAGGTGCTTCGACTGTAGAATAAGAAATCCGTGAAGGAGGTGAGTGAGGGGTGGGAGATAGGAGTCAGAACAAGTCTTCTCTCGAAAGAATTTAAGCATCCGCAAAATATCACGAAGGACATCTACCAATGATGGCACCGTATAACAGAACATAAAATAGAACGAAAAATGGAATGTCTCCACTTCCTGTTGTATACTTCATTTGATTAACACCACAGCTACTCAGACATCATCTCTACGACATCGAAGCAAAACATTCTCTGAGATTATCGATAGTGTTGAAACGCTCTCATAAACGTATATTCTTTTACCTCTTAAAGCCTCAAAATTTTCGTTATGTTTCTAGCTATTTTATTAGCTTTGCTCGTATACAATCTCTGCTTATTACCTGGACGGGAATTAAATCTCTGAAGGGGAATTGGTCAAGTAAAGAATTGCAATAGACAAAACTAGACTGGAATATTGATTTCTGTAGCAATATTTCCGCAGAATTACTTCACAACAAACATTTTTGCTGAATTTGCTATAATTTTCTTGAAAATTTTTAAAGCTTTAGTTTCGATTACAAGCAACCTAAGTTTATAGGAAGATAACGATTCTCAAATTGCTGACCGTAGAGATAATAAACCAGACTAGCGCCTATTGATATTGAAGGACAAGAAAGTTTGTATGAAAGAAATATCGACTATCATTGATAGAGATATGTGCTGAACATGTAAGGTGAAAGGTGGTGAAGGAAACGAGCTTATGAAAGAAGTAAGCCTCAATAAATAGAGCGACAGACGGGTGGAAATAATGCCATAGACCAAACACGAAAGACTCATTACGCTTAGTGCAGCGAGTACAGCGTTGCAAAGGTGAATCATTGTGTCCTCGCTGCACTTGTCGTGTTCTTTTTCGTTGTGTCACATCATTTTGGCATATACGTCGTTCAACAATCGATTTCGTTGATCGGTGATCAACTCCTGTCGCCAAATGCTGAACCCATCGGCGCGGAACATTCGGGAGCAGCAAATGGGCCAGATCTTATCCTTAACTCTTTTTAGGTTCCCCATCTTTGATGGAAGTGGAGAAGAGGAGGCTGCCTACGTGCTTTTTCCAAACGGATGACATATAAAAGCGGAGATCCTCCATAATTAGCATCTTACCGTTATGCAGTGCTGCGCTCATCCTACAGTATGCAAACTATGACCGACGAATCATTACCGCTGCACAACGGGAGAAAAGGAATAAATAATACTGAAAAAAATATATAAATTAGAAGTGGATTCCACACAGCTGCTTTATAATTTCAAGCGTCCCACATCATAGGCATGTGCCATACCTCTTAGTCGTACCTATACGTGCCTCAGCAATATTTGCAATCCTATGATCGAATTTTCGTCACATCTCCCTCAACTTAAATTTGAATATTTTTATTGGCTAGCACTTAAATATTATCTGAGTTTCATTAGTGCCATACTTCAGCAATATTCTCGTTATATTGCCCAACAGATCAACCAGAAATGATCTCCTGTTATCGAAAAACTTCCTATCATACTCTGACTGCTGCCACCTAATAGCTTTAGCAAAAACTCAAATCTTGGTAATTGAGAGGTAGTGACTGGTAAATATGGGATAAATATATACTCGAAATAACTGAGTCACCCAGTCAAATCCACGCAAAACTTCGAAAAAAACTTGAATTTGGAAACAACCCAAACTTTAATGAATACCGTTTATCTTTCTGTTTAGAATGAAAATTGCCAACCTAGCACACAATTTGCTACTTAAACTACTCGAGATTCAAAAAAAAAAAAACAAGAAAACTTTATTAAATAAAACAAACAGTGCATGAAAATATTTCAAGCAGATTTTTTCTATAAAAATTCGAAGTTGATTCTCCTTTACGAAGAATAAAATGTTCTTCAAAGTAAACAACAATCATAAAAATTGCAAAAATTCGCCAAGAATGGAATGAAAAAAATAAGCATAAAATCTCAAAAATACGCTAAAAACTTGAAAAAGAAACAAATACGCAACATGAAATTACAAAGGCAAATCGTGGTGGCAAAGTAAAGTTCACTTATGCATTATACAAAAAAACAGATACTCGCAGCTCCTATACAATTGAAAGCTCTCGACCGTAGAGATGAATACACCACGCAACGCTCCGCTGGACTCCACACTAACAACACTGATTTTTCGTTTCTCATGTGTGCCCTGATCGCCTAGTAAACTCAAAAGAACCGCTAAAAACATCTCAAATTTGATCGGGCAGATACTAACTTCATTCACTAGCTGAGCAAAACGCCTTGAACGCTTCTAATTTTCTATCCCAAACTATATAAGTCGGCGAACGTGTTCGAAATTAACAGGCTAAAGGTGAGAAAACTTGGCCCAAACTTAGTTTGCTTGCCTTGTTCAACTTAGTGAACTTAGAAATCAGACCGAACAGTAAGGACTGCCATTGGGGATCTAAGAACTATCAACGGAATACAAACAATCCACCCCAAATATCCCTAAATTTACCTCAAATATCCCTAAACTTATTTCAAACATCCCTAAATTTACCTCAAATATCTCTAAGTTACCTCAAATATCCCTAAAATGAACTCAAATATCCCTAAATTTACCTAAAATATCCCTCAATTTAGAACGGAAAAATTAAGAAAATTAATTATAAAAATGAATATCAAATATGGTGCAAATCATTTTCAAAATTGCACAATAGTAAACATTCGATAACGACACAAAAAATGCATATATCGAACACACAATGAGCACACATATTGTTTGCTTAGTTTTACGACCGATAGCGATTTATCAATGCCTAAGAGTACGGCAAAGAAACGCAATATAGCCCATAAAGCATTGCAAGCATTTTCATCGCTAAATACCAAAAAATTTGGAGAAACAAAAAAAGGGACATATATAGTGATTAACAACCTCTCAGGCTGATAATGGCTAGTATTACGACAGGCAGACGAATACACCGACAGATCATTACGCAGAACTAAATTGTATTACCATTTTGATGTCTAGAATTTCACATATAATCTATAGAAAAACACAAAAATAAACTAAAGCTCTTCAATTCCTCTCCTCCCTCCCATCTTACTCTCGTAGCTCTGCCCAATTCTCCCCTGCCCCCCTCCCAGCTTTAACAATTTCTTAAGTTCATCGTTTCCTCTACAAACTTCCAAAACTTAACAGTGATTGTATAAGCACCACGCAAGTGATTCAAAACATATTCATACATGGCAACATGCCTCAATTCTCGTTTAACACCGAAATTACGCATGTCCTGTATGAAACTACCAAGTGAAGACGAAATATTAGAGGCAGGAAAAAACGAATGAGCCGAATTATCTAGGTTCCCAGGTTATCGACCTCCCCCCCCCTCCCCCCTTCTCGACCGCCACCATCACCAAATTTCGTGTTAGCAAAAATAAGGAAATTTTAAAAGTACAGAGCTACATCAATAAATAAAAGGTCTAAAGAGAATTAGCTTACTATATAGTCAGATCTGTGGCTCCTATTTTTGCCGGTCAACCATTCTATGTTCCCTACTAAATAATTAGCCAATAATAAGTCAGTATCCTGCAATAACTTCCGGTCCTATAAAGATCGACTTCCTAGACCCTTCAAATTAACGTCACCTCTCTACTCCAACCTCTTTCTTTTCCTCACATGCCGGTTTCATCAGCCTTCTGTCGCAAAATGTTTACTACTGTTGTGTACGACTTCTTTCGTATTGCTCGATAAGTTCGATTGATTTGTTCCATAGTGCATCTTGCAGCGCTTCGTCATGTGCTAGCGATGCACAGAGATTCTTCTCATCGTCCCAACAACCTTCATAATATTTTCCACTATCCTGAAAAGCAAATTTGGAATTAGAGGTTTTTTATATTCTCCTCAATACAGCTTCTTTCACAGGGTTGCAATTAGTCATCAATGAGCTGTCGATAGAAATTACATATTAAGCTAAGAAACCAGTTAGATAAAAATTTTCCAGCACTTCTGCCCTCATTTTTAATTTTCATACATTTTCACCTGTCCCCTCTTTGTTTTGGCTCAGCTCATACATTCCGACATAAAACGCATATGTTCAAGTCCTGTGTTGACCAAATAAATTAACTCATCTCCCCTTCAGTTAGGCAGTATTAGCCGTAAGGAAGCCTAATTCTAGGCTAAGGCCGCCACCGAGCAGTAAAACCAATATAAAAAGAGAACGAAAAAAAAAGAAGAAAGAAGAAAATTTTTTAAAGTACAACGACCCGTCGTATTCAATCATCACATGATGTTGCAACCTGGTCCCGATATAGGTTGGCTAATATTTTCCATCATATTTCTACGCTTGCAAGACAAGACGAATAATCTTAGGTTGGCAAAACAAGATGGACCTTTATAAATATTAACAATTCATAAATATACTGCTAGTCAGTAATCTTCATATTCCACTTAATTCTATCATTTACATAATATTAAATATCACTTAAAAATTGCAATCATATCAAATCAGCAAAATTCATATTATATCAACATGACGCACATTTTTAACATCCTCGGATATGGCACAATAGATCGTTGTTGCGGCTGCTTGTTGCAGATTTTTCGTGAATGGTTTTACCAATGCACTGCCTATACGTCCGAGAAGTCCAAAGCTTCTTGAAATACCTGCAAATTGGGTATTTACTAAGTTTTAAAAAAATCTTCTAAACACCAATAGCCAATTGTCCCTCTTTCCTTTCCATTCCCCCTAATCAAGAATAGAATTCAATTGAAATTTATTGCCACCTATCATTTATTTATCAGATCTTCAAAGAGTCAATTCCTCGACTATTTATTTTCCGGTTGTATATAGTTAAAGATCCAAATAAACATACAAATTAACAAAACATAACGAAGATGCCTCTCTACTCGTATCACCTTCCATATAAAAAACGAGGAAGAACCGTCATGATGTGGTGTATCAGCAATAAAAACAATATTAAACAACACGCCAAACTTTACCAACAGATTTTTTTTTCGTTAGTGCTCAATACCAATTCTATTGAAGAGTGATGGGAAATCTGTTAAATTCTCTTCCCAATGATCCGTAAATTATCTAATAAGAAGATCATAGAGTGCATTCACAACGATCGTAAAAACTCTTAGAGAAAATTAGCAACGAATTAGCCACTTAGATATTATTTTGCTCTAAGTTAATTCGATCGATACTAGTGTTGATATTTGAAATTCCTAAATGAGATTCTTTCCAGAAACAAAAACTAACTATTATCCTTGAAGTATCCTATGGGAAAGAAAAATCAAAAACCTGGAACAAGCAGAGGTAATTATATCTGACACTCTCATCTTAATGTGTCACTAGTTTCCTTAAGTTGAGGTCAATTGCATCCATAACTGTCATATCACAAACTCGAAATATACGAGGAAATAGCCAGTAACTAACCAGTTCCTACCATAGTGCCTGGATGAAGTACATATGCGTTGATGCCATTACTATGCTCCATCCTATGCAGTTTCATTGCCAATAGTACACAGCACAATTTTGAATAGGCGTAAAGACGATAAACGTTTGAGCGTCCATCCATCGGTGGTATCAAACGTTTTAATTTCTCTTCCGTCGATAATGCGGCATTTATCTGGTAAAAAACTAAAGTCTGATATCGATTTATAACGATCAACTATCCAGGAAAGCATTGCAATTGCTTAATTTCAGCAATAAATAAATAATGATAGACAATAGCAATAACAATATTAACTATAGAAAAAAGAACGAAAAGCCATAGTTTACCTTTCCTGAAGACCAGCATTTTTACGCTGTGATTACAATTTTTAAAAATTATTTAGAAAAAATCCCTCCTAAGCAAATACCTCCATTTCATTCATATAGTAGGTAAAGGGGTTCTTTTCCATAATCAAATCGTATCTCGTAATTGCTCTGTCCTTCCATTCACTCTTTCTTCTCTATCAACTAGCAGTACCACGTCGATTTCCTATAATCTGCAACTTGAAATGCACTGGATACCGGATAAACTCACGCCGGTATGATTGTGTGACGTCGAAGAGACTATAACTATTCTTGCTGGCGCACTTTCCCGAATCCTGGGCAGCAGAAGATAAGTGAGGTAGAAATGGCCCAAGTAGTTCACTCCAAATGTTCTCTCGTATCCATCGATTGTTGACTTCTCAGATGGCGCAAAAACGGCAGCATTCAAGATCAGTATATGCAATGGCCTCAAATTGAAATGTGAAAAGCAAAGAAGCATTCATAAAAATGTTCAAGTTCCCTGTAACATAGACATATTTAATTAATCGTTTTATAATGAGGATGGATTGGTTAACATGCAAATCCGACTCTCAAATCACGAAAGCTACGACTACGATTTCAAAATAAATAAATAAATAAATAAATAAATAATATAAATAAATAAATAAATAAATAAATAAATAAAACGGCAAAGAATTCGACCTCAACTTTCGTTCCACTCATGGGTAAATTATGAGCATCTGAACAAATTACAGGCAACAACAGTAACAATGAATAAGATAAATAAAAGTTATGGGTACTTGAACTTCACATGTATTAGCATAATCAAACGCTCAAGCAATACTTCTAAGAATTGAGGCAGTCGATCAGTTTATCATAGATGATCCAATCGATACAAATATAAATGTTGATTTTTATTTACTTATTTATTTATTTCAATCAACAAAGCATTCATTACGAATAAATGTTTCTTCATATCGCTTCCACCTGCCCTGACCCAATGCCTCTCTGATCCAGTTGGCTCCAGTAGTCTTTAGGTCAGCCTTCACTGCTAGCAGTTCGGTCGAGTGAAGGTTAGAGCATAGGCTCGTCTCCTGCCCGTCGGATTTTGACAAACCGATCCACCGTTGTTCCCCTTATGACTGTCGGGACTTATTCCACCGCCCTTCTCCCGATGCGGGTGCTGGGCGTATGGCTCGGTTGAGCGGAGCCAATAAGTCCGATCGGAGCTTACTTACAACCGACCGCGCAGCGGACAACGCGAAACGATACAAAAAACTTTGATTATATCAGTTAAATTATGTGATCACCTAAATAAGCACTAATATATATATATTCAAGTGTGCCACCAATCAGTGATATGAAGTCTCATCGAACAAAATAAAAATGTCACTTTCCTCGCAATAAACAATATTAAATATAAAATGTAAAATTCATTCACCAATTCTTTGAGAGAAATTCGTTAGCCGCCGCATTAATAGACTGAAGAGAGCTTAAATCCACTGTGAGCAAATCGATTTCTGCATCCGGCTACAAAACGATATTTTTAATCGGCATAATAAAAACACCGCTAGAACCAACCGATCAAATTTTTCATATAATCGAAAAAATGGGAGAATGCATCCACC
>QEWY01000816.1:152025-229821 GCA_006503575.1 Baylisascaris schroederi | reverse complement strand
CCCCCCCCCCCCCCCCCCCCCCCCTCTCCAGTACTCAAATATCGCGAAGATCGAGAAATTTAAGTCAGTTAGTAAAGATGAATAGCCTAAATAAATATATTTGACATTTCAATCCAACTATACCTACACCAAAAAACATACTCAATCATAAACATACTTCAGTGACACTCTTTGGCATGGGAAATAGAAGTAAAACTGGACCAATATCTTTACGAACATACGACGACTGAATAGTAAATATTGAATAAATATCCTTGTTTAAGTAATGAGTAATGAATATTGAGTAATTACCAGTAGATACCCTTTGAAGCCAACCATTCCAGTGCGAATCTCTCCACGACTTGCAATAAAAACAAGAAAAAAGACATGAAAGCATCACTCAAAATTTGCTGAGATCACCCAATAACATCCACAAATTACTTATAATAGAAATCAACGAATGCAATAAACGATTTCCTCGTGATTCAACTTGCCATTCCCTAAATTAAAGAATGACCATCACTGAATATGAAAGGCCTCGCAATATACTAACAATAAAGTTCCCTCTCCAGTTAATTCCTCTCGAAATAACAGGTTATTACTTTAAATATTTTCGAAGTTTCAAAGTAAATAGAACAAATATCTTTTTTTTTAGTTTTTTGACAAATATGAGGAACGTTCGTTGATCCACAATCAATGCATCCAAAAAAAGATTTGGCTGAAAAAGTATCGGGAAGAGATAACTAAAACCTCTAGAAAGTTTACATTAAAGGTAGAGAGAACAGCGTTAGGAAAAAAGTCTTTAAAAAAAACCCAGCAAAAACCTGTTTCTTAAAAAATTGAAGAAAAAAAAAAGAAAGAAGAACGCACTCCTGAGGGTGTTTTTCCCTACTCCATCTTCCCACAAATTCTTCTCTGATGGAGTGTACCCCAGGGGTTATAAGAAACGCATTACTGTTAGTGTACCCCAGGGGTTATAAGAAACGCATTACTGTTAGCGTTAGTTTAGTTTCTTTGGTGCTTTACCGACAAGTAATAAGGCATGAAATTGAAACCTTTTCTTTTTTGAGCTCATTGATAAGCTTTTCTGATTCGACGATATTTCTATTTGCCATTATAACATGAGCACCACAAAGACATAACGTTCGTGCCGTTTCTATACCGATTCCAGAATTTGTTCCTTAATATAATAAGTACACATTCTCGAATACAGATTATGTTATATAGTAAAAACTAAAGCATCGAACCGTTCTCAATCTATAATGAGCTATGAGAATATAAAGAGAACACAATAAAGGTGTAGTATAACCCGCACGGATCGAAAGATATAAGCTTCGCACATAATACGGACGTATCATATTTCTATATGTTAGGATATGGAGATGACAGTCGAATGATCATCCAAGGGAATATTCTAACAAAATGATCTCTTATAAATCATATCAATTAATGATTGTCTCAAATACCCAACTGAATAGAATGGAATCTTCTATTTTCGATTGATATGCAAATCTACGATTAAATATGACGTAAATAGATCCAACGATAGGCCAATAAACGAAACAGTGGCAATCATTACCACTTAATAATAGTAATCCTAATGTTATAATAAATATATAAAATAAGTAAACCAACCATCAGCATTAACGCAAGGCCCATACACTATGTCTACAACAAGAAAATATGACTGGCGCAGTGGAGAAAGAAGGGGGACAACAAAGCGACCTTTCACGCGGCACGTAGAGGAAAAGGGGATCTGACGTGCCTTTAAGGAAGATGATGAACCTGGTCACACCTGAGAAGGTAACGTAACTTCAATCACAGACATCAAAACAGTGCTGTATCTGGCTTGAAAGGAAATGGTAGCCTTGTGCGATCACAAATTTTCCTACTTATTGAAGTACGATGTTTTCAAGTCATATATGATAGTGGAGCGAAAACCTCACTTTGCAAGACAGAAAGAAAAGTTGAAACATCGACCAACAAGAATATCGGTGGATGAATCGACTATACGTCGAGCAACTCAGCGTGCGTTTCATAGAATAAGTCTGCGACAATCAAAACATTTGAAATGTTTGCTTTATTACAATATCCTAACCTCCACTTTCACAATCAACGATTGCTTCAGAGGGACTGGAAGAGAAATTGCGAATCGCACCTCTCTTTTATGAGATACTACTTTTACCGCCTGTATTGTGTTCATGAAATATTTCCAGTTTGTTCAACGATACCTCTACTAGCTACAAACTTTTCACCAATCGCGTGCACCAGTTGTGCAACGCCCATAATTAGCTCCACTATGGGTGCACATCATCCATGGGTATTGCACTTGAAAGAACAAAACTTTTACCTTCGTGGCTAAAACCATGTTTTTTCGTCTATCATGGTCTGGAAAGGCCAGAACATTGCTACACGCCCAGTTTGGCCACATAACCATTATCCCCTCCCCTCCCTCCTAAATGGGTTCATCATGTCAAGAGAAAT
Organism: Baylisascaris schroederi; assembly: GCA_006503575.1. Classification (NCBI taxonomy): domain Eukaryota; kingdom Metazoa; phylum Nematoda; class Chromadorea; order Rhabditida; family Ascarididae; genus Baylisascaris; species Baylisascaris schroederi. The sequence continues at coordinate 227,358 of QEWY01000816.1, read as the reverse complement.
CATGACAGAAGGAAAAAGGGAAAAGAAACCTGTCACGAGGGCAGTCCTCCCTTTCAGGTCCACCGCTGCGGCCACATCCAACGCATTTGATCGTGCCCCATACCTTCGCATCTTTGATGAACCCTTCTCTTTGCTTAACAAGTTGTTCGCCTTAGTGTCTGAGTCAATTCTTTCAGTCGGTGTATTCGCCGACTCATCCATCCTCTAAACATTATATCCTCAGATACTTAAGGACAACTCGGCTGGATATGGACAGCAAGAATCAAGAGTCGGCTAGCACAACAATCTAAGCAACAGCGCATATGAAAGTAACGAACGCAATAGGTAAATCTTTGCGATGGGACGATTGATACCGATAAAGCTATAAAGCCCCAGATAAGGATGAAAACAAACAAAGCAAAACAGATGCACATGTACACCTAAAAGTTGTTTCTGATTCAACTTAATGAACATCAGCTATATCCTCTCCCTTACCCTCTCTTATACAGTACTTTACAATATACTGATATCTGTTATTTACAATTTATGTACTGAATTCCATTCAAATAAACAAATAAACAGAAGAGCAGAAGGTGAAATAAGGTGCTATCATTATCCCTTTAAACATCTGTTAGATTCGATTCCAGCTGACTTCTATAAAAAATAAAGGGGTGCCTAATAAAATAAAATTAATGTTATCCCTAATTAAGGTTCATAATAAACGTCAACTCATTGTTACGTATGCGATCGATAGAGGTGACCTTTCCAATGCTCACCTTTGAATATTTTAACGCATTGCAAATTAATAATAAATCTAGCAATCGTCGGGAAATAGCTGCAATAAATGTCACCACTGTTACTATTTTCATTCTATTACTATTACTGTTGTTATTATTGTTATCATTATGGCCGTTATTATTAAATCAAACTATTATGAGAACCCAAAAGGGGATTAGAAGCTGCCCACGACAGAGCCCTACATCAAGTCACTTTGGGTGGGGAATTCAACGCAACTGTGAAACGACTTTACCTGTCAATTCATTCCCATGGGGCTCCTTTTCCCCAATTAGGATGCAATGTGGTATAGACCAAACCAAAGCAAAAAAAGATCCCGAACTTATTCAACATTTCACTCCCATTTCCGTATCAAAATTGCGAAACGTCGATCACGAGTGCCAACAGTTGCTACAACCCACAAAATCGATCAAAGATCAGCGAGATCGCTTCACTAGGGATTAGACGTCGGGGAGATTGCTTCAGCTCGACCTTTGAACTTTTCACTACCTTTNAATTTATTTACATAAAATATTTCAAAAAATGAATATTCACATCACAATAAAAGGCAATATTGCATTCAATAATTATAACGAAACGATCATATCGCATCACTTCATATCTTCATAAGCAAAGCAAAAACTAATTTCCCTATTTCAATGTTATGACAAAACACTGATCAACAATACAGATACATAAGAGAGGGTACCGTTTGAATGAGCAATTCGCATTACTGTAATCCATTCCAGTAGTGAATGGAACTCGAAATCAAACACATCCATGTTCAGAAGGGTATCAACAAGACCGCCACCGTGTTAGATTTGTTTTCAGCACGAATGTTTTACATGAAAGTTAGAGCGTTTCACTGGCAACTGCCCCATTGTCGATGTGGTTTATTATTCTGAAACGAAACGCCTAAGTATTCTTATAGATCTTTCTTCCTTCTATTTACTCTTTCCCTCTCTAGCGAACATGTTACACAGCCATAATAGTACAGACTGCTATCATACAACAGATACACTTACAAAGTTACCCTTGTACCTTCATTCTAAACAACGATCATGCATGCATAAATAACATAAAACAGAAGCAAACATCACGAGGTGCAACACTGCCATGTTATATACGACCACAATAAAAAACCGACTATGCCAATTGGTGGGATATAACTGCAGTAAACATTACTAAAAAGTACAATGTATTAACCATTCTAATGAGTTGGTGCAAAAAAAGATACTAACCGCGTTGCATTGTTGATCACTGCTAAACTCCTTCAGTTATTAGTTACCACCCTTTCAGACACACTCAAACTTTTGCCTCGAATAGCTACCCCAAGCGAATGCACATAGAAACATTGACTTATCCGCACAGAGACTTTTTAACTCCAGGAAGCTTGCTTTCTACTTTCTAATTCTTGAAAAATTCACTGCATAAAATTGGATGGTTAATGCGATTAATCAATCCAGTGAAATCGACAGAAAAGATTCGGCTACCTTCTTTCTGCATGTGCTGCACAATCTCACTCTCATAATAACTGCAGCATGTTGCACCTCCCAACAACAAATTTTGCACATATGAACATAGACAATGAACATATTCTAAAGGCAGCGACTGCCAAAATCGGATGTCCTTGACCTAGTTCCAGTGGTAATATGCCAAAATATGATCACTTGGAAGAAAAACCCTCCGAAAACTGTACCTTCTGCCTCTTCATTAGCTTTCCCATCACCACAGAGGCATCAGCTACTAAAGTGCACAACTCAAATTCTCAAATAAGCAGTAGATAGAGCTTCTCCACTAAAAAGGAAAGAAGCTGTTTGATGTATTTGTATATGATCCCGGAATATATATGATCCCAGAATATATATGTTGAGGTTCACCTCGGAAAGCAAAATTCACTAGAAAAAACATCCCCACAACTGCATTTGGAAACTCTCTTCTAACTCTGACGGCATCCTTTAAGGAATGTAACTTGTGCATACAACAACACTGACTCGAAGTACGAACAAAATGTTAACGGGATAGGCCGAACCTTTCAATGCTTCGTTTGATATCACTGTTGAACTTATCTATGAGTCCCTTTCGCAGAAACCACTGACGAGAAACTTCCATTTGTTGGTCGCATTCGGCGATCTGCATGAGCATATCCTCCTCGCTCACCTCGTTCAGCAGTTCCAAACAAGAGGCCGTTTGCGCTTCCAGTCTGGCCAACTCGGCTTCCGCTACCTCGACCTCCTTTTCAGCACAGCAATCGCCACATTCGAGTGCCACCAAGGTAACCGCATCAAAATTATGAATTCAAATAAACAAACATAAACCTATAAAAAAGCACAGTTCCATAGTCAGCCAAACTGTCACTGTTTATGACTTATCATTCCCCACTGTGGCAGTATCTTGTTCTAATCTATAAGCACAGTAATAAGCACCAACAGGTAGGACACAATACTTTGCGAGATATCGAGTAATCAGCATAACGAAACGAAAGTAACACTTCGATGGGTAATCAGCGATAAAACAGCTCATATAAACAAACTCATCCAAGTAAATAAGCAGCACATCACTCACCTTCGCGAAACTCTTTTCCACCTTGCGCACGAAGCTCACAATGGAGCCTTCAACGGTGTGCAGAGCACCCAGATCTTCCAGGTAGCTTCTTCGTATCCTCGCAAATCTATGCGATGAGAGTTTCCTTGGGCCATTATCCCTTAAACTGTCTCGAACATAATCATGACGCATCGGCCGTCGAAATAAAATACAACTAGCACAAACGCACATTCCTCTGGAAGATATTCGCAGGACCGCAATCAGATTCCAGCAACACACCACGTTTCTATTCCCAAGCAAACGATCCCCTGAATGCGGTACACACAGTTACACGATTGGCGTCGTCTTTAATATCATTGTGCTATATGCGAAACTAACGTGAACTGTGAATATAAATTTCAAACTGCGGACACGCATTCCGACCACTTGTGAGAGTGCTATTCGACGACAAAGAAGTTGAGAAAAAAAGTGTCGCACAAAACTGAAAAAAACCAACTTTGAGGCATTCTCGACGTCGCGTTGCTTTTCCTCCAGGAGCTCATTCCATTGTTTTTGCTCGAACTGTAGATTGAGGTAGTACTCGTTGAGTTCGGCGATCTCTCTCTCGACGGCGGCCAACTTGGAAACCGCACCACTGCCATGCATTGAGGTGTTCTCCTCTTCATTCAACGATACTACCACTTCCTCCTTTAAATTTATATCCCTCTCCTCAAACTATTAGATAATTGAAACGATACCTTTCCTTCGCGTTGTATACTTATTTAAGTTACAATTCATTCAATCAAGTCCAAGTCCTTTACTAATAAAATAAAAAGATGGAAACATTAAAGAAAGAGAAATTATTAGCTTCCCACTCAAAATTTACTCAAAGCAAAGCAATATACAGCAGCTTTTGAATAGCTGAAAGAATGCAAAATTACGAATTTAACTTCGCTGTACCGACCACTTAGCATGCACTCAAAAACCGTTTATAACCTTGTCATATTGGTAAGTAATCCGAAACGAGCAGTAAATCTGACGCACCTACCATGAGACCAGCAACTATCCAATAGCACTTCGCAGGTGAACAGTGAACAATGAACAAAACAACTTTTGAAAATGATGACAAAATATGCCTATATACATGACGGTGCTAACTACATTTAGTAAATGAAAAAAGATTTAAGCGCGCATTGAACTTCAGATCGCACTTTTCCTTTCAGTAAAGATTTTTAATCAAGGTTACTTATCAAAATTGAACTACTGAATAGAAGTACACAATTTAACCAATCAAGAAACTCCAATTGCAGTAACAGCATTGGAAACATGGGGATCAGCTCCCAGTCGACTCCGAAGTCAAAGTTCACGCTGAATTTAAGAGCATTTTTAATTCGTGTTGATTCGGTGGCAAGATACATTTCAATATTCGTTAAGCAGTGTTTAATCGAGCAGTTTGATTCTGACTAATTAAGTGAGCAAGAGTTTAGATTATCTTACTTTCGAAGCCCCCTTATCACTTATCAATACTCCCAACACGATACACTTCTGCAAATTACCTAAAAGTGCATCAGACCGCCCATTGCTCTAAGATAACCATCCGAAAGGATCGGATCGACGATCCTGACATATGCAATAAAAACGTTAATCATTTTGAAAAGACGTCAGCACTGTGTATACGGAAGATCTGGCTGCAATTTATAATTTTTATACTATTTCAATTTCGCTTCTGTTAAAATATATACTCAGTTGATAGAAGCAAAAAGAGTGCTCACCCATCTGTTATACCTTTACAGGTTACCCCTTATTCACCACCTTGGAATGAACTAAACAAGAAAGAGATCATTAAACATACGGAATCAGCGGCATCGCTTTCTCGAATTACAACACTCGATCTTCTTCCACGGATGGAACGTCGTCGTTTCTTAGGGCCCTAAACACAACAATTCCATTGTACCCTCTGATCAATTCCGGTTCGGCCATACAAATACAACTCGAAGCAAAACGACATACACGGATCTTTCAGACACCGCTAACTGATATAATGCAGATGCCTTCAGACAAGCTTATTCGAGAAGCACGACTGAAGCAGTGTAACACGATGACAGCAATGCCACACAAATAAGTACAATTAAATTAAAATCTTATCTTGTACCCAACACTTCCAGTTATTTTAAAGCAGTATTCACTCAGCCAATGAAGATTCACCTCCTATTACTTCAGAATACCCAGAAATGTTGAGATCAATCTCAGTGCTGCAGCTCTCTAAACAATGGGAGAAGCAAATTCGAAGAATGACGGAATCTGATCGCTAAGCATATATAACCGAAGCGGCATCAACACCATTCACTGACGAGAGACGGCACTTCTCACAACTGACCCGCAGATGATTCAATCTTGCAATGGCACTTTTACATGCTGTTTCATGCCCACCAAATCATAACATCGCCTGACATTCCCCGCTAAACTTTTCTCTACATTTGTGTGCATTCAAGGTGCTGTAGGGGATAAAACAATTTTCTATCTACTTTATCGTACAGTGGGAGGCAAAAGAAATAAGAAACGAAAGCGATCTAGATGTGGTCAAATACAGGGCAACTTGACAGCGCTTTTGATGAGCGACAGAAAAGAAGAAAACTAGCGCTATCCCGAAAGGACTGGCATTAAAGTGATGCAACAAAGAATATCCACTGCACATTCAGGTTCAGACCTGAACAGGCCAATCCTCCAATCCGTTAGAGGGGTAGAAGAAGGAGAAGTGAGGCAGTATTTGAAATGCAAAATAGAGTCCTATACAGTCAACTTAGGGTGTTATATGATGCATTATTCGATGTGAGAACCACACATACTCAGACTGAGGTACTCATCCAATGCATGCAAAAGAGCAATTCATTCACTGTTGGTGGTTAATGATGGTAAAAGTGTGAGAAATGAATTATACGTATAATTAACCTGATGCTCGGCTTCCTCCGATTGGGAACGGTCGTGTGCCCTGCTCCTCGAAGAGGACTCCCCGTAGTCACTGACAACGAAAGACATAGTATATGATAGTTGATCAGGTGACGCAGAAGACCAATTTACAGCACACCGCAGATTTATCCTTACCTTGTGAATCTATGTGACTTAGCACCTGCAACATACACGATGTCACCATTTCTTAGAGACACATATGAATAGTGCAAAAGTACAATCAAACACTACAAAGAAAGTTACTTATTCTTAACAATCAAAACAACATCAAACCATAAAAGAGAATAAACCAACGTTAAATGTTCTATTTGAAATAACCTCAGATCTAAGAAAATTCCCTTCCTTATTTTAGTTGAAGGATAACAATAAAAATTGATATTTCTGCTTAAAATATATGCCGTAATCGTTTGAATTAATCTTTTCGAACCTATAAAAGTATCCAAAAATGTTTTGGAATAAGGATCAATAAGAAGATGAATTTTACTGAAAGGGGTTTTATTTATATATTTGGTACGATGAGGGTATATAAAGTTTCTGATCGATGAAAACGAGCCATTTTATTGGGATTTAGAGTGGAAGTGAGGAGGGATGGTTTACCCGACGGAAGTCAATGAACGGGAAGTACATCCTGGGCACACACAAACCCATTAAAAAATAGTTTTAACTAACAGCTCTGTATGCATAAAAAAGAACTTCATTAGCAACCTTGAATAAATTAACTCGCACCATTGCTGAAAAAACCTACCACATCCAAGAAAAATAAAGAGAATGAAAAAAACATTTTTGAATCTTTTCCAAGCGCGGCAAAATTAGACGCTGAACACCTATAAAACTTCTCTCGTTTGAAAATAAAGGTGGACACATATAACAGCGCAACTGTTGGGCCAGCAGTAAAGGGAACCAACTCGGAACTGCTCTGTGAAAAGGGAAAATTGGGATGAGGGGGAGAGAGGGGTGTATTCTTCATGAAACTATGGATTACGGATTGAGGGTGGGATACAACCGACAGAATGATTAATCCAAGCTCATAAACACGTTGCGACAACTACCACTTATCGTTCGCTAAGACCTGTCGATATGCGCCCAGACCCGGACCCTTCATAGGCCGATCCACACTGATTCAGATTTTGATCCTTCATAGGCTATCGATACTGATCAGACTCGAACTGCTGGGCTCCTCAAAGAGCAATGTTTGCGGTTACTGTAAAAATTATGCGGCCTTGTAGTTTTTGGTGAAAATTAGAGTGTCTTACCAATGCTGTCTTTGTCTGAGGCTGTTGTCATGTCTGCTCTAAAATTACACCAACGACGCTCTTATTCTTCTAAAATTGCATCAGATCACAAAACTTAATTCGTATCTGCAGAACTTCCTTCCGACATTTATGCTATATCGTCCTGTGCATCTGTTCATTGACAGCTGTCTTGTTTTTTGCTTCTCCTCTTTTGATGGCATAAATGACACAATTCTACAATCAACCTACTCTCTACCTCAAATATCGCAACAGGTAGCAAAGTTTACTTAATAACTTAACAAAATAAATCAAGAATAAAAGAACTGTTACGATGCTCTCAGCATAAGTCCATGGCGGGAATTAAATTTCGGTTGTATTTTTTGGGAATTCTTTCATTCTACAATATTAAGTGCATCAATTTTCCCATATTTTTAGCACATTTTTGTTGGAATTTATCGCATAAATAAGTTAACTATTAAATTCCGCTGGTTGAATGAGTAATTACGAATGAGCGTTGAAATATCGATTGAAAAAGATTCACCTAAATTCGTAAAACTTCAAAATTGCGAATTTTAGTGAGGTTGATAGAAATGAAGAGAAAATTTGTTAGGCAGGAAATGAATCATTGAGAAATTCTAAAAAAATTCATGATTTCCGAGTACTCAGTCTTGAATTGAACAGTTCTAAAGAGCGTTTTATTTTCACTCATTTCAATCCACTTTCACTCATTTTCAATTTTCTTTTCTCACTGAAATTCTATTTGAGGATGAGATGCGTTGATTTAATATACTCTTTTGATGCGAAACACTCCATTTAGATGCATAGCTTATTGTTCGTTCCTTATGTATGGATTATGGAATTTGGAATAATTCAAGCGAAATATGCCCACAGCTAATTGAATAGTGAAACGACGCCTTCTTGTAGATATTCTCCGACGATCTCGTTTCATATTTTGCGATATCAATCGGCGAGTTTGTATAGAGAGTATATTCTTAGTTATATATTTTTAGTTGTCTATAATATGGATCCAATAAAAAAATATTAGCAAACTGGATGACTTTCGTGAAAATGAATTACATTCTGTTGATCTTTTTCTTCTGACCGATTTCACCCAGTTTTTTGGCTCTCATTTTATTCAATTTCGAATATTTCATAGACGTGCAGTATCATGTCACCAGACTAGCCGTATTTACGATCGTCTATCAGAAGGAAATATAGTGTGCTTGAATACTAAATGAAATAAATCGATTTATATCGAAGTGGAATAGCGGCGATTTAAAGCTGCAACCATGCGGAAATCTTCAGCTTCCAACCGTTCGTATCCTAAACGTTGCCGAAGTAAAACAAAGTCGGCAATATTGCACTATATATGTTAAAATTTTTTATTAATAATAATACGTAACATTTTGTTTTGTTATGTTCTTCCAAATTTAATGCAATAACAGTGTAATATAATGCTAAATATATAATAATAATAATGTTTTATTATTATTGTGAATTTAATGCATAAATAATAACAATAGAAATGGAAACTAATAAGAAAATTAAAAGAATAAATGCACAAATTAATATTATTCTTTTGTTACGTATGAGGAAATTCGGCGTTTGCTCGTCGTCTACCACTTTCATTTTGCACTTTTCTTGATCGTATTCGAAAATTACCTTCACTTTTTCGGCCGAATGCTCCTCGGGAGGGCTGTAATTGAGATTGAATTAAGGCTTTATAAAACAAATGATGCAGATGTTTTTATTGAATGTGTTGTTTTTGATTTCATTTCAATGGCTACTCATTAGTTTGGAAGATTGTTCTGCAAATGTTCCATAGGCCTGTGGATGCATGCGCACTGTGTAAATACAGGTTAAGTTATCAAAATTTGCATGTTAAACTAAGTTAGGGGGAGAGGGAATTGCTAAACGGTTGGATTCATGTACCCATTGCCAGGAAACTAGGTTGTAAGGTATGATGTGATTAAGTAATATGGTTGATGTTTTTATTAATTATACTATACAAGCGTCATTGGAGCTAACATGTTTAGAGAGGGAGAGGGATACTGCAGGCGTACAATGAACTTTTACACCTCTGATGAGATAGAACGGAATGTTCTCCAGGCCAGTTGGTGTGCAAGTTGCGCCTCATCCTAGGACACTTGATGCATTGAATCTGTGCGCCAAACAGAATTGAAGACCACTTCCCTTGACGGCCAATGAAGTATAATACAGTGTTAATTAGTAAGAAGCTCGAAGATATCGAAATTCCAAAATAAGTTAGAGTCATCGGTTGAGAATTGCCGATGTTTCTCCAAAAAATTGCGCAAGAGATTGAAATTTCGCCAAGGCAAGAAATCAAGAGTAACCTCAGGTGGTACAGAAACCCCGAAAAGCTAAACATATCGCCATTCCCTGCACAACATTAGGGCACATCATCTTTCTTCACAAAGCCACAATTACCAGCTACCTTTTTATGGCGCATTCCGTTAAGTGAAAATGTCGCTAAGCATTAAAGTGGGCATTCGTCATTGGCGTCACGCAAATTGTATCTGTCAAGCCTAGTAATTCCATTCGGCAGGAAAATACGAAAATCTCCATTAAATATAATTCAACGTTCATAAGTGGAATTTTTCCGCTCCATTTCCATAGCAACTAAATGCTACAGCGAATTCTAGACTGTATGGGTATCAATTTTAGGTAACATGATAAGTAAATTATGTTTAGCTTATAGGTTTATTGCGGGTAAAAACTGTTTTTAGTTCGAGCTGTCTTTTAAATACATTTTTACGAGATTTTAATATCTGGGAGATTCTTCTAGAGTTTAAAATTCTTGAATATATGAATTCATAGAAGAAAAAAAGAACCTAAAGACAAACCTTAAAACAATAGTTGGAGGAGGTGAACGTGGCGTTCCGCTTCGAAGTTTGTCTGTAGGAAGAAGTGGTTGTTTAGTTGGAGAGCAAGACGGTGAAGAATGATGACATGGATCGCTGCTGAAATATATAAATGATAAAATACAAGTAATGCATAGGATTAAATAAAAACTTCCATTACAATTATTATAAGAGGAAAATACTGCAATATTACTCGAAAATTTTTTGCCATTTACCTTATTTTCTTTGACTTTGCAACTTTTAAAACTTAAAAAATTTTTTCGAATTGAAGCAATTTTGGCAGCAATTTTTTCGGCTTTCTTAGCACCTCATTGAGTGCGATTGAGAAAGGCGAAGCTAAATTCAATAATACGCTTCTTCGTTGACTATCAATCTTTTCCGCTAGTTATATCAACCATTCAATAATAGTTTATTTCTAAAGTCGTCTTAAATATCAAATTTCTAAATTCAGTTTCATATATATATATATATATATATATATATATTTGATAGATTATTTATTATTTTCATTTTTATCATTTTGCTTGTTTATTTTTCACTAATTTATTGATATTTTTTCTACTTGTTAAATTTTTTTGTTAAGTTTGATGTTTTCTTTCGATTCTTTAATCGATCACTTTTGATATCTTTTTTCTGTTAACTTTTTTAGTTGTTGAACAAAATCTTTTCAGTTTGTCATCGATTTGATAAGCTTCTGATAAGATTAATATCGATTTTTCTTTTGTTTACGTGATATGATCAATCAATCAAACCAACAACAATCTCACTGAATAATCAAAAAGCAAAAAATTGAATAATAAAACTTACTTCCTAATAATCGCTTCATTAATCGTATCCTTAGGAATATCATAGCCAGCGGATCGACTTTTTGAAGATTTTCCCGTTGACGATAGCCGCTGATACATGCGTGAATTTTCGCATCCATTTTCCAACGCTTTTGGTTTATTATATTCGTGCTTCTTTTTCTTTAGTTTCTCATCCTTTTTTCTCTTATCGTCACATTGTTCGAAGGGGTGTTTTTGATGTGACGATGGTTTATCATATCCACGCGATTTCGATTTAATCGACGGTGCCGGTACTTCCGTGTCAGCGTCGAAACTCATTCTTTAAATTAAACGTATTACTCACGTGCAAATGTATGAAAGCACAGAAAGTCGTTATATATATATATATATATATATATATTAAGAATCGTTGTAGGCTTGTGCAAGATGCTAGAAAGCTGTCTTATTTCAAGTCTCATTACGCTATTGCGTTAACTGAAAAAGTCTATTCGCATCTGATATTTGTTAGAAACAAACCTAGATAGATGCTTCCGTTGCAGACACTTCTCATTCTCATTAAAATACATCAGCGATCAACGCTATAGTCTTTATCGCAGCAATTGCGATATTCACCAGGTAACGTATTTTATAGAAAGCTACTATAGGTATTATCGATCGTCACTAGCAAAAAAAGAGTTGTTAAACGAAAATTGAATAGCAGACAAAGCTGTTGTAATAAAATTGAACAAAAAGTAATCGTAAAATGATAGACATAATTGTAGATGAAATTGTGAAGTGGTGAGAGATTCATGATTAAGCCATAAATTATTCAATGAAACTTGTAGCAAAGAAATGAAACAAGTGATAGAGAGGCTTATTTTAAAGTTTTTAAGTGGCAAATAATGAGCCTGTTAAGTGTTAAGAACAATTGTATTCGAATGGAAAATGAGCATTTCGTCTTGGTGAAGAAAATTTTCTTAACATTTATACTTGTACGACATTTTTTTACATGAATATTGCAACATTTGAATTACAAAAAAATAAAAATAAAATTTACATATGAATTTACGATTCACATTTAAACATTAAAATTCAAAATCTTCGACAATAAAAAATTCATAAGCGTTAGTGTTACGAAGTAATGTCGATTGTTTTGGTTCAGAAATCAAAGCCTCATATCTGCTTCACATCACTCAAAGGCTCTCATACTCATTGATAATTTATGAAGTAGCCCTTATAACCAGCTGAAATTTCTATGTCAATAGAGCATCAACACCTCAAACAGCTTCCAAAGCAGATAGTACTGATATTGGCAACAGCAGTTACAATTTGTTGCAGTTTTCATAGCTACAAAATACCGAAAGAAGTCATTTTTGCACGTATCCACCCACATTCCCGACGTGAAGTGGAGCTTCAGACGTTCCGACGTGGACTAGAGCTCCTCAAAGTCCCACCGCCTCCGGTTTTTTTGTAGCGTCCATAAAACCAGCGACTTCCGCTCCTTCCACCCTCTCTTCCCCCACACATTTCGTTATCGACTAAAAATCACTCCTTGCGCAACCTCGGATCTCCTACATAAGAATCAAATGTGCAAACGTGAATGTAGGACATCAATGGAAACATGAACGTTGAAATGCGCCATCGTCACGCGTCGAATGTGTCAAGCAGTGGGCAGCGCATCGACTTTAGGGCATTTACTTGCATAGGCAATTGCAAAACACTTCGCACATCATTGACTATTTCCAACATTTGTCACCCCACTCTCGTTTGCCTGCCCTTTGAAGATGGCTTATTCCTTTTGTTTCAGATTCTTTGTCCGCATTTTCCTTCACATCTTTCTTCCTGCTTTATCCTTCTCACCTCCTTCAATAAACGACCATCTCATTTGCAGTTCACACTTATCGTATCAACGAATAGTTTTGTCGAAGAGATCGTTCGGGTTTTTTAGTTTATCATTTGCGAAATATATACTACTGATGCAATTTGCGCCTAAAGCGTACAAATGGCAAAGAGCGCCAGTAGAACTTGCACAATACGCAATTTTGCAATAGAGCTAATCGATTTCATATTTGTAATAAATAATACAACATTAATAACCATGCGATCATTCTTATTTGCAAAAGTCAGTTGCAATATGCGACTTTATTATTAAATATATGAAACTTGTTAGGCGCACTTTGAAACTCTTTTTGAAGTCGACGGATCAACATGAAGATTGGTTTAGAGGTTTATCTTATGGTGTAGGTATAACCCAGCAAAGTTTGCACTTCTAACTTCAATTGTTTCGAAATTAAGGACAGACAGACAGAGAGACATATACGTATATAGACACAGGTACTTGATTAGAGAAGTATAAACAGGTAAGTAGGAAAATTCTACTACAGAATAATACTATTTGCTAGTTTTTAGAAAAAGGAAAGAGATCAATAGCACACCTTTGAGAAGATAAATATGATGCTTATCGACTAAGCTAAGAAATGAGCGAATGAAGTGAAGCGATGAGACCGCAGATGATCATAGAAGATGAGCAAATGCACATCACATCAACTCCCCCAAGGGGAATCAACCACAACATTCTACGTTATCAATGCATCATCCATTAGAACAAATTCCCATCTTGAAGAAAATGAATACATTTTTCATAAAAAGCTAAATACGTTGAGTATAATAGTACAATTAAAGTGTTTTTTAAAATATGAAACTAGAAAATAATGGATGAATTTACTTTCTCATACTAATAACGCTGAAAAAATACGCTGAAAAAATAATTGCTAATTGATGTGTTATTATTAAACTAGAATGAAAAACAAAACATATTCAAATATACTTCCACATGGCTGTCATGTAGTAAAAAAGCAACCGCAACAAATATTAGCATTCAAGTGGAAAATACATCCATCACCTCAATTACATTAGTAGTGATTAAGTGCTAGCCATCATCGTATTAGCTTTAGAACAAATGCAGAGGAATGAATTGGATAAAAATGTATGCAAATTTCTTCCTATAGATTGAATACCACTGTACAGATTTTTCTTATTAAGATTTTGAGGAGAATTTGAGACGATTATTGATGCCATAATATTCAAAATTCTTAATTTTTAAAATCGGCTCATTTCGGCTATATTTTATGACTGCAATAATGAATGGATATCTTTTTGACGTTGTAATATAAAAACTTTAAGGTAGCTAACGCTATAAAACAAACATAAAGATGCAAATTAGGAGCGAATTATAAAGGTTAACATTTACTATTATGAAGGCATTACTGTAGGTAGATAGAAAATTTAGCTTATAGTTTCAATTATTCAAAACACATAGCTCGGATGACTATACAACTATAGGTTGCTGGAATCTTACCCGTAATGCAATGTGAAAAAGGAACAATGTGAGAAAGTTTTTTTCATAATTGAGAAAATAAAACGAGAAATCTTTGGAAATACAATTGAATTTTCAAAAAAAATAAAAAAAAATAGAATCTCAACGCTTGACTACATCATTCTATCGATTAACGAATAATTTCAGCTTCTGAGGTACGCTTTTTCATCGACGACGTACCATTCTTTGTGAGCTGCATGACGAAAAAATATAGGGGACTTTTGCTGTGGTTCCAATCGTGTTCAACGATGCAAAACAAATACAGCTGAGTGCCTTACATCAACCATTAAAAGAATATGTCGGAACTTTAGGCACATCCACATCCATTTATAAGTACACATACATTTACGCAAATACAGGTGGTTGCTTCGTGGATTTACATCCAGGCGACATACATACACACACACACACACATACACACACACACATAAGCCTACATATATAAAAAAGCAAACACCCATACACAAAGACATACGCATGCACATACGAATACATATGCATACATACAAACACAAATACACACGTATAAATAAGATATAAACATGCACACAGACACGTATTAACATATATGAACACAGGCGCACGGACTTTTTCAATATAACACCAACTGCATCTGTTAGTGCAATTAATATGACGCTTTTTTTGCAATGTAAATTATCATTAATTATGCAAATGTTTAATAAATAAATCAGTTTATATGCGCATATAAAAGTTCTAATTATGCAAACTAAGTTCTGAATAAAGAATTTACTAAAATATTAAATAACTCATTTACAGCCTAGTTGCAAGATTATTGATTTTGAAAAAAAATCGATCACTTAAGGAAGAAATCAATTAAACACGAATTTAGCATTCAAATTGGAAATTCGATATTCTAGTATGAGCGCTGAGTGCTGTTGAATAAGATGAAATCTTGCAATAACATTTGCTATAATAAATGAAATACAAATAAATTTACCGAAATAGCGGAAAATGTTTTGTATTTTTACTAGAGAACTATTGAATCTGATAAGTTCTAAATTTTATTTCTCGTTTAAAATTCAACGGAAATTAAAGTTTCCCATTTGAAATAATAGGAAAATTAATGCTGACGTAGAATATTCCGAGAATTTTTTTCTTTTTTTTCGACAACAAAGATATTTGAAGATCTGAGANTATATATATGTATATATATATATATATATATATATACTTTTTGAATCAGAAAATTTTTAATTAGACCTAAAAAAGAAAAAATTCCAAATATTGAACATCCGTTGACGTCGCCATTTGAATGAATAAAAGATGAAAATTGATCAAATGCCATGATTATGACATTTTTATGAAATAAAATTTTCAATTTCATAGAAATTCCTGTCATTTTATTTGAAAATTTTTCGAAATTTTTAGCGGAAAAAGTTCCTATAGAAGCAGCACGCAACGATATGTGTGTGAGATGTTTTGTGCAGTTTAATTAAATCATGTGATATGTATACTGGTGCACACTTCTACAGAACCTTCAGTTTATGAAAGAAATCACTAATAATAATATAGATGTTTCAGACGTTAATTATATAGAGGAAAAAATATTATGAGCATTCGTGATGGAAAGAAATTTTTTGAGAATAAATAAAGGATCTGAATGAAAACTTTTTGCCTGAAAATGGGAAAAATTTTTCAGTTTTGAGAAAACGTTATCAGTCAAAACAGGCAAAATTGATGCTGCTAGGATAATGAAAAAAAAAAGATTTTCGGTAATTTTCATGAACTGAATTTAAAGAAAAAACGATCATAACAAGTTTATAGGTAATCATAATATTTGATAACGGTATGCAATAGAATTTTATAGAATATTTCTACACTTATTGAGAGAATTTCTACAGCAATGTCTTTTATAAGACCAGTAACTCTTTATATGGTCTTATGTTCGTCTGGCAACCACCGTAAAATATTTTCCATTCATTTCTTCTTGTGACGCGTACTTTCAATGCAAATGCTACAACTGTCATCTCATATTTGTATTACCAATACAATCTATAGGCCTGCTTCCACATTTGCGTATGATGCAATAGTGGATAAAAGAGGAAAAAGAGATATTTCAATTTTTTTAGATACATTAAGGATGCGAGGTCAAGTTTCATTTACGAGACGTCAATCGAGATTGTTTAGAGAGACACTCACTGAGATTGCGGCGTATAGTAATTGATACGTATCTAGGAGGTTTATGTTGCTAAAATTATTAAACAATGGACGATTTTTTTTTGTTGTTATTTTCCAATGATTAAATCGAATCTGAAGGAAGTTAAATAAGAGATAACGATTCAAACATGAGATGCTCAATCTCCCGTTAAATCCCTTTTTTTGGTGATAGAGTAGAATCAATAAAATTTGTAGCAGAATACAGCATAGAATTAGTAAACAAAGAAATGAAAGCAACTGTCGAGAAAGAGTTTTTCTATATGGCATAGAAAACGTCACTCATTGTTCAATTAAAGATTTGTCGCATTTAAATTAATCATTGATCATATGAATGTAAAAAAAAGAGTGACTCTCGACTAGGCGCTTCAAGTTTCAACTATCTCACTTGGTCATCATTTACGGATCGCCCGGGTCAGGATCAGGATCAAACATATGACAAGATGAGTTTTAACCAGATTTTATAAGTCAGGGTGGTGGATAATTCTCTACGAGAAATTGAGGATAAAATATAAAAATATAAAACATACAATTATATAAAACATAACTGCCTTCAAATCTTATGCTTCTTAAGTAACAATCAATGCTTGAAGTGAATAAGATATAAACTTGAAAATCCAGCAGTAGGAAATATGAAACAAGAACTGAAGAGGGTTTATTTACATTCACTTTTAAGCTGAAAGCAATTATTTATTCAGAGAGAAAGACTTGCACTTAATAGCAATCACAACGAATAGGACGTCTAATATTTTATTGCTTTTGTTTGAATTTTATTTCAAAAGAAATATCTAAATGTTTCATTAATTTTATATTTTATATTTTATAATTTTACAATTTATCGATTAATTTTTCAAAATACTTTGGATTTATATCGCTCTTTGATGATTAAATTCGACGATAATTGCCTAAGAGGCCTAAGTATTGCAGAACAGTGTTAAACGTCTAAAAATATTGCAATAAGTTTCAATGAATTATTTAGGTTACCACGCAGAATATAACTTCCTTATTGCAGTGACCAATTAAATTCGCAAAACGCATCTACTATTTTTCAGGAATCATTTACGAATTGATAAAACTCGGCAATTTGCCAAGTTTTTGAAATTTGCATTATCTACTGCTTTACATTTTCTAGAATTTTATCGAAGTTTTTGGTGCAATAAATAGTACTGATGAAGAAAAAAATCTGACTACTAAAGCAGATAAAAACTGGCGAACGTGCATTATTTGAGTAAATATTCAGGAAGATGAGTTTTTTTTAAAAATCCCCAATAAAATACTGTAAACAACTGCTTACAGTAACGACGAGTTCGAAATGTTAGCGAAGATACCGTTTTTTACATATTTCACTCACTACGGTGGTCGCTCATATGTGGAATAGAAAATAAATTGATGTATGCTGTGGAATTGCGCTGTCTCGAACAGACACATTTTTGGACCTCACTTACCTCAAAATACGATCAGCAAATGCATATTATTGCACTTACCATTTATATAGGCCCCTCAGCCACAAAAGTCCTAGCCAAGCCTCAAAACCTCCCCCCTCCCACCGCTGCCTCCCCTTTCGAATAAATACCCATTTTTAAAAATTGCAACGTCCACGAGTCTTTTGAAAATAAGTCTCCCACTTGGAATATAGGATCCCATCTCTAACTCATATGCACTAAATGAATTATAAAAACTGCTATCTTCAAGTGGAATACATGAAATGTGTTATATATAAGCTCATGAGCTGCCGTATTAATTGCCACACATAAAATGCGCCATCTAGAGTAAAGGTGCGATAAGTTCGGAAAATTAAATGCAAATTCAAGATTAAGGAATAATTAGCAATTGGTAAATGCAAGTTTCTCAAAGTATGCATTTTACTACAAATTTTCAACGAAATACTCTGGATGCTATCAACGGCACAACGCTCCTCATCATAAGCCCTAAGCCCTTATAACTAAAGTTGCGGCTACGTGTGTGTTTCACGCCTCGGAATTACAAACAGAAAAGAACGATATGTTTTCCAGTTCTCCAAGGAATTTTAGAAGTCAACAATACAAAAAGTATGGTGCAAGAGATATTGTAGCCTATGAAATTCGAGTGCCACGCATCTTGAGGTGTAAAATTTAATTTCACACCGAATTCCTAACAATTGTAATTTTTGTAAAACCATGGTTTAGGTTATAACTATTGATAAAAATTCCTAACGCAGATTAGGGCGAACTCGTGATCTTTCGCTTACCGGGTGAATGCTCTACCACTAACCTACGGCCGACCGTTTCTTTTGCTATTATTCCGTCTTCACTTTTCACTTTCAGTCGAAAAAAATCTCAACGATAAGCTCTCTAACATCTTTTTGCAATGGCTCACTTTTTCAATAAACATATCTCATTATTATTGCATTTCTTATTGCAAATTTGCATTCTACTCTACTTAAGTGCAGACAATTAACAACCAGTTATCGTACCAATGAAAAATAATAAGCACACTAGCAAAAATTTGTGTTATCCATTTGCAAATTGCAATAAAAATAACTGCAATTGTAAATTAGAATATGCAGCTATACATCGCTTTTCGAACTGCCACGTAACGCACATTGTTAGCAAACAAATGGGGAATTTGATTTGCATTATACATTGGAAAAGTGCATTCTGAAGCTGAACAATATAACCTTACAAACAATTATCGATTCAAGTCATATTTGTGGCGTCTTCCGCTGCAAAATATGAAATATACAAAACCTTAAGAAGATGCAATTTCAAATGTAAAAACTCTTCCAGACTTCAGCAATTTTCCATATTCTTCAGAAGAATGCCTTCCAACGCCTACAACAATAAAGAAAACACTAATTGTGGCGTATGGCATAGCTAGATAGCCGTTTCATTCTTTTTTCTTGCTTTATGCATGGAAAAAATTTGATAGACAACAATGTATATGTTTCGAGAATGTACGTCGCTCCCTTGATGAAGATGGAGAGCGATCATTCGTCTCGCAAGTGAGACAGACAATAAGGTTTTGTATTGCAAAATATGACTTCTTGTAAATGTAGAGGCTGAAAAGCGAAAAATACACTCAGATTGCATAATCAACAAATATCAAATTTCATAATAAAGTGGAACGGAGTGAGTAGGGAGGGAAGAAAAGTGGGGATATATTTATTCCCATATTCTTTAATAATCTCATAATTTGAAGGTTGCAATAAGGTTGCAGCAGAATAAAAAGAACATATCCTCGAAGAAAAGGATTGTAATTGACTGCAGCGCGGATGCAAATGATTGCAACAAAGATTGCAAATGCTCATGCAAAATTTTTCATACTCATCCAAACGGCAACGATAAAATGAATGACGCATTCATTCAATAAGCTAATGGCCAACTTGATGGATGTGAAGTAAAAAAATACTATTTTATAGAAAAAATTCACCCTCGTACAAAGTAATTTCATAAATAAACTATTAGAATAATCACTTAAAAATAATTAAGAACCAGGATAACAGAGAAAATCGAAGAAATTTTTCAAAGATATTTTCAATGAATCTATTACTCAACTGGGAATCTCCTATTTTGAGCCGTTGAGAAAAACAATACAAGGATGAAATGGTATTCTTTTTTATGGTTGAAGAATGGCTTAAAATTGGGGAACGATCCTACAATATCAAAAAATTTGGGAAATTTTATCGAAAGATTCGCTCTTAAGAAAAGGGTTAGGTGCACTCGAATGCGTTTTGAGCATCTGTTCGTTGAAAATGCTCAAGAATGTGTAAACAATTTTTAAGAAGGCAAAAAAGAAGAAGTGTTAGCGGAACCGTTGCTCGTTTTTGAATGTAACATTCAATGATGTTTGATCACTCTTAGTGAAAAATTTATTGTGGATATTCAGGTGAGTCAAAGCATCGCACAGAGTGCATTTAATCACTCTTCTAGTAAAGTTCCCATTCTAGTTCATGCTCTTCATGTATGGCAAAGAAATCTTGCAAATGATGATAACAGATATAACTTTTTAAAACGGATCATTCCCGGATATTAGAATTCCAATAAACTATACGTATTAATTCCAGTTCAACAAATATTATTAATTTCAATAAAAGGATCGAACTGAGAAATAGACTTCTAGAAAGAAAGTTTGGTGTGTGTGCACTCCAGGCCAAATTAACCACAAATAATAAGTAAACGGTGATAAGTAAACGGTGAAAGACACACTATGCGAGAGGTATTCGCATAAGTAGGTAAATTGTTGCCAAAATGTCGTCAGAAACAATGGACATCAAAATTGAAATGATATAATCAGCATGAAGCATACCAATGGAAAAAACAAATAGGAAAATTTGCAAACGATGCTGCCACAGTGCGCGCTTTTTTGCATTTCAGCGCATCATGCCAAGTGATATCCAAATATATAAAGGAATAAGACGCCTGAAAACGTGTTTTCCAATGAAATCGACAGGTTCCATAAACGATCATACCCCCCGAAAAATTAGGTTATATCCCCTGAACAATTAGGTCATACCCCAGCTACAGCAGAACAAGTTTGATTTGCAAATCTCATGTTGCCTTTATTTGCTAATAATTCAAGTTTTTGTAAACGACTACTTGATAGTGCGATCGTACGTAACAAATTTTATTGCCCTATCTTTCGTGGTTCACATGTTGGAAGTATCAAACCGACCAACACACAGAAAAACAGACACAGACATGCATGTACGCAGTTGTGCTTCCTGCAGAAACTTGCATATCACATTGTTGAAATCATTCCGATTTTTTTTTCGACAGAACTATTTGCCACAGGTTCCAAGCAGAGGATCGATAAATATGGTGGCACTAGCGGGCACCATTTCCAGAAGAAAAATTTCTAGAACAGCTGCTACTTTTCACTTTTTTTTTAAATTTGCATTTATATGGTACGTTATGATGACGTCATATCTGTATGTATATATGAGTCTACCTGTTCCAGCTGGCAATTCAAACTCGAGAAGCACTAAACCTAGATCTGCGGAATTTGGTGATCGTAGTTATGGGCAAGCAAAGTTGGCGAAAAATTCATTTGAACATTGGGTCATCAAAGCATTAGAGAAATGTGGCAAAATAGCTGGTATAATATAAGTTTTTTACAGTAACGTTCATCAGATGGAAAAAAATTTCTTAAAAAATCAGCAGTAAACTTTCGCAAAAAAAGAAACTAAAAATTTAAAAAAAAACCGCTTTCATTTCGTGGCTCAATCGATGAAAAATGAACAGGTCGCCAAATGTGGGCAAATTTTTTAGTATTATTGGCCGAAACTTCACTGTGGCGAAACGGCCAAAATGGCCAAAAACTTAAATGGTCGAAACTTCATTCAGCATTGATGAAGCAGTTTGAATGATAGCATAGAAGCCTACCGAGAGAATAAATTATAGTGTCCATTACGTATAAGCAATTTTCTAGCTGAAACTTCCGTAACGATGATTGCTAAGCAGAAACTAACGCAACCGCTATGGATGTTTTTCTAGCAAGAGAAAAGGTGAGCTGCAAAAGCGGAAGTAATTTAGCGGTCATTTATGCAAAAACTGCATCCTTTATTTTGCGGATTCATCGTGCATATCCATTCAATGTAACGTTATTGATGAATGTGGAACAGTGCTTATTTCAGCAAAACGATAACAACACCTCGTAGACAGCATTGCTGCTGCACTAATCGTATTCGTAAGTATCAAACTAAAATTTGTACTAAATTTAAAAAAGATATCCTAGAAACACGTATATAGAAATGCCTTCGATGTTGGATGTGGCCATAATATGATCAAATCAATGCAGCGAAAATATACAACAATTATAATTTACTCGCGAAAACAAATAAATTTTTTGGCCTGTGGAAAATATGATTAAATTTTTTTTTTGCCATTTATCGAGCAACTAATTCAATTGCTACTATTTTTGAAAATATTTCATTAAAAATAAACCGTTAGATTCTAAAATCATCCAAGGCTAGTAATAGTTCAATAGGTAATAAAAGAAGTCAAAAGAGAAGCTTACTAAGTAAGAAGTACTCAATGGTTATATCGCTGAATATAGCCAGTATTTTGAATTTGAAGGTACTCTATTGATCAATAAATTAAAAACCGGAAGATGAGTGAATTTGAGTTTAAAATTTATGAGTGCCAAATAAAGACTCAGTTAAAGTTATTGAGCCATTCATGAGAAATGACTATGAAAGACGTTGGTGAGATGGCGAGGTTCGGCTTCGCTTGTGAGGTTAACGTTTTAAAGACGAAGCACAATCTTGCAGTTCAAAACAGCTCATTTTCTTGAATTCTTCGGTCTTAGAAGCTGTACCCAATATGATGGCGTAGCCATTTCTATTCCCCACTTAAATAGCCTCTTCTGCTACATCTATAGTCCCCTTCTGCGATATGAGGAAGTGATATACGATGACTCATTTTATTTTCCTTTTGCACTGACAAAATGAAGTACGTCATCAAAAAGTTGCACCAACAGCAGCAATTGCCTATTCACTCGTATGTTGTTCGCTGCGTTAGGCAAACAAATACTACATACAATTTACGAACCGGTATCGAAGTAAATTTCCTTTCTTTTTTTGTCATTTTACGTGTGGAAATTATCACCGCTGTAATGTACGGCACAAAAGCTATATTTATACTTTACTCATGATAACTAGATTTTTATCAGTACCACATATATAATGATACTGATAAAACTATGGAATAGCGAGGATAAGGTTCAATGGATTATGCACCGCCCTTCAACTCTGCACCTCACTCGTTCGACGAACCACTTAGAGCACTTGCCAGTAATTAGATATAATCGCTAGTGAACTGATACCTCAGACGAGAATAGAATTTCAGTAAAAGTGATCCGAATGCATTGCAAAGGGGATCAAACAACAGGAGTTATAAAATTTTCGACTTATAATCGATTTTTTTCTGTGATTGTTGCTTGAAAAGAAGAGAAGAAAATTCCTAAAATGAACAACGATTCCACTCGCTCACTTCAGTGAATGTCATTAGAAATTTTAAAAATTGATTGTTTTACATTGCAATTAGAATTACGATTACTTGTAAGCAAAATAAGCGTTTCTAAAATTCACACGTTTAGCAGCTCTTCTTCTAATAACCTCTATGAAGCAACCGTAACAACCTACTAGTAAATGAACACATCTGAGACCAAAACTGATCTATTACGCTGCATAATTAGAGTAGAAATCTGCTCCGTATGATTTTTATTATAGCATTCAAAGTGCTTATGCAACTTCTGTTTAGATAAGATAATACAGCAGAAAAATGGAATCATATTGCTACGGCGGAAGAAGAGAACACGCTTGAAATTTCGAAAATGCGAAATATTTTGTTGAAAAAAAAAGTCAATAGAATATCACATATTCCGCTTAAAAATCAGCATCACATGAAATTCAACATGAAATAATATAATGAGTAATTGATACCAGAAAATTTAGCAGCAATGGTAATAAAAGGAAAGTTGAATGAACATAGGGTAAAGAATGAAGCAAGGATATGAACTGAATGAAATTGAAATCGGATAGAATTGAAATTGAACAGAACTAGAACTGAATGAATGAGCTCTTCGAGAAAAGTAGAAAATGCAGCAAACATTCGTCAAATACCGTTGAAATGCCCAATACTTTGTATTTTTATACTCTACGAGTATTAAATTTCCTTCCATCACTCAATTCGATGCACAAATGACGTTTACTTCTAACGGAACTAAACCACATTAACGTCAACGTTTATTGGGCAATTTTTGAAAGAAATTTTTCTCGCAGTTTTTGAAGTTTTTTCTCGCTAGAACCCTTCTTAAGCGTTCAAAACTTCGATCAAATGATCACTAATATCAAAAGTATTAAAATTTATCGATGCGTTATGACATAAAATTGCAAAATATTTAAGGAATTTCAAGGCATGGAGTTGCAGTAGCATTTCCGGAAACGTTACTGCCCATAGCAAAACGTTTTACAGCCCATATAGAGCTAGTGATGCATAAAAATGAGACGATATATTGAGGCTATGTTAATTTCTATATGAGATGAACTATTATAGAAGGTACGACTCTTCATATATTAGAGAAATGAATTTGCTCAATCTTCTAGTTTAATTAGCTTCATCGACTTGAGGCAGACATTAAGTAATAGATATAGACAAACGTCGATTAATTCTAACACCTAAGCAAAAATCATTAGGTGCTATTCATTCATAGAAGAATCACAAATTTGCACAACTGTTAGAAGTTGGAAAGAGGCGTTTCATTGCATCAAACTTCAATTCAAAAAAAAAAAAAAAAAAGATCTCAGGTAGTTGGCAAAGAAAAGAGCAGATCGATATATCTTGCTCTTTATTCCGGAAGTTGCTGTCTCTATTGCGACCATTTTCAAGAAGTAATATTTATTAATAACCTCAAGTGGCTACACGATTGAATTTATGATCCACAACTCTTTCTTCAAGTCTTTAAGCTATTTCTGATAGGCTTGCATTGAGATAAACTGATAAATTCTCAAAAAAGTATTATCAGTCGTCGTTATTTCTTCCCGTTCGAATTATCTAATCAAAAAGGTTCAACTTTAACAACCTATTTTATCAAATGGCAATACTTCTAAAGAGACTATTCAACGAATGTGATCACTTTTTTTTGATTCTAAAAAAAAAATCTTTGAGAAATTTCCCGGAAGTAAAACTCCAAAAAACTGTAAATGACGGAAATCATGAACAGCTGTTTGACTAATGAGACAATATAAAAGCTTAATTAAGCTCAACACGACGAACAAATGACAAAGGTAATGTTTGAAATATAACAAAAAAAAGTTGTGGCATCAGGTGAGAAGCATAGTCCACGTAACTAGCTCGAAGAAACACCCAAGTAGATGTGAAAAAAAAATTGGTGTAACAGCTACTATTCAATTTTGCTAAACATAGCTAAATAATATTATGAATGGAAAATTTGCGAATCAATTGAATTTTTCTTAAGAAATTTGCATATCTCCTCCTACAGTTTTAATAAAATTTTTGCAAAAGCGTTATCTTTTCCAATTCGTGATATTTTTGAAATTTTTCCGAAATCAATGCATAATTATATATAAGTCCGTTTTTACGTGTAACGCAAATTTAGGCAATTTTAATTACTTACAATATTCTTGAACGTTTAAATTCATAGGTGAGTAATCGAGACTTCCAAAAAAAAAAAAAGAAATAAGAAATAAGTTTTCAAAGACATTTTATGTGCCGCAAAAGACGAAACAAGAAAAATAATCAAATTAAACGCGATTGATTGAAAGCAAAAGAAATCTTTTCAAAACAGTCACTGAGAGAAAAAAAGCTTAAGTGGGAAAGAAGAAAAACCAGACTTCTAATGACATCGATATTGCTCTACGAATTGATTGAAAAATGACAACGTAGCAATCTCTGTCGAAATATTTATTACGAGACGTGAAATCAACTAAGAAAATTACAAATATAGAAAATATCACTAAAAAAAAGAGAAAATACGCAATACGTAAAAGAATGAGCAAACTACATAGCTAATTTAATATTTTTATGTTCAATTGTGACAAATTTTTTGCACATCCTAACTGTTCATCACTTGTGGATATCTCATAGCTAAGGAAATTACTAATTATATCATATTACAATATTATAGTTGTATTTGCATAAATTATAAAAAACTATTCACAAACGATGATAGCAATCGGTTGCAAGAAATACACAACGACTTTCTGATGATTACGCAGCGCTTTGAAATGGTAACCGCTAAGCGAATCGATAGGCGACAAGTATTCACTGTTGTCGATGATGTATGTGAGAGCAATGAAGGTCATTTCTATTGGAATGCCCCTTGAAACGGCTACTGGAATGGTTAATTTTTGAGGACGGTTGAGTAGAATTGAGCTAGTGGAGAGAAAGTTGTCTAATCAAAGCAGCAAAAATATGAAATAGAAAGAAAAATTTGAAAAAAATAAAAAAAACTATAATGATATTATTTTATTCATTGAAATAATATTGATAATTATTGCATTGAATTTTTTTGTTCTTCAATGAACCTATAGTAACTTTTTTTAATTTGAAAATCGTTCGGAAAATTTCTGGGAATGAGCTAGAATTCTCATGAATTTATTTTCAAAAATAAATAAGTAACTAAGTAAACCAATAAATAAATAAATAAATAAATAAATAAATAATAAATAAATAAATAAATAAATAAATAAAATTGCATTCTTATGAATTCATTCAACTATGTAAAATAATCATTATATGCAAGAATATATATTTGAACGGTGCGAAGGTCAATGAAATGTGAGGTATGAGCGAAACTCAACTAAGTCATAAAACGATTTTGCTAAATTACAGCATATACTCTAATTGTAACTGATTATGGAAATTTTATAATGGTTATATTTATAATCAAGAGTGGTTTACTTCATTGTTACAAAGATCGAGGTCAACTGAATATATAACATAACAAAGAAAGGTCAAGAAGAATAAACTTAAGCGAATTATCTCTCTCCCTTCCTGCGTTCATCGATCATATCTCCCGTTGGAATTATCACGAATCATTCGGATATATGGGATATAAGAGAGCATTTTCGGCAAATTTCATTCAAAGTTACCCATCAGCACCTAGACTATTTGTTTGAGCAAGTGCGTATGATTCGAACAATTTATTTGTGCATCCTGAAGAGTGACAACTGCAGCGTCTGTCAGCCAAAGCTAAAATGCCACCCGTTATTGAGGCACCCAGGTAGTGACTTGAGATTTTCATTGTTTCTCAGTAATACCTTATGCATACGCTCCAATAATCCCAGCAACCTTAAAAATTGTGTAGGCAGTTAAGAAGTTTTCTAAATAATCTCAAAATCACAAACAGGGAAACTTTTTTTGAAAAAAAAAAGCTTCTAAGATGTATCGGTACATTGGTTTCATCTAGAGTGCTGAAAATCCGATCAACCTGCATCATTCTTCTTGCGGAAACGGGTGACGCATTCTCTCAACACAAAAAAAAGCTCTCCAATGTTGCCTGCACTGGTTCTAATACGAAGATTTTTCGGGCAAACTTCCCATCATTGTTTATATTAAGGCAAGGAAGCAAAAGCGTTCGATTTTCGCGTAAGG
Source organism: Baylisascaris schroederi (assembly GCA_006503575.1). NCBI lineage: Eukaryota > Metazoa > Nematoda > Chromadorea > Rhabditida > Ascarididae > Baylisascaris > Baylisascaris schroederi. The sequence continues at coordinate 199,593 of QEWY01000816.1, read as the reverse complement.
TCAAGTCGTTTCCGAGTGAGGTACACATTTTATGCTCTTTTAAACGATGTTTGCTAAAATATGCCTTAAAAGTTACAAAATATAGCAAACTACTCTATTTACACCGCTGGTTTGATAGGCAGCAAGTTATATAGCTAGGTCGCACTAATGCCGATGAAATGTGCTAACGTTTCGGGACTAATGAGAAGAATGTAGCTTTCAAGCCTACACTAAACCGCATCTGCTAATTATTTCGATTCATATATGAGAGGCAATGAAATATATATGCAATCTTAAAGCTCAATGAATCTTAAAGCTTCTATGTACTCCCTATTGGTTATTCTGTTGCGCCGAATGTAGACTGTATGCAGTTGTAGTTCGCAGTTTAGAAATTTTTTTAATACCCTCTGGCTACGCTGCGCTATTCAAGAGAATTTGAAAGCAAGATTCTAAAGTTTAATGGGTTGCGACGACAAAATCCGAAGACGACAAACTATTTTGAGCGAATAATACCCTTATTTGCTGTTAGGCATTTTCTAGCTTCATAATACCTCAGGTATTATATTTCTTCTCAGTGAAATTTTAAAAATTTCTATCTTTTCGAACAATATCTTCTGCATCCCGGTTAAAGTACTCAAATCTGGATATTTTTCCGGGTAATTTCCGCATTAAGCGCATTCTCCTGTGATACAGTATTCCCTCGCAACATCTTTCCTCTTAGACTACGGTGTTTTTTGCGCTGAAGCTCTCGTGCCAATACGACTTTTTTGAGCAATGAGTAGTTAGTTTTGAATCACTAAATATTGAGTGTTAATAATTACAGCGATATATTATTTGAAGACAGTTTAGTAAGTAAGTATATTCCATTGTAATCGCTTCAAGATGGCACTATGGAAGCAACCACTCATTTAGAGAATGCAGCATTATCATCTCCCACCAAAAAAAGCAGCACCTAGCAGCACAAAAGCAAATATAGTATGACTGATGGTACCTACGTCGTTTCAACGTTTTTTACAGTCCAAATGTGAATATCTCTCAGTGACATGATAATGAAATAGTAAAGGAGGATGCTCTCTCTACTTCGTTAACAGTTAACAATATATTTGCAAAGTTCGGTAAACAGATGAAGCAAATTGCTAACAACACGTTTGTCCTACATTGTATAGGTTTTCCTACGAAAAAAACGGGTATGTTTGTAGATAAATACACGCATGAAGCTGAAGCAATTCTGATTCTCTTGAAGTTTTTTTTCTAATTTGTAGTATTGCTAAAAGTAACATCCAAAAACACATTCGTAAAATCCGCCTATTGTGTCCTGAAAGATAAAGACATAGAATCTCCTCTTTAGAAAAAAAAAAAAGATTGAAAAACATCACACAAAGTTTTTTTTGGTACAATTCACTCATTGTTACATATAAAACAGCCACGGATATGCGCTTTCATATTAAGTGACATATTTGTATACCTTATAAGCGATAAAAAGAGCAAAACGTCCGAAAAAAAAAAAAGCAAAACGCTCGAAAAACTACAATTAAGGTCAGTAGACATTTAATGAGTAAGAGCAACAATACTATGTAGATTGAAACGATTCAACCACAGCTTATAAGAGCATAAGAGCGATTAAACCACAGCTTATATTGGCAAGAAGCAGTTTCCATACTTGTATAACGCAAAACTGGAAACTATGCAGAATATTGTCTGCACTGCAGAACACTATATGGAATATACGATGGAATTACTACTATATTGGAATGTAATCTATTACTTTTATATTCGATATTTATCGTACTTCTAATTTGATATGATGTAAGACCATCGTAATCAACAAAGCGCGACAAAACTACAGCAAATGAATGGTAGCATCGATGAAAAGATAAAGCTATTATTCGAAAATATGCAATGTACATATCGTAGATTGTTCATTTAATATGCATTTGCTATGGTGAACGAAAAAAAAAAGAGATTATTTCGATAAGTCAAGTAAAAAGCAACCACCTAACTACATTAATAGCAGCACTCCGAGAGGATGCATCATTTCTGGAACATTTCTTTACAGCCAATGATTGAACATCATTGGCTCTAAAGAAATGATTAGTGTTGAACCAGACTTGAGTGGCTTGCTAAAATGTTACAAAAAGACCACAACACTATTATTAAATAGAATGGGCTTCTTCTTACCTATGTTTTCCTTGGCGGATAGACGAGACAAAACTCAATATTTAGCTTTATAAGATATCTTAACAATCATTAAAAATGTTGGAATCATCTCCAAAAGAATTTTACATCTCAACGACAAGTTTCCCCTCTTAGGAAAATTTTTTTAAATTTCCTGAGCAAAACACTTGAAAAATATTGGCAGCCATTGAAATGCTTTTTTTTTCAAAATCGGATCCTCCTATTACTAGTGTAAAAACCCAAGAAATCTTTTCCGTAATGAGTATCTGAAGAAGGCTACCACAATTCTCTAGATTGCAATGAAGCAGTTCGCGAAGAATACAACAGCAATAGAATGTCTTGAGCGAATACAACAAGTGGAAAAGAGTGCAAAAGAAACTGAAATGAAGCTTGCTAGCATATTTCTGTCTATCAAGTCAACCGGCTGTTCCAATATGCAAAAAAAAGTGGAAAAAAACATGTGCTTTACAATCCACTTGTTTCGAAAAAAAACCAACAAATGCAGAACAAAATCTTCAACAAAGTAACCAATAATATACGAAAATTTGCGCACACACAAATCAGCAACCGTACTCGTGCGCCATCAACCCTTCAACTGACCAAACTAAGATGAAATCATGGTTAAGAGTGCATTCGTATATATATGATGATCTATTCAACGATCTTCACACCATAGCGTTTGTGATCCATAATAGAACATATGAACACATTTACTGCGACGCCTATAAATATCTCATAGCGAGAAGAGCAAAATCGTTAAAATGAGCCTTTGGAATTTCGAAAACAAACGAAAAATGAGAAATGATAAAAAATAATTTCCTCAGAAAAGATTTGAAAATAATTGATTTCTAAACTTTATTGTATATTACCATTGAATGGTTGGAGATTGTAAAATTTGCAAACAAACAAAAAAAAACACGCAACAATGACATATTGGATTGACGAATGTCGCACTCATCGCCGGTCATCCGTCCGTCCGATATTCACAAGCGGAAATGCTTGCTTATGTGTGAATCGTAAAAAGCAATGAATTGTGGAACTTTCAGATAATGAAATATAATCGGAGAAAACAAGAACGGGGAAGAAGAATTGCAATTCTCAGAGAGCAAAAATCATAGAAAAACGTTTCGACTCTTTCCCCACTTAAACTATGAAGTCATCAAATCTCGTCACTAAGACGAAATGAATCGTAGCAATTTTATTGCTTATATTTTGATCTCACTATGGAAGAGTGGATCATCGCAGCTTACTGATTGACCGGCCGCAATTTGACCGAAAATGCGATCTGCAGAAAAATTCTTGAAAATTAAGGAGGGAATGTTTATGAACGATGAGTGCTCGAGCAATCAAGTGCCATTAAGATCCAACTGCTATTCGAAAGTGCTTGTAACTTGGCGCCAGCTGCAGCTGGCCAGCGAAATGTTATAGCGCAAACAAATGTTCTGCATAGCTTTCAGTTCTGCATTGTACGAGTATGGGAGCTACTTCTTTCTTTTCAAACTGCTGCTAAGTTTTTGCATCTTAACCCTACTACTGGTCATATCTGTTGAATATTCACCCGCTCAGAATGCCCTTCTAGGAACATTTTCCTCTATCTTGCTGTTCGTTTCTCAATTTTGCGTAGTTTAAATGAATAAACTAAATAAATATGACATAATAACATGGATCTGTTATGATGGCGTTCAACTATCGTTATTTTAATAGGTATACGAAGCGATAATTCTCGTATTATTCGAAATAGGACAATATGAGATGTGGAACTTTATCGAGTTTTATTTTCATACAACATAAAAATATATTCAAAAAAGAATAGAACAGTTTATAACAGAGTGGTAATTTTTTTTTCCCATTAGCAAAATAGATTTGAATCAGTTAGCGCCGTTATTTGCGAATATTTGCAGCTTGATTTGGTGGGAGTCCATGCGATCTTGTAGAGCCGACTTCCGATGCTCCTCCAAACTCTACCTTCGCTTCAGATATGCTACTTCGTGACGATGCAGTATGCAATTCAGCATCTCTCTCCGCTGAAATTCAATATTTCATATGCAGCGGCATTAAGAATTATATGTTTTCGATATGGGTTGAATCCACTCATCTTCCATATAATCTTCTGCGCTTTATTGACTTAACTTCATCACCTACACCTTTTTTGAGAATATGTGGTGGGGAAATTAGTCTAGAAAAGAGAATAATTTCTTTTTGTCTATATGACCTTAAGAGAAACTAACGGCTAATCTAAAGTATGCCCCACTAAGAACTTTATGTGCCACTTTTGCATTATTCAAATAATGCAATATACAATTGTTGCCAGCTTATCAACCATATTGCTCGGTTGTTAGTTTCACATATTAGACGTACCGAGTTTGCGATTCATCGTTTCAACCCACCATCTGAGCTCTGCGGGAGACAACCTGTCAAGTTGTGCGGACAAGTTGTCCCGTGTGAGGCCGCGTCTACGCATTGAATCTGCCTCAGAATGCGCCAATGACGAATTGGGTTGTGTCTTCTCATCATTGTTTATCGTTGTTCGTTTGCGTCGTTGTTTTCTAGTGGATTGTGATGAATACGGAGACGTCGGAGTATTTTTCTGTAACATTTGCTCCTATCTTTATTTGATATTTTGATTTCACTATAATTTTATAACACAATCCGAATACTTTCATTTTATCTCATCAAAATTTGCTAGCAATAATAAGTGCTATAGCTACGTTATTCAGTTACCCATAATCGGAGGTATCATGTATCACCTACTTTATGTTACAATCAAATATTTGAGTTTGGCCACTACCAGTGTTATTTTCAAGTAAATCAATCGCAATTTTCGATCATGAAATTCGATAATTCGACTTTTTCCGATGGGTACATTTCTTCGCATTTGCCAAAAAATGCGAATTTGCTAAAGTGATTATGCTCGCAATATATCTTTGAGACAACAAGTATTTAGTTACATTTGTTTGCTTTCCATTATACTCGTCATGAGCCTTTGCGATACTTTTGACTATTGTCTCCATTTGCGTTTTTGTGATTGTTTTTTCGGTGATAGGCATTTCAGATTGTGTGACTGCTGTACGACGAGTCCGCCGAGAGGATTTGCTTGAGGCTGGTGACTCCAGTTGTGTTGCATCTGGCGCTAATTCACGCTTCATTCCCATCTGCATCTTACCAGGAACCTTAACAGTATGATTCAGTTGGAGACTGAATGAAAGATGTTGTTTTATTTCATTTTCATGCAGTTATTTTCGCTAAAAGATTTATTCGAAACTGTCTTATGAATCTCTGCAAAGGCGAGACCAATATTTTAATGAACAAAAAGCCATTAGGTACTAAGAAAAAACAAATGAAACACTACCACCTTGTTTCACCTGTCAAGATGTTCGTGCTTCCTTCAAGGTAACAAGTGCAACAAAGGTCAACTAAATTCGACCTGTAACACACCCAAAGCACTGTTTGCACTTTTTTCGCCAAAATTCCGCACCGTCCGGAGAATAAGATGCTTGCGATGTTAAAAAATTCGTTCTCAATAAACTTGAAGAGAACAGCACAATCAATGAATAATTTCAGGTAACGCACCTTTGCTTTCTTCTTCGCTGAAGCTTTCATTCGCTTTGATGATACCTGAAATATTCGATTACATTGCAAGAGAAATTGTTCAATGTTTCACTACCTTTTTCAAAAAGAAAACTTCATATTAATGTGACTATTGGTTTTGTTGATTTGTGGACAGCTTTTGCACAAATTTTTGCATAATGGAAATGCGTTTAAATGGATTAGGATTTTGCAACTAGAGGCGATTTTCTTTCTACAGGATCATATGAAATCCTGGAACGCCAGAAGGTGTAAGTGAAAAACCCACTCAACTCAGATATGGGAAGTATTTTGGCAATGCTTCCTTATGAGTTAACTGAATAAATTATGGATTTTTCCAACGATGAAGGTATATTTCTGAAAATTGGCTTCTTAACAATCATCTTCCTTTCTGGAGCATACTTACAAAAAGTAGGACCTTTGGGAATCCTGTATTCCGCTGTTAAAAGGCCTAAGATAATCTTACTGACCCTTGTTGATTTTAGCAACCGTATTTGCTACTCGATCTTTGTTCTCTTCAGTCATTGCTAGTTTAAAGTACAACCAAGAGACGGAAACCACTTACAGGTTTGGCTTGCTCGGCAGTGGTTTTCGTTATTTCGATCTGAAAGAGAAAAGGCAATTTTGATTATTTCAGTCTATTTAGTCACAGAACATACTATTAAGAATTCTACAAGTAAGAGTCAAATGCCGTAGACCCTAGTGCTATCGTTCTTTGAACAGAAGGAATCGGTTTTTGTCTCGGCTTCGAGGAAGGGATCTTTACTAAATTGAGCGGATAGGTCTTGTATTGAAGTTTTCTATTCAGGATGAGCCCTTTTTTCAAGACTTCACGACAGTATACTTCTATCTTTTCAAGAAAATGTAACAATTTGGTTACAACTCATAGGAAATCCATAGTACATATATCAACTAAAGATTTGAGTTCCCAACGCTGGACATGGGTGATGCAGCGTCGACCAATAATATCACTCAATTGATATATGACAATACCGCTCTTTCTTACTCCCTTCGAGTTTAGGAGAGCTAAATGCGAACTTCAGTGATCAGTACTGAAAATAACCAAAAATCCAATAAATTTGAGGAGCGGCCATCCGGAAGGACAAAATTTTCGGAATGCTTGGCTTTCTTTATGATGAACGTGGCGTATTTCCAAAACTCAATGAAACGGCTCTAGGCCAACTAATGTAGGACTAGTCCGAGTGAGTTCATCGCTGCTAGCATTTCAATCACGCAAAGTAAAACGTGTTTTCTGGCAACTTGCCGATCAGCTGATCGCATATTTTAGCCAAAAATAGTCATCAAAAAAACTTTTCTTACAATGAGAAGGGTACACCCATATGTGCTTTTAAAGTACACGCTAATTATGCTGATTACATCAACTTCCCTCTAAACTGTACTAAGCGAACTGTTCAGCCAAACTGGTATTAGGCAACGCGCAAAGTTTTCGGATTGGTTTTTCAGACAGTGTTGTTCGATTGTTTGCGAGATAGGTAATTTAATTCTCTTGCATTCAGATGACGAAGGCAGGCCTCTGTAAAGGTTCCGAAAATGAAGAATTTCCAAGATCCCGAACGAAATTCCATCGATTCAGAAAGTTTTCTGAGTAGATAGTATCCTCTTTGCAGCAGCTTCTGAATGTTCATTTGCAGCAAAAACCACAATCCACAAGATGGCAAATAGGCCTCTCCGCATGCCTTGAACCTAGCATGCCACTGTGTCCGGCGCAGATACTTCCTCTAGATTCGACCGCAGCTAATACATAAAACCATCTGTTCGAAGGAAACTACAACTTTTAAAAAATTACTGAACTACCCCACTTTAATGGGAATACAATACAGCGTAATAGCATGAGCGGTTCAAAGATGGAAGCAAGCGCTTTCCAATCTTCTATCTCTCACCGTCCCAGAAAATCCTTAATCCTCGTAGTGGGTAGGATCTAGCACATCTCTTGGTGGAATTCCATTCACGAAAGCTCCCTTTCGTATACTACAGTCCAAACATAGGAAACAGTTCGTTGAAGCTAAGTTGACTGACCTTCTTTTTCTTCTTTTTCATATCGGAATCATCAACCGACAATGAAAGGTTACTCTCAGGCTCGTCCGAGGTCGCTTGATCTGCATCACGAATATTATCTATTAGAAGAACCATCCCTTCCTACAAAATGAACTCAAATTACCATGGCTAATAACACAAAAACGGCAATTCAGGTCATTAGGTGCAAGGGAAATAGCACTTATAATATTTGACTTTAACTGTAAAAATAACACGAACAGTGAATTTCACCACCCATGGGGAAGCAGATGTATGAACTGGACTAAATTAAACAATATTACGCCAATAAGTAATGCACCTTAGAACACAGACTGTATGAGTATTTTTTACGTAATAAAGATATGCTGAAAGCATAAATCTTTATGAAAATTTTCCTTTGAAAATGCAGAAAAGTAAGAAATACATACATCTTCATCGACAGGCATCAAGACCGCACTTGCTGGACCATTGATTTGATAGTGATCATCAAACGCTGCTGGTGGTTTAACACTACAAACGAGAGTACGCCAACCAACAATTAGTTTCTTTCCAGCGTCCACTTCGAAATTCTGTTGTGTATTCACCGGACGTGAGCAAAGTTTGAAGAGCTTATCGAAATCGTCCATAGTCATCAGCGAAAATCTACAATTAAGACATATTAAGGGGATATATAAGCTTAATAAAAAAAAATAAATTGAATACTTTACTCTTGCTTCTCTAGAAATCTTATCAAGGCATTACGTTGTGCTGTGCTAATTGAAGAACTTCAAAGAGCAACTCTATAGGTATATCGAAAACATTTATCACTTACAGTTGATTGTGCTCTTTGAGTTCATAAACAATCCTTCTACGTTGTTCTTTCGCCGATATGGTATGAATGATTTCATGATCTGCGTTACGGATCCATTCCATCATTGCGGCATCCACCTCAATTAGGTTACAATCCGTCGTCGTTTGATATATCACTTTCGGTTTCTTTATCGATTCCACTCTCTAAATTTTCACCGTTTGATAGCATCTCTGCTATTCGCTTACCTTTTTCACATTTCCAAATATGGCTTCCCATTTATATCAGTTTCTAGAGAAGTTGCAGTTATTAGACATCAACAAAATATAAAGTGTTCAAAGAGATCGGCAAGGATTAAAAATGGGACGAACTTAGGTTATAATAGATTAAAAAAAGCATAAGTAGCGAATTCATTACAAAAAAACCATAGGCAAGTCTGAACATAACGATATGGAATAAAGTAACTATCGAATAAATATTTCATGCTAATTTTCACGCTTGTAGTTTTTATTTATCCTATTCTTGAACTCATGAGTTCCTAGGTTAGACCTAATCTGAATCATTTTTTCATCAGCATCAGTTCTTTTCATTGCTCAAATTTTAATGGATTTTTTCGACATAGAAGGGATCTTTCTTTATAATCGACTAACACTAATTAATTACTAGTCTTCTAATAGAGGTTTTGTTCAATGTAACCTTTCGACTGCGCTCATATTTTCAGAAACCTTCATGTCTAAGTAGATCGATTTACTTTGTCTTCGGAATAGTTAATCAACAATGGTCATGTTTTTTTTTTGTCAAAAAGTGAGCTAGAACATACAATTCTCTTGTTATTAAGAAGGTTGCGTTCTCCAATGAATCGTCCTTGATGTAGGTAATATTCATGCCGATGGATACTCCCAAATTTTGTGGGTGACGTTTCGGTCACTCTAAAACATATGCTGATGTCATATTTTGCGGCCTGCTTTAATGAAGATATGCGACGCAATAAATGTGCTAGAGTATCGGCTCCTTCCTGGCCCCTTTGGCAAAAAAAACAGCACCCATCACTTGCTATCTTGTTTACTTAGCATCTGATTTGTCAAGGATTCAAAAACTGAACAATAATGGTCCTATGACTTAATGTAAGAGTTGGTATTAAATTGCGTTGACACCTCCGGCGAGTTTGGTGGAGAGGGGAAGAGGGTCTTCATTATCAAGCTGTGCAAGGGAGGAAAAAGCGAATGCCAGCCTTAGTACTGAGTATGAGAACATCAATAATGACCTGCAAATGCCTTTCTTGATAAAGAACATTGTAGTTTCGAAGGTGCGAATTGGCTGATTATACTGTACGAAGATGTTTTGAGCCGCTTCGAAATAGTCGACCAATTTGTTGATCACCATCTGACGTTTTCTTGGCTCAAGTGGAGCGATCCAATGCACATACTCGAGCACATCCCGAATGTCTGGCTCCGGTGCCATGACGATTTTATCGCCATCATCACGAAGTCGTTTTAGATAGCGTTCCCATACAGCCATCGACTCTTCATGTATTAACCCTTGTCTTAAATTCAGCATTCGATCACGCAGTGTAAGTAGGAGATTTGAAATCAGATTATTCGTTCAGAAGAGAGAATATACCAGGAATTGGCTTCACTTCTTAGTAATGGGAGGAATAGCTGTATCACGAGCAGAAAATCACAGTGAGCACAGATCAACGACACCATCAGTAAAAAATCAAGCTGCTAGACTATTTGTATATCTAGGTCATAGTTATTTGACAGGAAATCTTGGAAGAGAAATTTTCCAGTAGATAAACTTAGAATTACTGTCGATTTAGTCAACCATAACCAATTTATAAGCGCATAAAAAAGTTAGAATGAACCTACGCGTTTAGTGAAGCGATCGTACTATGAAGGGTATGTGAAGCCATACGAATTGCTTGTCGAGTTTTAATGACTGGTACAAGATCGAGAATTTCCTCATTTTGTTTCATTGTTCGACGAATTAGTGCATCGACAATCTTGTTGAGATATTTTTGCTCAACGAGAGCCACTTTGAACGCATTATCCGGAAATAGATGGAATGTTACCGGTGGTTGACTTAGAAGATATTGTAGTGAATAAAGCGCAGATAATTGTACACGAACTCGTAACAACTGCAAATACACTTATAACTTACATGAAATGATGTCATCTAGAGTTGGTATATTGCTAATTAAGGAAGCAGTTGACGTGATATAATTCGATCGGCTAGTACGATAAAATTCCTCGACCTCCGCTGCAAACGAAGGTGTTGGAAAGCTGGAAAACGATAATAAATGAGGCATATGTATCGGTTAAAAAGTGGTTTTGCTCAGCTCTATATCTATAGTATTCTTATTTTTGTCATGAAATCGCATCAAGTTCATAGTGATTAAACGTCAGAAAAAAAAACCGATAAAATAACTCACACTTTCAACGTATAGTGCTTCATAGAGGGTGAATATAAGCAAAGGGGTAGCACGAAAAATTTTGAGAATGCATAACGATGAATAAAATATGAGTAAAATAGCTCGGGCAGACGAACATATCGCTGAAAGGCAACATCTATCATGAGACGTGTAATTTTTTGAGGGATTTTAGATTCTATCAGATCAGTGATCATAGCGCCTACCTCAAACTGCTGATTGAGAATCGCGTTATAATTTTTATGAAAAGTTTTTCTAATTAACTCCGAATACGGTAGGATCATATTAGCCCAGTTGCGCCCATTGTTTAGAGATTTATTGTATCGAAACGGTGATTCACCGCTGATCATGCTTGATCATTCTATGCAAATGCATAACAACTGTAGTGATCGTAGCGTAGTATGATTTTCAGAATGAAGATAATCATTAGGGATGATTGAGCAGCTTACGATTAACTCAGTTTGATTCAAAAATCTTTCTACCAATCGGAGCTCTAATAGCTAGTTCTTTGAAGCGTATGCCGATAAACTTTTGAGGCTATGAAATTTTGATGAGAGAACGAATTGCCAACTATCTTCAGCAGTTTATAGCATTTCCTTAATAAATAAGTCAGATAATTATCAATAAAATTTGCAAATTTACGTACGACGAATGCTCCATTTGCCTCGTTGAGTAAGACATGATCCAGATGATAGATTTCCAAGAAGAACGATTGTGCTCACCACTGCGCCAATAATGAGGAAAACCGAAACGCCACAATAGCACATCTCTGTGGCAAATCGTGACATGAATGGAAAGCATCGCATTCCAAAACGATCTAATTCCTTAAGACAGAATTGTTTCAGCAACACGTCAATGCTCGATAATAGCGCAGCAAATGCACCATTAGAGGCAAGATCAAACTTCAGTGAATGCTTCACTTCCAAGCGCTGTCTATGTTGGTAATATCTGTATAAAATACGTCGGTGCCTAGTTAAATGAACCTTGATCTTCTATTTTCGTGCTTACCATTTGCCTACTCGCTTTGGATTATATTTTCTATCTTGCTCGTGATGCAAATTTCCAGCTATGCAAAGTATGCAAATACTAATCACGATTTGAGGCATTTCCAAGTAGCAAATTAGAATGCGTAAGATATCCCTCCATTAGACATGAAGAACTGATAGATAAATGCTTCAAACTGCTTGGCTTCAACTTCTTTCTTACTGAAAAACACATTAAAGCGATATTTGATTAGTAGTTCGATGAAATATGAAAGATCTTATTGAACTATTGCAGGAAAAAATTGATTAGTTTGCACCACTATCGACAACATTTTGGTGCGCGATAGGATTTAACAAACACCTCTAATTGGATGTCTAGACTAGAAATATTAATAACATCAGTGTATAGGAAAACATAACAAAGATTTCTAAATTTATTGCAACAGTTAGCTAGCCATGAAGTTATGCATAACCGATGCAATTAGGGTTATAAATTTGTCAACAAGTTGATCTACGATAACGGATGATCTATTATGATCAAATGAGTTTTGTGATCTCAGTTATCATGTTGATCTTCATTTTATGTGATAAGTTGTTTTGCTCACTAAATAAGCTGCAGTTTTGCTTGCCGTGTGGCTCTTCATATTCGTAGTAAACGAGCTTCACTAATCCGATAAAGTCATTCACACGTCAGAACGGTTGCATAAATCAAATTAGTAACAAACCATTCGATGAATTGGTTTCCTAAAGCGATGAAAATAGAATATCTCCTCAATGAGAAGAACCATTGAAATAAAGAAAGTAAGCACCAATATAGGATAACTGAGTGATGCTTTCATAGGATGATATATTGCAAAAGTGAGTAATATTGAGTGTATAAGACATATCGACGCTGAGAAAATTGACCATCTAAAGCAAAACATTGACTTTTTTTTTTTTTGAAAGTAAAAATCCGATGAGATTTTTCATGATTTCTTGAACGTGGTTGAAAAAAAAAGCCCAAATGGTATGACTACTGATTTATTTGCGTATTTTATGCAAATAATATTTAGTATATATCAAAGAATTCCGATATTTACTGTTTTAAATCGCGAGCCGCGCTTTTATTTCGATGTTTCTTGTGATTTTTCTAGTCGTTATTAGTTTTATGGTCATATTGGAAGCTATTGAGATGAGAAATGTTGCATGCTTGATTAGCACTTATTCAGATTTGATGGAAATTTAGAGAAATTAAATTATCAATAAGGCGGAAATAATAAAAACGAATTTCTTCGAAATGTTTTTTTTGTTTCATGTTTTGATGTATCCGCACATACTTCTATTTTTTCATAATGAAACGTCTCTCCTGTTATGAAGGGAATTCTGAACTAAATAGGCTTAGAACGCTTTAGGAACGAACCGTTCTTTATCTCTTGAAGGAACAATAACGGTCACATCGTTTGGCAATGTTTCTCGCAGAAATGGCTCACCATTCTGACAGAGCCGATTTAGCCAAGTATCCTTGTCGATCCATCTCTGCAACGATCATTTTCAAAAGAGGAAAACTTCAAAAACGCAATCTCTAGGTGGTGAAAAATCTCCGTTGGTTTGATAATCATTCCTATCATGAATATAATGGTCATTAGTGAGGAAAACGTTGACCAATAATACTTAATCAAAGTGATTTATTTCAAACGACAACTAAAGAACGAAAAATTTTTCCGATGAAAGAAAAATTTATTTTTCGAGCATTGCGGTTTGCTGAAATTAAGAACGCAAAATTCAAATAACTACAAAGAAAAAAATTATTTGTTGCTGGAAATTTCATTTCGAAAAACGCTGACTTTTGAGAAGGATATTGATGATTTCCTGATAGAAATAAAATGGCTTAATTATTGGGAAGCAAAATGTAATTGCTCACTTTAAGTAATGTGAACATTCTAAATAGAACTTCTTGATAGAAATTGAGTTCACTTGTATTGAGATATTCCATGAAGTCATCGATACCAAGTTTCTCCTCATCGATACCTTGTTCGAGTAATTCGATTATAATATGCGCCGCAGATCCAGAAAGTGCTCCTCTCATCCACAGATCGTGTACTCGAGCCAATAGAATGCTATAGTATCCGGCGCATACGTTCCGATTCTCGTCTTTCTTCTAAATATTTTCATTGTTTATCACATGTTGTCTTACACTATTTATATAACTTCTATCACTTATTTACTCCACTTTTTGAAAACTTTACTACAATCTTTCAAAACTCATCGAGTTTCTTTGATTTTCAGGGTGGTTTACAACTTTATAATCTTTACTTTTGAATCAATTAGTGTTTATAATTTACGATTTTAATGAACGACCATTAATGTGGTAAACAATTAGACGTGGCTAATCTTAGTAAATAGACGCAACAAAATTCAAAGGCTTCAGTTACTCTACTAATCCCCAATAGATGCATCATTACAAAGTTCAACTAGCGGTAAGACTAATGCTGTAGATATTTTTTGAAGCTATTTTCTTGCATTTCTATTTATAGATGGAAATGGTTTTCTTTATATGAGATGAGCAAACATTAAGCATTTGAAATATGAAGAGAAAACGCTAGATTCTCATATATCTGGTCCTAGTGCCTATAAAAACGTCGCTCTTACCTTTAGCAAATAAATTTCTTAAGAATGCTCACATATATGAGGTGAGAAGTAAAGTGAAGAAACAGTTTCGATGAATAGAAATCAGCCGAACAAAACTCGAAGAATTATACAATTTGCTTTTTGTTCTAAATAGCTCGATGATATCTTAAAATTGGTCAACAATAGTAAAATGAAAGATTAAAAATTACATTCAATTCATCGATTGTTTCTGTTGTATGCGCAGAGCATTCTTCAGAAATTTGCACACGAGATTGCGAACCAATTCCACTTGTAAATCCCTAAAAGTTGATTATCGCTGTATTATTTATGCTGTGGCATAAGTTTGGTCGGTTGAATGGTTTAGCTTCGCATAAAGATGTCGAATTATTCGGACGATTGTTAGATACTTTTCCAATTATGCGACATATTTTACAGTGCAAAGTTCAGGTGAAGGTATTACGTTTATGACGATAAATTAGTAAGAATCATATTCCAAATGAGCAATGGAATACCTTAAAAACATTTGCCTCGATACGTTCATTGACAACTTTCCAGTTGGCTTCGGTTAGGTAAAGCTCAGCTCTCTTGCGCATTCTTTCCATTTCTATACGAAGCTCATTGTTGAGATGATGTTCAAGATTCTTCTCTGAATCTTTTATATAGCGTGATCGATGATTTGTACCCTCTCTTTTTGTGAGAAGTGAAAAAGTCATTCCCTGAAAGGATATTTCCACGGCTAGAAAGTTTTTTTTTCACAAATCCCTTTAAATTCATAAATATGTAAGCCTTTTTATTGTCAAATGCGCTGAGATCGATTTCGCTGAATAAAAGGAAGCACTGATATTTGCAGATAGGCCTGATTCTAAGTGCTGCCTCTCTTTTTCTTCTTTCCTCTTCAATCCATCTATCGCCATCTTAATTTGACATACCATTGAAGAAGAAAAAAGACTTCATAAGAAATATTATTACAAATAGGTTTTTATATATGAGTCAAGCAATAAATTCATGATGGAATGCTTCAACGTTAACACACCTGTATAAGTAGGCACAAGCCAACAGCTGCACTGCAGTAGAGAACAACTTTTTGGCCGATCTCCTCACATTCCGCATCTCCGTGTACACTGCGTGTGAAATCGTGTGCTAGAAGAAGTGCGAGTGCACCTTTGAGCCCACCATAGGCCAACAGAACGTAGTCGGATTCATAGATGATGTGATGTGAGCCGATCGACTCCCAAAAACACTTGAATACATAGATGGCAAGCATTCTTGAGACTAAGCTGAACGGATAAAGCAGCATACCGGATATCAGCAGGTAGGTAGCTTCTCTCTACAATCAACATTCGTATAGAATTTCACTTAAATAATATAAGCTTAACAGTCCAAAACAAATCAGCATAGTCAAAATGGTGCAAATAGGACGAGATCTCATGCTCATTACATACGCCTTAAAGCTCGTAATTTGATGTTTAGGTTATATATATAAGTGCATAAAACTTGTTCAAATCTCTGGTATCATGGAAAGAATTTATACAGCACACCAACCTCGAAAGGATTGTTAAAGAGAAGCGATCCAATATAATACCCTCCAAATGTGAAAATAACACAGTTTGCCCAATAACCAAACGATGCCCATACTTGCAATGCCATCTCTACAGTAGATGGCTCTAAACTTTCTCTGAAACATTGTCGTTCAAAACGCAGACTTCAGAAAAGAAAAAAAAATCTCTTTTCATAACTTCACTGAATACTGAATATCAACACTGAATACTAATCATTTCATTAGAGTTTAAAGAGATCAACTGCCTGAAAATGGTACGTAAAATCCTTGTTAGACAAAATTTATTCACCCTCGTTCGATATCCTTCAAGCCCCTTCCCTCTACCCTCAGTTATTGCTGTAGGCTGATCCAATATTTAGAGAATCAGTTGTCAAGTATGGTGGAGATTAAATGAAATGGCCATAATTAATGAACCCATTTACCTCATATAATTGAGAGTGACACCATAGAAAACGATAATAACTGCAGGTGAACCCTTCGAGTGTTCGCCAATAAACCATATTATATAAACGGTTATCAATAAAAACACCTACAATGAGAACTTCTTTATTACGCTCACCTTTAAGTACCACATTTTGCTTGAAAATTTCGATTGGCCTAAGGCTACGACCTCATAAACCGAGAAAATTCAAACACCGTAAGAGATTTATGCGGCATTCGTTTTTAGATGAATGTAGTGTTCACTAGATGTAGACATCTTGGTAACGGGCTTTTCCAACCGATTTTTTTTTTGGTATATGTAAATTGTCATAGCAAAGTTCACTGAAAATACGGTAAACGGTTGAAATTTACGAAGAGATTCCATGAAAACCGAGTTGCAAAATTTGGATTTTGTGTAAAGTTCATAAAATTCACTAAAAATTTCAATCTTATGAAAAATGTTATTATAAAAAAAGCTCTCTTAAATGGCATCCAAAATAACAGCGAGAAAATTTGGTAGTAGAAGAATTCACCTGTATCTTTTTATTATCTCGTATACCGAGTCGAATTATACGCACAACAAAATGCGCAAGAACGAGGCCAAAAAATGGTGATAATATTAGGCAATTACCACACATAAATACCAAATCGTACCATTGCTCTGGTGGTGACCCTTGTTTTGACTCAGCCTAAACGAAATATTTCACCTCACTGTGATATACATTAGAATTTAAACCTTTTTTTGTACTTCTTAACGCACCATATTCAGTTGATAAATGCGCTGATTTGCTAAAAATTTATATCTATAGATATAAATGAAGTGACTTGTTGATATTGCAAAACTACATAAGATAAAAGGCGTTCAAGTTTTTAGCAATCTATGCAACTTATGCCTATTACATAATGTGTACATATTGAAATAGATCAACGTATAGCAATAGCTTTTTAACATCCCTTTTACTAGTTGCGCTTCGATACTATGCCTAACCTTTTCGTATGTATGTGCCATCGTACAAATTTAAGGGCGCTCACTCCAATTCCACACTTTATCATCCTCTCAAACCTGTAAAAGTTATACTTGCTCTCATTTATTGCTCTTGAGCGCAAATGTCCAGTCATTAACAAATAAAAGCCGAATATATCAATTTCTTATTTAATAAAGGCTAACTTTTACATAACTGGCGCAGATTGTATAAGCGAATATGGAAAGCCCATCGTTAAGCAACGATTCGCCTTCAATAATAATTCGGAGGCGTTGTGGAGCACCGATTTCCTCAAGAATTGCAACCACTGCCACTGGATCGGTAGCTGCCAAGATTGAACTCAGCATCAGCACCTCAATATTCGATATAATATTTTGAGGAAGCAATTTATTTATTTCATTTTATTCGGCTATTTTAGATGGTATGCCTAAAACATTATTAGGTGGTAGCTATCATTATACGGGTCGATGACCAGTAGGAAACATTACTAATATTTCATCATAGGGAAACCCACATACCTATTATAAATTAATATCAAACCTTCTACCAATAAAGCATCATCCTACTTAAGAACACTCACTCATTCAAAAATTGGACTTATCAATCGCGAATTGCGGTACGGCGTCATAAATAATGGAGTCCATTTCACTAAGAGCTTCCTAATGCGACATAATCACCACTACAAGGAATCTAGTTCAAGAAACATTCCTTAATAGAGTGGCAAATATTTTCGGCTCTTTAAAGAAAGAAACCCATCTTAATCAAATAAAAATAAAACATTTTGAAATATTCTGCAGATGAAATTTTTTTCACTTCATAGCAATATTTTTCAGCTGAAATAGACGTCATTTTAAAAAATATATATATTTATTGAAAGGTTTTCTTTGTTATATATAAGTAAGAGTATACTATCTTTAATTACTGTATATCAAGAAAAACAAATACCGTATAAATACTCCAATTGTCGGTGATACGAAAAATTGGAAACGCAAGCGCTACATAGATAGCTAATGTTAAAACATAAACAATTGCCGTTAATGCGAATAATAATTTTAATTTACGAAAGAATAGATGTGAATTGATTTTAAATGCCGATTCGAAAATCATTGGTGGTAATAAGATCTGAAAATTTATTTATTCCAAAAAATGATAAAGCGAAATTATAATATTTGCTTTCAAATAATAACCTAATTGGGGAAAAAGTTCCTAATATTTGCCATTTCTCAGGAATCTTTTCACTCAGGAATCTCAGGAATAGAAATTAAGATAAAATCATATCATCATTGCTCGGAGATAATAAAATATTTAAATATTATTTATTGGACGGATGAGAATACCTTTAAGAGAGTGGAACAATTTTGGAACCGTAAATTAATTTTTTTTTAAGCAAAAAGGTTTCAATCTGAGATAGTTGACTAAATTTTGCAATTTTTTTCTTCTATTCAAAGTTCAAGAAAAAGGGGGCCACCTATTACTCTTTCGATATCATCATTGTTAATTTCGATGTTCCTATATCAGAAAGACTGTTGCATAGATCATATAGATATTTGGAGCCGTAACTGACAAAACGAACAAAACAACAGTCAAGAGAGATATCAAAAAGAAGCAAACTTAATAAATGATTTCAAAACTTGCCTGAACTATATCATCAGCTTCCATCATTTTCCATGTATAATTTTTATCGACTGTATATATAAGTGAGTGTGGTAAAAATGTATGGAGTATACTGCTGAAATATTTTAATTTTTTGACAGATTCGATAAACCATTGGAAGGAAAAAAGCGTCGTTTACGCTTAGGCTAGTTTGCATGTCTAATTTAGTGCGAAAATTATTATAGAAAAGAGTGTGTGGAGAAAAGCGTCAGTTGGTGAATATGCCAATCTACAAGTATGCCCAAAGTTGTATTAATAAGAACTTCTTCCTATTAATTAATCATTTTATATATTAATTAAGGAAATGTGATGTTAAATGCTTTTTTTCAGGGTAGCAAAGTCTGTGGCCGCTCTTGATCATTGCCTCGCAACCTCCGTATAACTAACTAATTATACAATAAATCCAGCACTTTCATAGCGCTATCTTGCATCAAGGTGTGGAGCTATCTGGGCGGCGCTTTTGTCGCGAAACCTTTGAATTTTCCAACACTTGTTTAAATGCATTTTCACTGCTAACAATTTTTAGGGGTCATCTTCATCGCAAAAATGGTTTAATTTTTCCGCAGCACCTGCAGCATTTCTGTGTCCCTCTGTTAACAGTTGGAGGCCCATATTACAGCGGTGTCGATCTTTCATTTTTGATTCTATGCACTCTGCAAGTGCGAGTTTCAATTTACACAGCAACATTGTCTGTAGATGTGTCTGCGGTTGTCTGCAAACCTATGATGCATAGAAATGCTTATTTGCTTCTACGAAATTTTAAAGTCTGTAGCTGATTCAATAAACGTTATTCATTAAATATTACTCACCTGGCGCAGAACGAGTACAAAAAGATAAGAATAGTGTTTGGAATATGCAGGAATCGAATCCGTTCGTTGGTCGCATCCAATACAAGCCCAATGATAAGTGCCAACATTGGGAACATGAACACCTCCATCTTTCGTTCATTCGACCAGGCAGCAAACCACTTACTATAAAGATGAACCTTCACGTTTACTTCTATTCGAAGAGATCTTTTTACTTTGCATAATTTTCTTCTTTTTTGTATATATGCAAAATGGATGAAAAAATCACCATTATGCAAATAATGTGACCATTTATAAGTTTATCGAAACATCTATCATTATCAAATCGCTATCACTGCGCTATTTTTTGAAAGTTTTATAAAGAAAATATGTTCCATAGATCAAAAACTGCAAAAGCGTTTTACTGAGATAATACTGACGTTAAGTCCTTTATGTGCATAACATTAGAATAGACCCAGATGAATATGACGTTCCGGGAAAAAGAAACTAAGAAAAGAATGAAAAATTTTTTAAAGCAAAAGCAGACATTACGCGGATATGAGCAGAGAATCAATAGAGGACTGTTAGGAGACCTAGATATTTGTTAAGAATGCAAGAAGTAAGAAGCGAATAGATTGCCTATGAGAACCAAAGGTGAACACTTTTCAGCCCTTACCCGTTGACGTGTGAACGTGAGTTATGCATTAGAACGAAACGCTTAACCCTTTTATTATAAGGATCTATATAGACAGCTTAACTAATAGTAGAAAAATTAGAGAGGAATGGAAGAAAGGAACTGTTATCTGAATAAATGAAAAATATAAATTAAGAAAAGTTGTAGTAAATATAAAGGTTGTAAACGATAACACTAATCTCGTCAACATAGTTCGAAATAATGCAGGAAAATCAAAGCTTAAGGATGGTATAATAGAAGAACCAATATGTAGGGTAAGTTACATTTATAATTTATCCATAAATTCAGAAAGAGAGTGTAGAAAAGATAAAATTTAATATATATTGAAGTAAAGTCGACAGAAGTGAACCATAAACATAAGTGATGATAACTGATAATCGATAATCGATAAGTGTAGATGTTAACGGTTTTGGCCTCATCGTGGTAACATGTAGAGCAATATTTTTTGATCTGTACTAAATAATAGACCTATCGAAGCAATATGAACGACATTTAAAGCTCACTAAAACATTCTTAAGCCGAAACACTAGTATAAAATATTAGTACAGAAACTGAAGTTTGGATGCAAGTAAAACAATTCCATAGATGGAAGAAGGAACACAGAATTTACTGGATAACTTAATGTTATGATGTAAAGTTACGTTAATAAATGCCGCGTTGAGAAATACGGTATTGAAGAGTGATAATCAATAAATCTTGGTATACATGATAGAAGCGATGGACAAGTAGAGCAATATCTATCGAATGTTAAAGCTATAGAAATAGTTCCTTTATACAATCAATTTTAGGGTTATACATATAAAAAGGATTTAAGCAGTACGAATGGTGTTATAAGAAATGGTTTTATATATAGATGCGGGAATCAAAAGAATTTTAAAAAGCTTTTTTTAAAGCTGCAACTGCATAGTCAGATCTCATCAATTTGTATAATTTTTTTTTTTTTTTGAATTTCCACTTATTCAAAATTCCCACAATCAAGTTTCAGTGCCAATTTGCACAAACGAACAATTTCATCTGTTCCGCTGTGATCGTTTGAGGGAGGTCGAATGAGGCGTTCACCTCCGGTAAAGTGACCTGTCCGATATGACTTTTCTATAATTACCTGCTTACCTGACGATCTGTCCGTTCGGCAATGGTCGGCGTAAATCTGAAGAATTTCATTCGCTCTTATCATGCGATTTCTGCTTGACTTTAGCAGTTAAGATTTGCGGCAGTGACGTTCGAGCTGCTAGCCCTCGTGCCCTATAGCAGCGGTTTGCCTTTCTATACTTAGCCTGGATGATCACTGAGGACCAGACGAGTAGTCATCAATCCGTGACCTACTGGGAGCCCTCTCACCATGGAGGGACCCGAGAGAGCATAACGTTTCGCTGGTATAGCCCCTCAGAATCCGTTGTTTGTCTCGCACCACGAAGAGATGGTGGATTATGGCTTGCGGAAATGTGGCTCTATTCATCAGCTTTCCTTATGAGCGGTGGCTGCGATTTTCAGATAGGTAAAATGGACAGTGGATGGCAGCACTCGATGAATCAAGAGAAGAATACAGCAAGGACCGCAAGGCCAATGTCGCCGATAGAGGACTTGGAGAAGGAAACACCAAGTCGATCAACAGCAGACAAAGAAACAACAGATATTTCACGGACATTTTCAAAGGAGAAAACAGAAAGAAACGGATCGGAAGGAACAAAGAGTCCTTTCGTCGACGATAAGGAAAGTCCCAGGTGAATTACAGTTGATTGCTTCGTAAATCTTCTTGAATTCTAAATTTCATAGATCATGGAAGCATGATCCATAAGAAGCTTTCGTGCTTTTCGTGAACCGTTGTTTCTGCTTTTGCTAGCATGAAGCAACGGAGATTGCTCGAATTCGATACCGTTTTGCGTGAGGGCTTTTGGATGCATAAAAGAGCACAAAAGATGGTGAAGGTGAACACTTCGCCACCAATCATCCTGTTCGCCACCAGTCAAAACCTCTTCACCATTACTCACTTCACAAATGACTCGAGATCATCAGAGCTAGTCCAGCGAGTTCATATAAAGCCCATCCCCCGTCCGCCTTCCCCCCATTCTCCCCCTCTATGCATCCACTACATCATACAAAGCTTCTCAAAAATTCAACATGCGAAGGTCGCCGTATCCTTCATTTTCTTTTACGCTTGATGCGAGCGACGCAACTTTTGCAGCTTTTTTCCGTCTAACCCTCTGCACACACTTAAATGCATATTCGATGTTACCGGTATGTTTTATTACTGTTCTTCTAGTATGGATTGGATAAACACCTATCCTGCTGATGTATTTCATCCTAGATTTCTTTCAGTTCAACTTTTGATCGTCGATTTTGGTCATATTGGTCATATTAAAGAAATTACTAGCCAAATTCCTCACCGAAATACGCCTTACGAGCGTTTTTTTAGTATAAAAAATTCGATCATTACTGATTTCCTACGCGTATGTTTCTCAATATCCGAAAAATTTGATATAAGAAATTGATTTCAAGGAGGTATAAGAAATCGAGGAGTGTAGAGAAAGTCTCTTCACAAACGATCGGATTCCCAGCGAAGTTACCACCGAAATTTCTTGCCGAAATAACCGTTAAAGCATCTTTCGAAGTGCCGGAGGCAAGGGTGCGATTTTATTGATTAGTTCTTTTCACAAAATTTTCTGATTGTACTAATTGATTGAGAGTAATAAGAAGTGCAATAGTCATGATGATCTTCTGATTTATTGATTTATTCAAGACTACCGATCTATTGGTTTATTGATTGATCCATTCACATATTTGGTGAATATCGTTTGATCAACTCCCAGTCGTCTTTCAGCTCAATTTTTCTTAACATTTTGATGCTTTGAAACAATGAAGATATTACATAAACAGTAACCAAATAGTGATAATACTTTATGTCTTTCTTTATTGAATCATCATTGATAATAATGCTATTACTATGAACAATGAGTAAACATAAATAAATCTATAAAACTTCCGATTAGGGTTCTAAAAAAGAAAGAAAAAAAAGGATTCCAAGAATTTCATTTGATTTAAACTTAAAACAAATTTTCACTAAAGCAAATCATTCAACTTTTCTATTCGTATATTATCGACAAGTTCTCAATGATATAATTTTGAAGTTAGTAGAGAAATTAAGGAATTTTTTACTTAATATACATTCAGCTATCTTATGTTAATGAATTGTTTAATTTTGACATTATTTGCAGTCTGGATTAGTCGTATCGCAAGCAATGCTTGTACTCCAAGTTGAGGAGCATTCAGTTTTCTCTGGAAAAGTTGCCGTCTGCGATTTTATTTGTAGCATTAACGATCATGAAATAACCAGTAAGGCCGAATTTTGTGAACTCATAAGAGCGCTAAAGAAAAGCGCTAAACCGGCTAGTTTTTTTTGGATTATTCTTTGCAAATATTCATCCTAGGTAACATTGTAAGTTCATTGAAAACAGTAATGAATTCTGAGGTTTTCTTTCAAATATGCTCTCCCTCATTGATTCATCTATCTGTACTGCCACAGCGGATAGAGAAAGAAACCTTGCAAAGAGGCAGTTATGTTGCTGGAGATAGAAATTTCTAACTAGTTCCTTGAAAATTTAAATATTTTGGGGGAAGTAATTTACTGTATGCTTTGCACAAGATCTTAGAGTACGGTAACACAGTCTTCAGCCTGTAACGCTGGGAAGATCCATACTCCTTCAATGAGAATTGAATGAGGTAGATGAGGTGAACTAATGCAACCCACTGTAATTAAGCGTATCTTTTCGTTGGAGTTTTCTTCGATTGAATAAAATATGTTGCAGTTTACAATAAAAGTGAAACGCCCAATATGGAATGTGAAAACAGATCATTTACCAAAAGGATACGATGTGGTACCTGGATATGACTATTTTCTTGGTCTAATGGTACTATATCCTGGCGGTAAATTGGGAATGAATGTTAAATCTTACAATAGTAAGGTTAATTTCTTTTATCGTTTTCGTTTAGAATACAATCCATCAAAATCGTTTACATTAAACTTTCAGCGTAGTTGTATTATTGGGTGAATAGTGCAAATCACCGTATCGATTAAATAGAGAAGCATAAGAAAATTAGCAATTTAAAGCGATTTATTAGTGTTTTATGATTTAAGCGGCTTCAACATCCACAACAAAGCGTCATTGGTGTTCTTCTTGTTAAGGAGATACGATCGCTAATAGAGACGTCGGCAGATCGGGGCAATATTTCAGCATCTTCTCACATGACGTCATACATATAATTCGACAAATATTCTAATTTTCACTTTTCGATCTACGTTTCGAACATGATTCTGAAGTATATTCTGGAGTAGGTCGCATAATCCATGCCATGCAGCATTCTGGACAATCATTGAAGGAATGAGTAGTGAACATTGTTGATAGAGTGTAATGGAATGCCCCATAATGAGTAGCTTTAAAGATCACTTGAATGGTGACAGAAAATTGGCTGCTTGAAAGGAGGTTCTTTTGAAGGTATACGTGACACATACCGATCAGCTAAGTTTATCGACGAGTACATGCATTGTGGGTGATTGTATTGTTGAAGTAAGTGGAACACCTGTCACATGCACAGCTGTCTGTAGCAGTATTATTCTTAAAACTCTCAAAGAGAAAAAATATGTTAGTTTCTTTTCTTTTATTATTATTATTAGCTGAGAAGGAAAATGACGTCATTGTTAACTATACTGTAATAAGGCACATAGAATATACTATTAAGAGGTTACAAGTTAAGCAACAATTACTCACTTAATCTTCTCGAAGAACTAACATCTTTGTTAGTCCGACACCCTTTATAAATCGATCTTTAACTCGTTAATATGAATATAAGCTTCTAAGTTACACCACTTCAGAACTTAAGCAGAAATTGGAAATTAAATAATCGATCATCGTTACTCAACTTTATCAGCACTTCCATAAAACATTATTTAGTAAATTTTTTTAATAAGCTTTGAATCATTACAATCAATTTGAATTAATCATTGAATTAGCAATTATGACTAACTTTTTTGAATTTGCATAAACTTTGAATTAATAAATATATCCATCAAATTAATCAAAAAATGATTGATAAACAAAATGAGAAAGTGAGAGCTTTTTTTAAGGAATATAAGTAACATAATATAATATACATAAATTTTGGTTGAATATCAACGCGTAAATAATAAATAACACAATATTATAACATAAATCTTATTTGAATATTTGAATATTCAAATAATCACACTAGCAGACACATTCAGCAGCTAATTAATGAGCAAGACTTTGTTAATTTATAATAAATTTTCCTATGAAAACATTTTGTGCAGGTGGTGATGACTCTGGAAAGAGCAGTTTCACAACGTGCGCTAAATTTTGTTAGATTTGTTCTGCTTGCTGAAAAAACCAAGCAGCTTGATGTACGGTATGCTCTTATTTTTACCCTTTTCTACTTATATTATTCTAATCATAAAGATATATTTACTTTATTTCTTATCACAGATTTAAATCATGCAAATTTAGACGGTGTAATTCAAAAATGTTGTTGTATGAGCACGACTTCTAACTAATAATTAGCGCAACAAATATTTCGACAAGGAAACAAGAATCGTTGTTTGTTTGTTTTTTTCATTTCCACCAAGATAGTATCAGAAGAACGTCATCAAAAGTTAGGAATTGAGAATTGAGAAGGTGTTGATGTAGTTATTATGAGGATACTTTCAGAATGGCTGCCGATACAACAAGAATTGGATGCTCACAAGCGCAAAGGATACAGAATGTTCTCGTTCCGCCTCCTACTAAAAGTATATATCGAGGCAAGAATCCCAGGCAACAAAATAATAAGTAATCTTTCGAATTTTTACTTCAACTTTTCCCGTATAATTTCCGAAATTTGTTCGATTTGGCCACAAATGGTCACAAATGGTCATGCTAGATGGTCACAAAAAGTCATAAAATGATAAGTGCTTTTAAAAGTGACTAACTAGGGTTTCGAGGGTGCTGAAGAAAGAGGAGCGAGAAGGGTAGCTAGGAGGTGAACTATTCGCCATAACTGAAGACTAGAACTTAGTGTGCAACTACGTAGAAAGTAAGATTTTCACAAAAAATAAATAAAACAATTATTAGAGCTAATTTTCATATTATATAACAAACGAAAGAAAAATTCCCATTCATTCTTGAAATCTGTAGAAATTTCTCTCTCAATTCATTCATTAAAAGATTATAGAGACATAATCTTCCTTCCCACTTCCTTCTATTCGCTAATACTTTTCAAGAGAGTGCAGAATTTGTTTCTAAAAAAAATACATCACCAACCTCGGATGGATGTGATGATCGAATATCCCCATCAATTCAATGCTGTAAGGATTTATCGATTAAGGCGAATAACAATTCGAGATATGACATTATTGACATTGATAGAGACCGATCCGTTCAATCCATTACTTATGCAAGCAGTACCACCAAAAAAGATGGACGCTCTTATTGAGAAGGTTCGCCATTCACGTGAATTAATTGCACCCATCAAAGAGGTTTCTTCTGCTGAAGGTGCTGATCGACCTAAAGAATTTACGCGTGAATCTTTCACAAAATCCAACCCATTAGGGCATCTATTTAATTGGAAATCAAATGCAAAATGAACTATACGATATGAGAATATGAGAGCTAATTGAAATGTGTTAAAATGTACATATTGAATGGTCTTGATGTAATCTTCAATTGCCTTGCTAAATGTATAGCAATAACTCGAGAGTTGCTAGTCTTTAATATAGAGATATAATTACTCGTTCGCATCAAAATATTCAGCAAACAAAGCAATAAAATCAGCTACTATTAAACGTGTAGTCCAGTATGATTAAAGGAAATTACGTAATGATTTTGTTGAGATTTTCTCGATCAATGTTTATTTAATATATTTGCTAACCAATAGACGTAACGTTTTTGGATCAAGATTGATTCACTCTAAATTAAGTGGAGAGAAGCTTTTTGAAATATTTCCAAAAGCGAACGATAAACGATCTCAAATAAAATCTGAAGAAAAATGAATTGAAAATCTAGAGTGAGCAGGTTGCATTTTGCTCAGTAACGTTCACCTTTGTCTATTCGTCGACATTTGTTTTGTGTTCCGAAGTATTTTGCCAATTTGCGCTTATAGTTGTGCGAGTTTTTCGTTCCTTTGATTTTCTGAAACAATAAAAATGTTTATAAATAAATCAAATACACTCTCAGAAGTTGAATACCGTTGATCAAAAACAACATTCTGCAGTGAGCTAATAAAATTGCAAAAAAAAAGTAATAAGTAAGTAAGTAGAACAGAATATTTGAATCCTGAATTCCAAGGCCTGTTAAGCTCAAAGACCTGCGCGATTTGCGGGAATCTCTGAAATTTGGAAGCTCTCAAACAATTTTTCGACCTGAAGCTAGCACTATTTGCCTTGCAATTATGTTGGACAAACAGTTAATATCAATAGTATTTCTCATGAGTTGCAAAAAATTTTGCAGCCTGTGAAAGTATTCAAGACATCATAAAGCACTCATCAGCAAGTCTAAGTAGTCGGTACTTCGCTAGCTGTGACTTTTTTTAAAGATTTGCGGAAATTCTTGTCGAGCTTATACTATGTGCTAAAATTTTGATTAGGCTATTGCTATTTCCATTATTGCGCTTTGTGTTCGTAGCCTTTATCAACAAGCACCTCTGCATTTCAATGTGAAATGAACTGTGCTCCGTTTGAATCTGTTAAGGCCGAATTGCGGCATTCGCAATAGCAAAAACAATGGTCTTGAAAGGTGGGGGAGGGAGGATGGGGAAAGGGGGTGGGGGGAAGCAGGGAATTGGAATTCTACCGGAAGCCATGATTAGGCAGAAGCATTGTAAGAAATCCTTCTTGCGCCACCTGAGGATCGTCTGTTCAATAAGGTGGTTCACTTACGCAGTTGCTATCTCTAAGGCGCAGATACAAGAGCGCAAAAAGCGTTTCTTATCTACTGGCATTGTATGGATCCAACTTAATGGATTCTACACACTGTAAACGTTGAGAGTTCATCTCTTTCTCAAAAAAAAAGAAAAAAGAAAAAAAAGAAAAAGAAAAAAAATCAAAGCAATTTGATAAATAGATATTCTAGATTTGACCTTTATTGAGGGAAACAAAAGTCCAATGAATTTCAATGCAATTGGCAATCAAAAAGCTCGAGCTCGAGATACAAGATTAGAGATTAGGCGTGAATCAGCACGAATTGAGGAGGTCTCATGTTGATTGATGAAGGGCACAAGCCGCAAAGAAACGCTCCCAATATCTCGCAGGTGAGAACGTAAAATTTATTATGGCGACGAGTTACGTTACTTCGCTCTGTCTTGCGGTTGCCGTAGCTGCTCTCGAAGGTTCTGGAGCCGCCGATCAAAATGTTCGTTTATACTGCATTTTTGCTTTTCGTTTCTATCCTATGCTTAAATTTACCTCAATATGAGTGAGGTGAGCAGGACGAGGGAGGAGGAAATGCAATTGCATAGTCAATGCATCTTGCCAAACCTTTTTCAAACATTCAGGCGCCGACTACTTACTGCTTCAATCTACTAGATTCCATTATAGCTAAATCTACGTTGAAAATAGGCCTGAGTAAAATACCTGAAGTGAATGGATTCCTCACCTCGAGGTGTAGCAGTATTTGTTTCAATCGTTTGCCTTATTTGATGTCTATGCTTAAATTTACCTCAATATGAGTGAGGTGAGCAGGACGAGGGAGGAGGAAATGCAATTGCATAGTCAATGCATCTTGCCAAACCTTTTTCAAACATTCAGGCGCCGACTACTTACTGCTTCAATCTACTAGATTCCATTATAGCTAAATCTACGTTGAAAATAGGCCTGAGTAAAATACCTGAAGTGAATGGATTCCTCACCTCGAGGTGTAGCAGTATTTGTTTCAATCGTTTGCCTTATTTGATGTATTACGATGAGGTTTGTTGATATCCTGAAATTTGCATGTAGTATACCGCTTTGTTCATCGTTTTATCAAATCCACAAGTCTTCCGCATAAATAAAATTCAATCTGCCAAGTCCATTGGTCGGACTAGCATTGTGAATATGAATCTAAGAATTTTTTTAGCTTGATAAAATTTTAAAAAATGACCTGAAAATGAGCTTAGAACGAAGGAGTTTTACTCAAATAAATTAGCACTGCTTAGCGGTCATTTGCATAATTTCTTCTGTACTTATTCATTACTACATTCGCAGACCATCACTATAGCTCCTTCGTTGCAAGTTTTTGTGCTCTTATATCTTCGCTCTCAATTTTTATTCTCAAGAAAAAAAAAACCTTTCGCTATTTATGTAGCAAAAAAAAAGTCTCTGCTAAACTTACTTTATTCATTTATAATCTTAAAAGAAGATGAATATCTATGCTTGCATCTTTACTTCTCACTCACGCCTAACGCAGTTTAATTAGCCGGTCGAATGATTTTCGAATAAGAGTTATTAAAAACGCATCTCAAATTCACCAATAAAACTCACTATTCGCTTTGGAGAGTGTAAAGCGAGCCGTGTGTAATTACTATAGCTGCATTGATGAATTATCTATGCTTTTATTGAAAGATTAAATGAGATTAATGAAAGGAAGCGTCGGAAAACGTTAAGTGAAGAGGCTTTCGACTATATACACAGGTAACATTTCCCGAATGCTACCTGGTTAAGATAGGAAAAAAATTGCGACTTTTTAGTGAACTAGAAATAAACTGGTTAACCCAAAGTTGGACTATCAAAACTAAACAAATATAAATATTAGGTTTAAAGAAGCTATTGAGTATTTGGCATCAACAACTACAAGATCTTACTTAAGCCGACGCAGTTTAAAAGTTGACATTTTGAACGCAGAAGCATTGGATGGAATGAAAGAAGCTACATACAAAGTATAGATATGCGACTATGGAATGCGAAACACACTCACGATGAAAAGCATATAGTAGAAATCGTTCAAAATGTCAAATAAACGATTTTTAGCCTGTTAAAACGAACGAATTGATATGGGTTAAGATAGATTTCAGAGGAGACAATACCAGTAAAAACGCTTTTGGACATCTATAATTAGTGCATTATCAGAAACGAGATAAGTAGGCAATACTAGGTTGTAGTATTCACAAACGATATAAGGCTAATAGCACACAATGAAGGGAATAGAGAACGAAATTTGCAATCCTCGATAATAGAGGAACAATTCGACGTCTAATGAAAATTAGGATCAACTATACACCAAGATGACGATCGTATAGACTGACTATCGTCTATACTAATAGTTGAGGCGAATAACACGCGATTCATCATGGGGAACGTTTTGCTGTTGTAAATTTGACCAATTTTCTCAAACGATCTAGATCTTTTTGCGAGAAGTAGATATCGTAGTTAAGAAAAGTCGATGGCGCGAATATGCTCTTTAAAATTTTTACTTGGAATATTCCATCACACAGAATTTCACCATTCTATTTTAATGAAGAGTCGACAATCATTTTCTATATGGCCAATATTTTTGAACAACAAAAGGGGAATATATCGATGAATAGCAATTTGTTTGACAAACACATCCAACGTATTCCGTTTTGAATATAACATTAAGATTCAATTTGAGAAAGTAGGAAAGTCTGACATATGGTGAATATTAATTCGAAGAGGAAGGAATATTATTTGCAAATGGTAGCACATCGGTCGTAAACAACTTCAACTGCGTTATTATTGTATCATCTATTAAAACCAAAATGAACAGTCGAATATTTAGAGGGTGTTCAATGGCTTCAACACAATTTAATCATTTTAATATTTGACCAATATTTATATGGATATTTGCCGATCTAAGACCCATCTTTTGAGAGATATTAATGATCAGTACAATTTTTCATCCCTTTTACAGACTTGCATATTCACATCGTTCACAAATAATTTATAGTTGTTATTTACAGCTGATAGTGTACAGTTTTCTCAGCAATGTTTGCTTTATGCATGACGTCATTCTTTGTAGGTTTGGATCGAGTACAAAGATACACCAATTAACTTCAACTATATCAACAATATACTCGCTGAGCATTCGTATCGTCCCATCAACAGCACTCTGCAGGTATTTTCAAAGTTATTCGTTTTCTTCCATAACTTGACTGCTGTTTTTGTACTTGATTTCGGTGCCTATTGAACGATAATGCTTCCACTTGCTTCACGATACACTGCTAAGTTTCAGTGTTTATGAGCTCTACGAGTTTAACGAAAAAACTATTGAAAATTAGGATAGGTCATATTGGATCATAAAGACGCCTAATAAATCGAACCATGAAATTGTGCTCTTCCAAATCAGTGTTAAACGCTGACTTATAATTTGGCCATTCCGGTTTTTATGAAGCTAAATTCATCTGTAATTTTTTTATAGCGTTGTGCTTAATTAACACAACTTTACCATATCAAATGGCGCAAATGTCTCGTATTTTAAATATTTTTCGCAACTGTGTTTCTTCATACTTATTAGGATAGAACAACGAGGTTTCTTCATACAACGAATTTAAAGGCAATTGTGCATAGGCTCTCAGTTGTTGCCTTATGCATCGATAATTTTTTGCTCTCTTTGCGTGGAATTTCGTTGCATTTAAATTAGAATAAAATTTAACCATCGAAAGGCCATTCATAATGACTGTTGTAAATTTTTTTTCACCGAAAGACTAAGTTACTCTCTCCACCATAATACTTCGTTTCGAGCTGAGTGAATATATTAGGATATAAAATGCCTTAATTTTCTCTCAAGATTTCGACGAAATGCCTAAAATTTTGTCATGGGATTTGACAAAAATGCCCAAATTTTTCATAAGATTTGACTGAAATAAGGCTATTCTATACCGTAACACCGTATGATAAAGTTACATCTATGTAAGAGAAAATTTTTTTCAACACGCAACCGAAAACGAATCTTCGCTATTTCTTTAAATTATAACACCTGTTTGGGCAATATTTTATTTCAGTCCATATCTTATTTTGGATAACCGTTTTTCCGATAATAAGGAGAAATTTTTTAAAATATTTTTCCAGGACTAAGATTTCGGAATCCATAAATATTTCGCAAATTTTGAAATAAGATCGCATTTTGCTTAAATATCGATGATTAAGGGTACAAATCCTTCTATTCCGTATGGTCCGAAATTTTTACGTTGACTCAACGAATACATTCTGCCATCTATAAGCACAATCTAATCGAATATGTGAATGAGCAGATCGATACACCTAGAATGTGATAAAATTAACAACCGTCGGTGGGGTTTTGCATACTTTCTAGATATCATTGTAACTACTATAAATCTAAGATAATTGATTCCTTTTCCTCTTGCTATTTCATGGAGGAATCGTAATAGAGGGAGTCTTATAGCAACTATATATGTCTTGATTCTATAATCGAAATATAGCCTTATCATTATCGTTATCAATCTTTTTGTTGTTTTCAGTTGGAAATCGTAAGAGCAGAGGAAGAGATTCGACGAGGTCGTATGAGTGTTACATTATGGGCACATCAAGTATGGTATATTCGTGATGAGACACTACTTGATATATTCGCTAGACTTTCGAATAATCAACATTTAATAAAAATCAATCTTGATCATAATATACAATTGGCTGCATCACCGCAAACCGTTTTCAAAAATGCTCTTTATTTCAAAGAGCATCATACACCGTTACGTAACGCAATACTACATACGACAAAAGATGGACGATTCGCTTTACATTCGAAATTCACCATTGATATTCCTTGTGTACGAATTTTCCCGATGAAATTGGTACGTTTATTTTAGATTTTTCTTTGATTATTTCTTTAATATTTATATATTTCAAGTGTTTATTATAGCACAAAAATTTTTCTAATCTCTTTTTTTTTGGATCGTATTTTTGTCTTATACATTGTTGGTTGGATTTACCGCTTTACAAACGATGAGATAGTTAGAATTCTATGGCCTTCAAAAGTTGATAAAAAGAGAAGCAGAGACCACCACTTGTATGACTAATTAAAGTTTACGCTATTTTAAACTTCTATGATAGCTTAATTCTTCATCAACGAATAAAAACTATTCTCATCGAGCGGATATGAACCTGCAATCTTAGGCTCACAAAAACACTCCATCTATCAAACTGTAGGTGTCTTCCACAATTCGCTGAATATTTTTTGGAGCAGAAAATTCAACAACAATTAATTTCACCACTTGATAACTGATTAGTGCCTTTCTTTATGGGCAAATATTGCTTTATCATCCTCCAATATCACGTTTTTAAAATGGCTAGCTTCTAAATGTGTTATTTTCAGGAAGTATGTTTATAGTCGTTTCTAATCATATTATAGAATCGAAATTGAATGAAATCTTCAATGGATACGAAATAGTAATTGAATTGAATCATATTAGGTTTTCACTTAGGGTCTCAGGTCCTACGTAAACCGATTGAAAAGTCTGTTGTTGGGAAAGTTTGCATGAGCTCTTCATTTCTTTGTCCATATCTAAAATATACTTTATCTCTATTGAGTCAATTTTTTCAAAATTTTATCTTCATTAGTTAAACCCGCATGATTATCTGTGAAAGTTGGATTGAAAAATTCGCTACTGTAAAATATTCTGCTATTCAGGAATATATTGAATATCCAATCTGCGGTAGAGAGATTTCGTTGGGTAGGCATGGTAACTACCGAAGTAGTAACGATGTGGTATGCGAGATGCGATTTGGTAGCTATATACGTGATAAATCAATGTTGAATCTTAATTGGGCGTTCAACGCTATCGACGGCAATAGTTCACCATGCTCCAATGAGCTGATCCCACATTGCCTCATCCAGGAGATTCAAACGTTTCGCAGGGAAACGGTTTGATTTCTTCTTTTTTTTCTCAGCGAACTTCATGCAGTAGAAGCTTATAGTTATACTATAATAGAATCTGTTAGTTTCGAAGATATTTTGCAAAACATTTAGAATCTACAGCTGATTTCCGGTTATGAAGTTCAACGATGTTAAGTTTCCTAATTTTTTTAGAGAAGATATGAGGTGATATAATTTTAATGATTTTTCTACGAGTAAATTTTGTGAATGCTTCTTAAAATAAAGTTTATAAAGCTGCTAAAATCTCTTTCACCGTAATTTCGCTGTTCATTTGAAGTAACTCTAGCCTACTTCGGCTAGATTTTTTTATGAGGGAATAAATTCAATAAATTCGAACATAACTACCGCTTTCTCCTTTTTTCATACAAAAGAAATTAGCAATCAAAAAGAAGTTCATAGTTATGAGGCTTTTATCGAGATGAACTCATTGTTATGCGCCTAAAATATATGGCCAAGTTGAACTGACCAGGTCAATTCAACTTGGCCCCCTATAATATATGGCCAAGTTGAATTGACCAAAGCTTTACGATATATGATCAAATACATATTATAGTCATCTGATTTGAAAAATTGAAATGAATCTACGAACGGCCTGTTTTCAGCAATCTTTCCCATTGCTTTGATTGAGAATGAATGAAATGAATCTAAGCAGTAGGCTCTTCTTCATTGCCCGACTTTTGAGCCACATTCGAGGAACAAAAAAAAAAGATTTTTTCTTAGAAGATCAACTTTCAAGATATATTCGCTGAAGTGATGAAAATTGTTTGCAAGCAAATGAATGCTCTTTAACGTTACAGTAATTAATCATTCATCCTTTAAATACTGTTCTTTCAAGTGCGAATAGCAATCTCCATTGCAATCGGGCACGTAGAAATGAAAAAAAAAACGGAAAAAACAAAAAAAAGCTCGGTGGTCAAGTGTGAGAATATCTACTTAATATTCATCTATATCAATTTTACAATTTGCAAAATTTCCACTGCAGTTTCCTGTTTGGGACGTTTAAATAATTAAAAATTAAGATAAAATGAGCCTTTGGGTTATTTAATAGCTTCGTATTTTTCTTTGCTTTATCCTCTAGGAAAATTTCATTATACAATGGCTACACGATCTTCCATGTTTATCCATTAACTCCCGAAGGAACTGTAGATCTTGAAATGCCGAAAATAAAAATTTTAAAAAAATAGATTGTTTGTCTGTGTCTGCGTATGTGAATGTATGCATAGATAGCAATAGGTTGACGCAGTTCTGCTTCTGATTTTGAACTACTGGATAGTCAAATACGCGAATATTCACGAATATATGTGCAGATATGAGTATTGTGCGTTGTAAACGTGTAGAAGTGCATGAAAATGCGAACGATTGACGTAGCTGCACGATTTCTGTAACGTTTGACTTTCTAGCACTCAAAATGCAACTTGTAGAATTTATGCTATATGAAAGTAAGGACAGAGTAAAACAATAGAGTAGGGGAGGAGCGGAAGGGGAGGAATAACTACTAAATAACGTAATACCTTAGAAATCTAACAAATTTTCTTACAACATTTGAAAGTTGTCTTGTCTTTTGACAACTTGAAGTTTTTGAGTATTTAAAACATTATCTGAAAAGCTTATCCATCCTAAGAATTGTCCCTTATTTTCTGCCTATTGCTGTACGAATATGAAAAAAACCATTTCAACTTGATTTTTCATCAATCATCTCTATAAATTGAGGTCTTTTCCGCTTAGCTTATACCGTTACAATAAAATATTCTAACATTCAATATCTGCTTGTACGTATTCTTTCGTTCGTCAATATTTATCAAGAATGAAGCTGATTGCAGATGATTTGTAATGTCGAAAAAAATAAAGAAAAAAAAACCAATTTGAAAGGGTTTATCACTCGGTATGCTCTATGATGTATCAATAAACGCTTATATGTGTTGATTTGTGTTAGCATTCGATAAGTGGTATGACTGTATGTGGTCCAAAGCTATTGTAGTGTTGCGGCATAACGATCGCCGTTCAAACGTAATGAATCGTCCGCATGAAAGGAGCGTAATACATTGGCGCATTTAAAAGCCTTCAAGCACCCCAACAATGTCTACAACTTAGAGCCGAGCCATTAGTGTTGCCTACCTTTAGCTAATAGGGCGTACAATTCGTTGAACCATGTAAGCTGACGCACCATTTGTTGCTCGGGCAAACGTCTCTACATCGTCAATCCTTGTTTCGATACCCTTTCATCGACCATAAATATTCCACTTACACTATGGAATAACGCCAGAATTCATCATAATGAATGGATCTTAACAATAGAAGCAATCTGCCGAAAGATAGAGGAAATCCAGGAATATGGGGGAATGCGAGTGAGCGTGAAGTTAGAGAGTTGCAATGTCGATTTTCCGCAGAATTTTGCTTTTATGCAGTTTATGCAATTTGAAGCAATTTTCATTTCGAACACCATAATTTTTGGCTTTTTTTTTCTTATTTCTGCACTTTTGCTTCTTTTTCATACATGATATTGCATTCGGGATTTATAATTTGCTTGAAATTTTCACTGTTTCTTCCTTTTCGTATCAGATCCCAGTTTCCACCTTTATTTTTTTTCTTGTTTTTTTTTTTGGAATCTTTCTTATGATTTCGTTATACAACAAATGAAACACAGGTTTTTTAATGTTTTAAATTATTTTCTTTTTCATGAGCAGCTACTATTGATCTGTTTACTTTGATTTGTTTCTTCATTGTATCCATTCGCCCAATCCTGATGTATAGGTCGGTCCCGTATTTAGCATTTCATAGATCTCTACTAGGATCGTATGAATACTTTCCATCAGAAGAAAATTTTTTAAAAACTTATTAACGCATGAAATAATCACTCCAATTATGCTTTACATTGTTTCTCCAGCTATACTTAGTTATATGTCTTTTAATATATCGAATATTTAATAAAATAAAATAAATAAATAAATCGAATTCTTTAGCATCATTCAACGATCAGAACAATTCTCGCCAAAACCCACCTACTCAAATATACATAGTGAGCATGGAAAATTGTGAAAAATTCTTCAAATCTTAGGTAAATATTGATTTCTTTGCCAATATTGAATTTTCGCTTTCTTAAAACTTATTCATCTAATCTCATCTAAATAAAATCCAAAATGTATACCCCGTGCAAATGCTAAATGACCTCAACGCTTAAACAACGGCGTTAAAAGCGCACACATCGATAGTTTATATAAAATACGTAGGGAAATACGTATCCAATAACAAAAATTCAATACGAGACGCGAACTGTATCGGTTTTCACTCTTCGTAAGCGAACTGATCAAAACCAACATTTGATGATCGACGTTTTGTTCGTTTTGCTTGCGATTAGTGCGAACTTTCGATAGATTATACATCCGCCATATTATGCAAATTCATTCATTCATTTTGCTTCTTCCTTTCTTTTTTTGCATTTTTTATTGCTTTATTATCGTTGCGTATGCACAACTTTCAACCGAGCAACTCGAAAATGAAGCAGCCGAAGGTAATCTATTAAAATAATTCATTATTATCTATTTACCTTTAAAAATCTCTATTTGTAATAAAGCGTATGACGATATCCTTGATATAGGCGTGTCTATCTATTCGAAGCTTTCAACTTGTGAGCTATAATTAACAGCATAAAATATCCATTACAACATCAACTTAAGTTGGCAAATTAGTTCCCGAAATTACCGTAAATTTTATGTCAGTGAGGATGAATTTTTTTAACCTATTAGGTTGGCGAATGTGCCTTTTGCAGCAAATTTATGCGAACGATCATGTCAGCTAAGGTGAGAATTTATTATTGCGTATGTTTAATTACGAGTTGCTAATTTATTAGACCGGTTGGTCTGACGAGAGTAAGCTCAACAATGCATTTTATGTAAACCGCTTTTGAAAATCTTTTTAACTATTCGATATAACCTAAATATTCAGAAATATGTTCGAATAGAGTTTTTATTGGTTATCCTGGCTCACTAGGCTCTTATTTCTAGCCATAGCGATTTCTGAAAATTTGTTTATAGTTTTAATTTTCAGCCGAAATGACCTAATAATTTTTGATTGTTGAGGTTTAATGTCATTCACTAACTGCTTACGGGACAACAAAGATTGCCTTGGTTTTTAATGAAGCTTTTGGTTTCATTCATTCTGTAAAAATGGCTATTTTTTCATAAAAATTCGTGGCGTTCTGCCATTCATTAGCATGCAGTTTCAAAACTACTCAATA
Organism: Baylisascaris schroederi; assembly: GCA_006503575.1. Classification (NCBI taxonomy): domain Eukaryota; kingdom Metazoa; phylum Nematoda; class Chromadorea; order Rhabditida; family Ascarididae; genus Baylisascaris; species Baylisascaris schroederi. The sequence continues at coordinate 160,823 of QEWY01000816.1, read as the reverse complement.
AACAATGAGAACATTGTGAAAATTTTTATGAACTTTATTTTCAATGTTTTGGGATAATGAAAAAAAAAGAGGTGTCTGAGCCGCACTTCAGTTGGCTCATAACTCAAAAAAACGGACGAAATCGAATATTGTGCTAACCTCTACTCTAAAATGTTTTCAGTTTGGTAAATACGAAACTACGCAAGCTCTATGATGTGATTTTTTGCGCATTCATCTTAGCAGAGGCCTTTTATTATTGAATATTTCCCGCTGCTTACCTTATTATCATGCAAATTTTTTCTCAAAAAATTATGGGAATTTTTCATGTGTCCATACATATGTTCTCCTTCGTTGATCTCAATGAGATGCGCTTCATCATTATAGACATGGAAAGACGAATTCGCTGTTTGGGAGCCGAGTGAGCATAATGGAGTACGCACAACGATGGTAAAACAATGGGAAATATGGACTCCGGAGCTCAGGGTTACTAATAGGTAATAAATGAATAAAATGGTAGAAACCAACCAATTTTTTGATCGGCAGCTATTGTATACCTCAAATTCTCAAGCATGAAGCAATAATCCTTTCCATGATCTTTTTTTATTTTGACTTTCTACAGTGTGAAACATCTAACAACCATGCTTTTAGTCCAAACTCCTTCTTTCTCTTTCATTGTTATCCTCTTTCATTCAGAAAATGACTGTCGTTGCCCTTTATAATCATTTTTTGCTGCTGAATCCATAGAGGCAGTGGCGCTGAATAGCACTCATTAAGCAGCTGTTGTCAGCTGAAATAAAGCATTCTGATTTGATCATTGATAGCCAGCTATAATAAGGTAATTAAGAAGTTACATAGATTATAGTGATATTAGCAAGACGCAGTTAACTACCCAAAATTTTGACCATTGGTCACTTTCGTTGATTCCAGCAGAGTGACCTTGCTTTTGATCGATAGTTCTTGAATGATGATCAAATGTGAAAATGACCAATTCTTTCCAAACATTAATGTTGGAGTACCGTTTTAGTGTCTCAGGAGTTGGTCAATATTTCGAAATCTCGAAACGATCACATGTAATTATTCAATCGAATGGAAAAGCGGTACGTTGCTGTCTACTGATTTGCATATCTTTTGTACTCGACCAATGCTCGTTTACAAATTCGTATTTTGCTTAATAGATTACGAGATGCATAGGTGGATAGTAGGATGACGTTATTTCCTGAAGGATATTTATCGAGGATTTTTGCATATCAAGAAGCGCCATATGAACTGAGGTTAAGCCTGGATAAAATTAAAGAAAGAAAAAATGCGATCTCAAAGCTGCGAAATACTTCTTAACTTATTTCTACTATCGGCTTAAATCTGTGCGAACTTGGCTCTAATTATTGAAAAATTTAATAATATAATGCATACGATTGCCTCGACATTGACTGAGCTTCATAAGCTTTACCTTTGCTATTGAAATTTCGTTACTTTTAAACATCGGTTAAAAATTCACTCATATTCGAAATATTCTAATTTCACCTTACATCGAACTAACATGATTATAGCATATAATTATCCGTTGATGCTGATTTTAATTATGATCAAAATCACTTAAATTCGCCCATATCGCCCATAATTATGGTCAAAATTATAGAAACTTTATAAAAACGCTTAAATAGTTTTATTTAAAAAATTAAATTTATGATCAAAAGATGGTTATAGATTTAAAAAAGATTTTGCTTTAAGATTAGAACAGAAATCGAGACAAAAATTCTATTTAAAAAAAAAATCAATAAAAGCAGAATTATTCAAATAATATCACTGCCAATTTATAGTGTTTATGCAAATAATTACAAATATGCATAAGAAAACAACTTACTCGCTATGCCTCATGAGGTTTTATCTTAGCTTATTTTAAAGTTCATAAAACAAAGATTGAAATTTGCATATTTAGTGGAGTCGTGTTGAAGTCTATCCGACTTTCTCAATTAAAATTGGTTGTATGTTCGATTTCTCTGACTATCCTTTTGATCAGCAACGATGTGCGTTAGGTATTTTTACCGCCTATCGCATGAGTGATGTACAACTATCAATCTACTATAATATTCAACCCACTGTGCTACTTGGTTTGCCTTTATTTTCATTATTTGTGTACTATACGATTTTGTACTTTAATTAATATTACTTTAACGTTAGCTTTATCTGAGGTTTACACTATAATTGTCTTCTTTGAATTTGATATAAAATCGTTTAGATCGACAACCAACTTTTCGTTAATTTTATGAGATAACAGTTCATATCGAAAAAATTGTTTCTACCCTTCGAGATACCTTTTTTCTCAATCGAGTCGAGCCTCACGATGTGATCTGAAGAGGTTTAAGAAACTGAAAATTTGCATATCATAGTTCACTTGCATCCGTCGACGATCAATTAGCATCCACCTAATTAGCATATCGACGATTAACGTTTATCATGCATTCATTTATAAGCCTCCTATTCATTTTTTGTATTTATGTAATTATTAGGTGTTGTTGTTACTAAGTATGCTGAATCGATAAAAACATATCACATAGAACTGCATTAATGATGAACTACGAAATGATGAATATGCCGATCGGCGCTTTTGTCCAGTGGCGCATTTGCCTTCTGAATCTTTGTAATTCTACTTACAGGCTATATTTTTGATACGCCTTCACATATTATTACAAAAATGATTACTATACTAATATATCTTTGCATTTTTGATTATATATGCATGTCGCTACATCTGTACAGTAGTCGCAATGAGCAGACAGAGAAAAAGTTATAGCAATAAAATTTGGTAGTCATACTGCATATCATGGCATGATTTGATCTACTCTTTACTTTTTTATATGAATCATTCGAATTTCAACGAATTCATCAGATCTATTAGTAAAAATCATTTTACGATCGAATAAATAGCCGAAAAAAGAGCATTTTCCTTGAGAATTTCTAAAATTGTTCCCAGTCACTTTCATATGAAAGTGAATTACTTGGAACTTTTATAGGTCTTTTTTTGCATTTTTTTTCGGAGCAATCGGTGGAGTTTCCAGTTCGATTTTACTGCGAGCTGACTAAGGAGTTATATTTTATTTATTTTTATGTATTATCTGATAATTTATTAAGGTGGTGTCTACCTCATAAAAACGAACCACTGTTATGGTACTTAAAAGTTACAAGTTGGTTTTTTTTAAATAAAGTAGTTCTTCTTGCAGGATGGGGTGCACAATCCGATAAAAGGCATATTAGCGATTGGAAGCTCGAGAAAGTGAGCACGAATCTCAGTTATTATAGTAATGGAAAATATTCCACCGCTCGACCCGTCGATCCAGAACAGCTCGATATTTCTTGGTAAATCTACTGACTTCAAGTTATTGTGAGATAAGAATCAACGACTCCTTATACGAACACTTTCAAGTGATCGTAGCGTAATCACTGACATCTTCTAAGAGCGCAAAATTGATTTTGACATATTTGAGTTTCCTTCACCTCTAAATTAGCTGACTTTGCTTCATAATGTTTCATTCTTGCTTAATATTCATACAGTTAACTAGATTCTATAAAGCACATATTGTGCTGGTCCTCCTGGCGCCCTTTCTAAATTATAATTTAGTAAAAATTTAAACAATGTTTCATTAAAGCGAAGAAGACTCATTTAATTTCATAAACAATTTTCATATAAGCCAAAAAAAAAATCGAGATGATTAAAGCAAATACAGGTTGCTTTACAAAATGAATGTTGTTATAAAATAGCTGACCGTAGATAGAGGTTGTAATTTAAATTATAAAATATTTTTGTACAGTAAATTAAAAAATTGCAGGTCGATTCTTTATACTTGGCTGCATTTGAAGAGGAACGCATTCTGCTTTGGACTTGCTGTATTATTACCATCTGTTATCGCCTATATGTTTGTGATCTTCTCATTTCTTTTGCCATCACCAGAATCCGCAATCTATATTCTTATTGCGAATCTCTTCCTACTTGGCATCTTTTTGGAAGATCTCATCTCGATATTACCACCCACAATTGGTCGAGCACCTCGCATTGGTATCAATAAAATTTCCAGTTTCTTTTTTTTTATTCAAATTTTAGAAATTTCATTTCGCAGACACACTCAGCAGTAAAGGCTTCTTTTAATAATAAAAGTTTAAATAATTGTTGTATGAAAAAGAATTAGATGAAATTTAACTATTTTAATGGGGTATTATAAGCGTAATAACTCGCATGCGAATTGTAATAACTTGTAAACTAATAAAAACAAACATTTTCTAATTTTTTTATTATTGAGCTGTTCTAATTCAATATTTTTCAATCGTAAATAGGGAAATCATAGTGGAACACAATGCAGTCGATGTGGCAACTTGACTATAGCAACAATATTATAGTAATATTAAAGTTAGGGTATCGCGTTAGCGCTCTTTTTATCTCATTGAAATATATTTTAAATTCATCAATGCGCTTTGTATAAAATGTATAAAGAAAATACAACTACATTTTCATCTTCAATTGGGCAAATTTTACCACAAATTTGTATTACAGCATTTTGCTTAACATTTCAGCACTTTTTTTCAACCATTTTAGCGGATTTTTGAAAATTTCCCTCTCAAAAGCAGATTATATTGACGTTACGTCTGTGCGTAATTATTTATATGAGTGTCTGTTTACCCGTTCGGTAATCTCATCATGGGAACCACTAAAATAAGAACTGCAAAAGTTTGATGTTAATAATGCAGGCCATAAGGCGATTATCGTCGTCCTACTTATTCTAAACTTCTCTGAATTGAGAATGTATATTTTTCAGTTTATTTCACGGGTCTTAATCTGATTTTAACAACGTTCGCAATTGCTATACAATTCTGGCTAAGATATTTACTAAAGGCACCGGGTAACGCTTCCGGTTGGGCGTTACATATTATTCGAGTAAAAAATATGATCATTCCAAATCGATGGAAAACCGAAGATTTGAATGCAACATCTAATGACGAGGAACAACAATTTACAGGTTTATTGTATTTCTTTCTTAATTATTCCCTTCAAAAAAAAACTCTATTAGTTCAATTTTTAACGAATTGTAATCGGCGATATTATTGGAAACATCTTTTCGCAAAAATTCACTCCACATTTTCTAAAAATTCGCCACAGACAAACACAGACATATATATAAATATGCAGTGATATTATAGTGCCATCTGCAAACGGAAATCTACAAAATCAACGAGAAAACCAATGCAATATAATCTGGCAATCGATGATTGATGTAGATTAAACTCCTATTAAATGAGTTATATGAAATTTTGGAAAAAGGATTAAATAAAAATTTTAAAAATAGTACCATCTATCTTATAATCTAGAAATTTGAATAAATTCTAAAATTAAAAAATATCAATATTCCCATTTGTATTTATGTTTATTTTATTACGCAATTTTATTGCAACATTTTTCTATTTCTCTCAATTATGAATTGTTTCTTCAAATAAGCAATGAATTTTTTTTTTTCTTACAGTGGCAAACGATATTGCTTGGCGATCGGTGGCGAATAGTGCACGTCTTTTAGCTACGCTTCTACTTCTGATCATATTCTTATTGTCATTCATTGCTCTTTTCATTTAATTCATTGCTCCGATATCGACTCCGGACAACGATCGACATGTTGTACGACACATAGTTATTCAGCAATGCGAGAATTTCATCTAAACTAATAAACAAGGAATGCAATGTTTTATAAACTTCTGATTGATATCCATCATGAAATTTTCATCGGAAAGTAATAAGTAACTTTTCTAATAGTCATTATTTAATCTCCAGAAATGGTCACGGGCAAAATAGCTAATACAGCTAATTGATATGCACAACAATCGGGTTCCGAGCCTATCTTCAGTGAGACGCTCAAACGGAGCGATCTTTGATCACTTGAACATGTCACATGTACCACTAGAATTTGAGGATACCTTTTACTCGTATTAGTTGACGAAATGTCTCAAAATGATGAAAACCGGACCGATAAAATGGCGTTCCAACTTTAAATTTTTCCATCCAAAATGCCTAAGTCTATAAAGTTAAATTGCTTCTCAAAAGCATTTTCGATCCAATGAATTTTAACTTAGGTGAGTATAATTGGCTGAGGAAATCATTCATCTGGAAGTTTATTCTTCAAATTTTTTCGATATTCAACTAACAAATGTCAATTCTTAAATGCCAGCATTGATCCGAATCGATTTTCCATTTGTTTGTTGTTTTTTTGCGTTTTTAGCAATAAAATTTTCAAATAAAACAAGTGATTTCTATATTCTGCAGAAGGACTTTGATGCATCCATCAAATGGTCAAAGTTTTAGCACTTAAATTTTGCCCCTCGAAAAATGTCACGTAATCCATACCAACATTCAGCACGAATTTTCCTTCAAGCTGTTTCTTTTACACATTTGAACAAATCGTTTTTATTGCCATTCGCTAGCTTAGATACTTAGACTTTACATCGGCAGAAAAGCGTGGATCTACGTAGGTTACTCCTCTTTCTACTGCGGTCAGGGAAGACTCGTAGAATCGGTTCTGTTTTGTTATGGATCCTATTTGGGTCCTAATTTGTTTCTACTATACATCATCAATGCTTGCAAAAAAACGTTCTGAACAGTACCCGAACTCTTCGCCGATGATCTCAAAATTTATCGTTCAATATATGTGCCCGCCAGTGACTTCTATAGTCTACAGAGGGACATTGATGCATCCATCAGCTAACTGATCAACGTTTTAGCACTTAAATTTTGCCCCTCGAAAAATGTCACGTAATCCATCCATATCAACATTCAACATGAATATTCCCTCAAGCTATTTCTTTTACACATAATATTCTTGATGTGAGCGTTTAATCAACCGCGAACTTCATCGGCAAATGTAGTGTTCTTTCTGTGGCGCTAACGATGGGCTTCGTGTTTTGCAGCACTCTTTACTTTGCATCATCATGCTTCATACTTTATTACTGAAGGCTGACAACCTAATTATTTTCTAAGGCTCTACTCATATTTGGCATCATTGCTTATTTTCTGATATCATACTATTGGAGAACAGGCGAGAACGCTTCAGGTTACCCAGTTAGAATTCTTCAACCACTATTTTCTGAGATATCCAGAATACAACTTTAATCTAGCTCTTTTAAAATTGTGAGCGACTTTTTTGACACTCTGCTATTTTTTTTCGATACTCCTTATTCAATAAGGGAGCATTGAGTTATATTTCGAGCTAATGTCGAACACAGCTGATTTGATTTTTTTATACGGAGCTTTGAATATGGAGCTACTTTATGGAGCTTTATGAAGCATATAAGAGTGGAGCTTTGAAGTTCGGTGGAGTGACGATGATTGAGAAGAAGAAGTGCAATTTTTTAGCAATATTTATCTCGCTACGCTTAATGTTAACATGATTTTTTTCCCCCATAAGTGATTATTTTTGCTGATATAAGAAATATTTTCTATGTTTCTTCCTTCTTCTAGTATTTTCTTATTGTTTAATTTACTACACGTATAATGCATAATATGAGATCCATCTATAATTCTTATACGGCTAATAGATATCCAAAGAATACTCAAGCAAATAGATATTAAAGGATATTCAAGCCAAAAAATATTTCTTTGAATATCTCTTCGCCATAGTAAATTTCTTCTTCTATGAGAGTTAAATTCAATGCCAGTGAACCGTATTTATGTTCATTAGTTGCCATTCAAACGTCAATTGTGCTTAAGGATCAGAATGTTTTTTCGTTTGCACTGTTATCTGTTTTTAGTTTTTATGAAGTATGCAAAAGGCGAACATATTTCTACGATGATAATTAAGCGGTTCAATTCAGTTCAATTTAAGTATGACTTTATTTAATTTAGGTACGATATTTATATAAGTAAAAGGTTTTCATCATTTCTTATACTTTTAAATTAAGTGAGAATATTGATTGTTATTGCTAGATATTTTATTCTTTTATATTATTATTGAAGTTGTTTTACTAATAAATGACAATGTTATATCTTTATATCTTTACCTTACAATATTCCTATAACATTCAAACTTTTATATCTTTGATGATTTAAAACAATAAACTTTCGAAGAAATTTTATCACTAATAAAGAGGAATCTAAGGTGAGTTTTGCGATTCTCCCATTAGGAAGTATTCGCTCAAAATGTGTTTGCATCTGAATCCGTTGCGAATCGATTTTCAAAGATACCAAATGGCAACAAATTCGATGAAGTATATCGGATTCAAAACATCATTCACAATCATTATGCTATACTTTTTTCTACGTTTTTTTTATTATAGTGATAGATGGCTTTTGCTTTCATAAAATATACTATAGAAGAAATTAGGTAGTTCGATAGTGGGGAATATACCTTAGAAATTGATACTTGAGAAATTATCAAACTTAAATATTTTTATATTGCTTTTAAATAAAATGAGAAAATATTTGAGCACTTACAAGTTAAATTTCTAGTTGGATTGCGGTGAAAAATGCTAAAAACTATTAGTGCTATGGCATTGCACTTTACATTTCCACACCAAAAGTATTTTTCTGTTACACTACTTTTGCAAACATTTTGCTAGTTAATTGCATGTGAGTGCGCAATATTAGCTGAATTATTTAGTTATTGCTAACAGACTTCCGAGGCTTTAATAACTTTAGAGAGGCATTCTGCACTTCTCTTTTTTTTGGTTTGAATCAAGAGAAAACCAAATTACATATTTTCTCGATGAATTGCAACTCCTCATGAATCTTCTATTACGTGAATTGTTCATTTATCATCGATTTTCTTCATTCTGATGAAAAAAAAAAATTC
>QEWY01000816.1:120372-137349 GCA_006503575.1 Baylisascaris schroederi | reverse complement strand
CGAATGTATATGTAAAAAATTTTTTTACGGAATTTAAATTCAAATAGGAATCATATAACACTATTTGCCTCAATCTTATACCGCATCATTGATATGAAAATTAATAAAATAAAAGCAAATTTTAAAACATGCAATGGTTGAATTAATAAAATATTGCCGATAAAGCAATAAAGCTAACGATTATCATCTATAAAACTACTTAACATTTTAAATAATTATAAGCTAATGCAGTAATGTTCTATATAGTAGTACGCAGCAACCGAATAATTGAACTTCATAATGAAAATTCTTATTTATGAAATTTTAAAAAAAAAGAAACGAAAAAAAAAGCATCGAACAGATGCTTTCGATCGCTAACGTTAGCTTCAAAAAATTCATCTTATATCATCCTTTATCAGTTTTTTCGAATGAACGACGAGGAAAATTTTGCAGAAAAAATAATTCCATGAAGGATTCTTGCAAAGAATCTCGTAATTCGAATGTCGTATCGTCACCAATGACCTATTTGAGGAGGTGTGAGAGCATAGCGTATATTTCAAATATAAACAGTGAGTTAATATCCCTCGTTGGAAAATTCTTCGATCCCATATATGCTCGAACCGAATTCAATAATCGTTGATGATCACTTTCCCGTCTTATTAAAAATTCTCATCTTCTAACAATTCTTAGATTCTCCTATTGTTAGTGCGCATGTTTTCTGCAAAAATAATTACCCACACTAATATATGCGGGTAAAATTTTCCCATTTGCAGGAAAAAGTGAGCATTGTAAATGATGAAAACAAATAGAGCAAGAGTGAATTGCAACAATTAGCTGATTGGTTTTTCGACTTTTTATTAATAACCATCCGGCTTTTTTTTTGTTCGTTTTATATATGAGCGAAGCGTATAAAAAATACTTTTTAATTGCCGGAGCTTTTTAACGCTCTATTTTGATATCAGTACTCGAAAAGATTTACTGCTTGATTTTTTGGCAACTTGCCGACTTTCGATGTTTGAAACGATTCGATTGTTCCATTTTTGATCATCAAATTTTGCTCAAATTTTGGCTCGATTCTACGTCAAATTACTTGTCTAATTTTCATTATCATGCATCATTCGCCGATCGTCGAATAAACTGATTGAAAGGAAATACAGTGGTCAGCGATTCGATCGTTCCAATCCTACAGTATGCTAGTTCTTTCATTCTTATTTTTCAATAAGCTATCTTATATTCCTATGTGATTACTGTCTCAGAAATAGAGCTTATGTTTTATATAATATGGTCGATTGCATGATTTTTTTTTTCAATTCAAAATGGTCAGCCAGCAGCCGTTCTATGCTGAATTTGATCGGTCTTATATATTTATGCTGTCTCTGTTTTCATATAAGAGACTATATGCAATGAATTATAATGAATTTACTATTGTTTATATTGAGAAACACAAGGAGATAGATGAATACGCATAACGATGGTACGTACTTTTAGAGGGATGAAACCTTAATCATTTTCTAATTTATGAATGAGTGAGGCGATTCTAAAGTTATAACTTTAATGTAATCAAGTCTGAATGAAAAATTCGAGAAATTTTCGAAGAACTCTTTTGAACGTCATCAAATTTAGTGAATTTTTCTCGTTGTTGAAGTCGATTCCGCCTACCCGACTGGGGTATAAATACTAAGTGCATGTTTGGTGTATCTTTTCAAAGAAATTACGATAACTATGAGAATAGACAGTATACACCTCCTTACTACCATAGATGAATTAGATCATTTGGCATCTATAGGCGTCATACTATATGCTCTATAAAATTGAATTATACATAGAACTTCGAAGCAAAATGCCATCTGCCTTATACAAATCATCACTTCTTATTCGCAGATGCTCTGCCGACTTCAATCCCTCCTCCTTCCCCCCCACCGTCGACTGAAACGCTTGAGTGGGAATTATTTCAGCGCCTCAAACCCTTTTAGAACCTTTAACTCTATCAGCTTAAAGACTAAATTCAGCGATCTGTCATAAAAGGAAAAAATAAATCAATTCATTTGCAACAATTCTACAATATTCCCTTCAAAACTGCAATTCATTAGAAACAAGATCAATCGATCTGAGGTACAAATATTATACCGTTACATACGTAGTGAATACTATTTATTTCATCTATATCGAAAATACTAAACAGCTGTTTTTGAATAATCATCCAATCAACAGCATATCATCTGATACTAGCAAACTCGATACTACTCAAACAAACTTACCCAACCTCTCCTCATCCTTGATCTGCCTATAAACTTATGAATGAACTGTTTCATCTCCTCCTCCCAATATCAAGCTTAGATAAGAAAAAAATCGACTTTTCCCCTTCTAAAATTATAAACAAATAGGTTAAATAACAATCTCCTCTTCGTTATAAACAAACCAATAAGCTCAGTCATTGATATAAAACAATATAGAGTTAAAATGAATTAAAACTCAGTTATGACATCAAAAAAAAAAAAAAAAACGAATGAATAAAAATAACAAACTTAAAAAAAACGAATGAATAAAAATAACAAACATAAAGAATATCAACAATTGGAGTGGGCAATTATCACACGCTTACATGGATCAGCAAATCTATATAGGTAGCAAAATTACTGTCATCGAATAAGACAAACATTTGATACCATACACATGTGGAGAGAGGATAGCACTTATCACAGAATAGGCAACTGTTTGAGGCATATAACAACAATCGAATCAATCCTCAACACGATCTGAATGTTACTAATAATAAAGGAGGTAAACAGCGGCACTGTAAACATACGATGAAATAAGAAAAAAAAATTAAATATTATAAGGTAAAAAATCAAATACTATTACCTGCAAAAAAAAACAGCTGTTAATCAAATAAAGAACACAAACCAGAAAAATTAGCAAGAGATAATGTAAGGCATTTCAGTGTATATTCTTACAGTCCACAAGATAATTGGCGTCGCATCCGCCGTAGAAGTCAAATATTAGTGACAGTCGGGACCTATTGAAGCTGGTGGAGTAATGACTGATGGATCAACGAAGTGCGACTGTAGTGGATTTGCTAGTGAAGCAGCATTGATCAGCGATGTAGCAGTTGCGAATGGTGACGTGTGTGACTGATTTTCAACTCCCATCGAAAACGACGCCAAAGTCGTATCGAAAGACAATTGACTGAAAAACGGCACACTTTTTAATATACGGTGCAAGCATGATGAGGACTGTACAAGTTTCATGGTATCCTTAAGAATTGGGCTTTATTTGAGGCTATACGGTATCTTGAAACTGATGCAGCGTTCTAATAAATACTACCAAGCGCTACTTCCTTGAAGGAATTCAACATATTCAAGGCTAACAGTCTACAAGAGCATTGCTAGTATGACAGTGCAGAATCAAAAATTTCTGTTCAACACCTTTTCTGAAACACCACTAAAATATATTGAATATATTGAAAATGAATACTGTACTTCTCTCAAATGGAAATATGCCTCACTATTGCAATTTCACAAAAAACAATTGCAATAAAAGACATATAAAAGAGACATTATCACCCGCTTGTATAATTTAATCAACCAATACAACCTAGTATCCTATAAATAGCCTATACCAACTTAGCATCCTACAACTTTATAAACAATAGCGCCTAATTCGCCTCACTAAGAAGTTAAAGAAGCAGCTGTATAGTACTCTGCAAAGAATATCCTTGGGAAAGACTTGAAAGAGACAACTTCAAATTCGTTTCAATTTCGTAACAGTAAACATCATTACCTTACACAATCAGCTCTATTCCAATCTTTTCCCCTCTAAAGGATCCCGATTGGATTTTAGTGACAACTTTTTGCAGCACCCTTCTCGCACCTCCAACCTCCCCTCCCTCAGTTCAGAAAAGACAGCCCCACCTTTAAACGAAAAAAATGACTAACTTCAACAATATATTATAGTCGATATTAGGAGATTGCATGAAGCTATTCACTGCTGGCGTGTTGCTAATGCTGCTAGTTGAAGTAATCGGACTATCCACAGGTGAGACGAAAATTGGCTGTGTGGGTACTGCAGTCGTGGGCTGGTGAATCGGCGTCACCAAAGCCAATGGAGTGACCAGTTGTGAACCCACTAAAAATAAATAGTCTATCCTCGTCGAACCCAATAAGCTAAAAATTTCTAAACGCAGAAATGAAAAAATAACATGCGATGAAGATCTACTCAAGTTTAACGTTTCCGAAGATTACCACCACGATCTCCATTATCCGTACAGAAATAGCAACCTAGATGTCGTAATCCCAGTCTTCTATCAAACAACCAGCATAGAGAATGAAAAGTATCAACTCAGAAACCCTTCCTTGTAACGTAAGATGCCAAATCCACTTAACCAAACATATCTCTGACTTACTAATGAGTGGTAATATGGCCAATGTGGCTATACTTCAACGAAAGGCCTGGAAACCGACTGTCCATGCATATTTAACTTCTCTAACAATACATAAAGAAAACTAGCCAAATCTTTATTCAGAAATATCGGGTCACTTTCCAACAAATACTGGTAAACCCTTTGGCGAATTTATCACTAATGAAGAATGATTCAATTCGACCCATCCTTCTTTCCACTTACATCACCTACCTATACTAGCATCTTCCTAAGAAACACCGTCACCCTTTCAGTATGCCTCCACAAAATGAATAGAACCCTTTCCTCGAATTCCTTTCAAGAAAAATAAACAATTTAAAATCACATACGCAATGGTTCTTTCATCGATCGATATGTTCCATTGATAATTGCTAGTTCCAAAAGTTGACTACGCTTCAGATCGTCAACACCTTCCTGCTGCAAAAAAAAAAAAAAAAAAAAAAAAAACGGCTGAAATAACACTAACTCATCTCTAAACCATTATGAACCATTACAAAACTTCAATGATGGAAGCTAAAATTATAAAAATTTTTTTCAACAAAGAGAACATAACATTAAGTTGGTGATCAAAGATAGTCATGTTTAATCATTTTGATTCACTTCAACCAATCTCGATGAGCTCAAGCAGATGGAAAATCCACTAAATACGTCACTTATAAAAAGTGCAAACGCTGCCTTTAAAAATCGAGCAACTCCATAACAAAAAAAGAAAAAAAAAAAGAAAAAAAAAGATTTGCTTCTCTCGAATTAGATCATACCAAAAAGAACTTACATTAGGGATAAGAAGTTTATTAATTTGCTCAACGCCATTCTTCAATTTAAGATAGACGCGATTGGGTGTATCCTCACATTGAATTAGCACATGCAAATCTTCGTCAAGATGCTCCCATCTGGGTTTGCCGCGATTCTCTTCCTCCTTTAAAAAAATCTCTCTAATCAATCGTTCGGCTTGCCCATACCCCAAACCTCTCATCCCTCTTCTCGTATCCAACAACGTTCACCCGTCGGCCATTTTTTCATCAGCTATCCATGTAGACCATTCAAGATCAGCACAGGCATTTGGAAGATTAACGACAATGAAACGGCACAAGACAATAACGTTTCTTCGAAATTAAAGCTTTCAATTCTATCTATGATCCGAAACATTAAATCTCACCTCTGGAGGAGTAAATAACGATCCATTACCATGACTGAGACTCCCATATCTCGCTGTATTTGGTGGATACAGAAGTCTTGCATGCCATAAGATCTTAATATTCAACAAGAGCAAATGTTGAATAAATTCTCGTCAGCCATTTTATGAGTCCAACTCTTAACGGCGAGGTAGAAGACAATCACTACAAACTGAATCAAGGATAGGTACTCCAGTAGAATGGAAGGAACTCAAAAAATTTGCGTACTTTACGATGATCTCGCATCGAGCCACGTCCTCGAACCATAATCTTGCAACCCGTTTCCCGTTCCAATTGTTTAGCCGTCATTCCTCTCGGTCCAAGAATTCGCCCAATGAAATTGTACTGAAAATATTACAATATTTTATACAACTGCCAAAACAGTTTCACAAAAAAAAAACAAAATAATGAACGAAAATATGGCTTTTTCGATGTTTTCATACCATTAATTAATGAAAAAAAAAACATTTCTGAATTGTAGGAAAAGATAGCGTTGCCCTCCAAGAATAAATATTACTAAATCTCTTCAACATTGAAAAGCAAAAGTGAGCCGAATTAAATTCTATTGAAACTTTGATTGTCATTCTATGACCTCTCACCCACGCCTTTACATCTTTCCTCTCCCCTCTTTTCCCTATAGGCATAAGCATGCCATTCTTGGGTGCAAAAACATTTTGAAACACAATCAACTCCACATGTAAAAAAAAATTGATTGCGGAAATTTACGTCGGGATGTTCCTTGCAGGGGATATAGACCTTCTCTTGAACGATGATAGTTTCTCCTTCGGGTTCTGGAAGATCGACTTTCTCGATGGCAAAATTACATTGGAAGAGCATCGTCCGCACGCGACTGATCTCTGAAAGGCGACTTACATGAATTTAAAAAAAAAACCTAATACGGAAAAGCGCCCTAAGCACTTCAATATCAACCGCTACCATCTAGCTGAAGCAAAAAACTTAACGTTTTCTTCTAAATTCCCTTAGGTTTCTCCCCTCCTACTCTTCATTCTTGACAGTTCCAGACAATTACAGTAAAAATGACTAGCCCATCACCCATCCAATGGAATACCTATAAATAATATGACGATCCTTAAGAAACATATGGTTTATTTCGCACTTTCATAAATCTTCGCCTATTACTGACCATCCAAAGTTGGGGATGATAAAGCTCAAATACGAGAACAAACAAGAAAAAAAAAATTTTATTTCACATTAATGAACATATGCAAAAAATGTTCAGCAACGAAAACAACCTTTATCAGCGAGACGCTCTACATTGGCGAAGAGATGAATAAATGGTCTTAAACGTCTCTTCTCTTTTATAAGATTCGCCAAGTATTCCATCATACATTCCGCTGTAGACATATTTTCGGGACTCGATGATGAATCTGAATATTCAATTTGTGGCAATCAAAGCGTTATCCATAAGATTTCAGCAATTTCCACAGATGGCAATGTGATGCCGCCTCACAAAAAGAACAACGGGGAAGGAAGAGGAATAGCCAATGCCAACAGAAAAGGGCAGACATTTACGCGTTATACGAAGTGGTGTTCGCATAAAAAATACCCATAAGAATACGATCCTACCCGTAATAGAGAGAAAGGATTTGAGAGGGATAAACGTGGCCAATATAGAAGGATCAAAAGGAAGCGATCGACCTTACAGGCACGTTTTTCTACTTCAATCTACGAAAAACCTACTGCTAAAATTCTACTAAAATCTATTAAAATTACTTCTACTATTTAGTGTTGACTAAGGTGTTGACTAAGACAAATCTTAGCAATCAGTTGAACCTCCTCATTAAAACTCCTACAGAAAGTTTCACTAACCAATACGGCTAGCCGAGTACACTTCCATAAATGTTACCCGTTAATATATCATGAATCTATGATCTACCCATCATCCACACTCTCCATGGGAAAAAGGATACATCCTAGCAATAATATAGGTACCTCTATCGAGATGAGGCGTGAAGAATGGTTTCTTGGGCGTCTTTTGATCTTCGTACATGCGATACGCCTAAACGAGATTATAAAAGCATTGAAAGAAAAATAATATACGTTTCGATATGCGGTCAAAATTAGATGTCGAATCGAAGTTATAAAAGTAGTACTCGAGCTACCATTTCAGACAGAATAAAATATAAACCAGGAAACAGAATATAGGCTACTCAAATCCTGCCGCATACCGTCGCGGTGCTCGGGTAGTTTTACTACTTCCGATACAACATGTGACCGCCATAGCAGTAACACCGTTTGCTATCAGATAGAAGGACAATAATAACTAGTGTTGTTAGCATGTTCCGGATTCTACCACCAGCTACCTTACGTATGATTCTAACTTCAAATCCATCATCTCTAGAGTTAAATGGCAAGCTAATCATGTTAATTTGTATAAGCAATTTCCAATTTGGCGCATAAATGGGTAAGCTGAAAGAATACGAATTCAGCAAAAAAATAAAAAATAAATAAATAAAAAATCTCGCATTTCGTAAGAAAAAGTAGTGAACAAAATACACGAAATTTATTTGCGACAATTTTTTTCTTTATTTTCTGAAAAAAAAAAACGAATACCAAGGAGAATACGACCACCCTTTCTCTCTATTCTGCTCTAAGCATTAACAACTCAAACAAAAGCAACTTTATTTTTATGATTGAGAATATTTTAAATAAGAACAATATTTAGCTTACCTCAAGACCTGTCATAATCTTAATAAGTGGCTGACCGAAATGATTATAGCTTTGTAACGATGAAATATCCATTACTGCAACAAATTCAACGATACAATAAGTGGTAAATACTATATATTACATCAATTACAGTAAATAAATTTTTGAAAGAAGCACAAATATTAAATTGTTTCATATTTATAATAACACATGAATAACATGATATTCTAAAGAATTTTGCATCTAAAATATTTTAATTATTTTATTATGAATTTTATATTTTATAATCAAAGTCTAAATTTTTGATCTATGTCAAGCTGTAAATGATAGTTAATGAATTTTTCTTCTTCTCTCGATCGACAGTTCAACGTATTCTCTATTCAAATTGTATACATATAATATCACTGATTATGAATATAATGGTAAAGAATTTTCTCAACATAATAAATGTCTTATTGATTTCACTTTTTCGATTGCGAAATTTTGGTCTAAAGGGAGCAAAATTCATTTAAAAAAAAAAGATTTCTTCACTCATTAAAATTCAATTGTAGCATCAAATTCCTCATAATTATGCAAAATAATGACCACTGAACTATTATGGAAATTAGTCAAAAAATATTTTTAATGAATTTTTTCGTAAAGTTTTTTTGATTTCTTAAAATAATATGACCTAATATCATCTAACCTTTTTTTTCATGAAACCTAACAAATATGATGGGAATTACTTTCATTTAAAAAAAAAAAATTGGAAAATTTAACGAAATTTCTTTTTTTACCGGAAGAGAGTTCATTTTAAAAGGAGAATTGATCTACTAGCCATCAAATAATCAAAAAAACAAACAAACAAACAAACAAACAAACAAACAAACAAACAAACAAACAAAACAAAAACAAAAACAACGGTACAATTCATCAACCCCGGAAACATATTGCTTAATAAAGTGTCATTCAATTCAGACCGGAAATGATTAAAATAAAACCTACGTTGAGTTATTGACTTCAAGCAGCTTCTATCGACGGCTCACTCGCGAGGCTAACCGGAAATCACCGTCTACAACCGGAATACCACACCAGCACCAATACAGTCCACCGTCACTCCTCAACCAATGCAGCACACGACTATGCTTCCACAATGCATGTTTTCAAACGCTTGCGGCATTTTGGGCTTACAAGCTTAGTACGGTAACTTATATCAAAGCAGACTATGATACGTGGGACAATCGTTAAAAGCACAATCTATCGCGTTTTAGTAGCAAAACAGACGGAAATAAAGAAAAAGGTGGGGAAACACGCTGGTTATTAAGCCCATTGAAAAGGTGTAATCTGAAATTGAGTATGTGGTATTTTCGATGATAAAGAAAATCATTTGTCATACTTGCAGAACCCAAACGGTAAAGATGCAAAGAATTGCAAAGAGAAAATGCAAAGATTTCGAAATAGCTCTCCGAATCGCGTTCGTCGATCACCGGAAAGCACTCGATCCGGTGGAGATCGGTGCTGCACTCTACGCATTAAGTGGAGAGTGGATATCAGTCCAGAATATGTGCGATAAGAGTTGAACAACGGTTGCAGCAGACTGCGTCGTTTTGCTCGCAACATGCCAGAATTGCAGGACAAGCTGGAGAAGCTCGAGATCGAGTTCAGGAACGCCGGATTGGAAAAGAATCGATCCAAAACGAAGTGGATGCGGAACCAGGTTTTTCCTCCGCTGGCAATCCATCTTGCCGACCAAGGCATAGAAGAAGCCAGAGATCGAAAACCCACTGGACATATCAGATGATGAAAATGTTTGATCACAGATGGTTGCGGCTGGTTCGAGAGCGGAATGTATCGACAAAAGTGTATCTGCATGACCGGAGGACAAGATCGGAAGGACAGATTCGATGAAAATAATCAAAAATGATAATAACTCTCACTTAATATCTCAAATTTCGCATCTCACTTTATTTTTCGATGAATTAATATAAAAAATTTATAAATCTTTAACTTTAATGCTTATTTATGAGAGTATAATATAATGCCTGTAAATATTTATTTATTTATTTATTTATTTATTTATATTTGGAAATGTCTGGAATGGATCCACCCATTATTTTTATTGTTATCGTTGGTGCTGAACGGTCACTTCCGGAGTCACTTGTTCGATACGTTTAGCGTTTCGTCTTTGCCGTACTCATCATCAGCCGAAATGCGTTTTCGGTGGAAAATGATAACGTTCTATGTTGCCTCTATTATCAGCGGTTTAATTGCTGTCAGTAATGTCTTAATTTTCTCAATATTGAAGAAAATGTTTTATTGAAAAGGAAGAGATAGTTTTGCTTTGAAAAATTTCCAAGATAGAGAAGATAATATATTATCGAGGAGGTCTTATTCGAAAATTTCGAGAATATTATTCTGCATTTATGCAAAACGACTAAGACAGTTGTGATCATTAAAAATTAAATCATAAAGTCATATGCCAAAGAAAATTGGTCTCCTCAAGTGATAAGAAATTACGCTAGTTGTATGAATTTCATTCTCTTCGTTCGGCTATCTTTCATATAAGCTTCAGTGTTACTGATACCCTTAAAATATACAAGATAGTTGAAATATGCATTCAGAATAATGCACTACATCATAATTAAACGTTTTTTTTTTCATTACTTATTAGTGCGTTTTAATATTAAAGAATGAAATTTCGACGATATTCTTTTCAGGAAAGCAGTTTTTATGCTCAAAAATTTGAATTAGCAACACAATTAGAAAATCCCAATGGACGTATCGAAATGTTTGAAAATAATACAACATCATTACCAATTAAAAGAATATTTCAACCAAGAGGAATATTACAACGGCCTAATCGAGCATTGAACGAATATCTAACTAACAACAAAAGCGTAAAATTAAATGATAATATTAATAGGCATTCAATGGATCAACAATTCAACATTCAATACGATAATGTAACGATCGATTCAAGTAAAGATCGTCGTCGTTTGAATTCGACGAAAAATATTGATGAATCGATAACAACGATTATTTCCACAGAATTAAACGATTCAATTCTTTTAACGTCGTCGAAACATTTGAACATTGAACGAAAGATGGATTCGAATGAGAAAACAACTAAAGAAATATCAAAAAAATTCGTTAACGATGTAACTACTCAACGGATACAGACGACTTCAGAAGGAAATGTGCATGAAGATATGGAATTATTAATGAGTTTACGAAACGAAACATATAAAATTCTATCGCAATTTGAAGGGAATATCAGTTTTGAGTTATCTAAAGAGGAGAAAAATATTTCAAATATGGGATTGGATCATATAGAAGAGTATAAACAATCTCAAATAAATGCCGAAACGGATCGGGTATTATTGAAACAGACAACAGTTCCATTGACGTTTACCAGTACAGTGCAAATTAAAAAACGCACAAAAGAGAAACCATTGGAAGCAGTACGGATTATAACCATCAGTGATGTTGCTACGACTTCTTCTCCTTTTATTACTACTACAATTACCTTCACTTCTACCATCACTACTACGATCGTGACTACCTCAACTACTTCAGCAGTCACTACAAAAATGCTAAGACAAACTACTAAGAGAACAAAGGAGGCAGTACAACGATGGACAAGACCGAGAATGAGACCAAGATCCCTTAGGCAAGTCACAATTACCATATGGGTAAACCTTGGATGCAAACATTTGCAAGCAATGGTGGTGATCCACGAATATAAATTAAATGTAGGAACTAAACGAGGGTATGGTAATTGTGAGGAAACGATCAGTAAGAAAGAGTGGAAAAAAAATCGATTTTGATCGATAGAATTTGAATTTCTATTCAGCGTTCTATTATTTTCAAAGCAGTGAGATGTTGGCTTTTTAAGCAAAGGAGAAACTTCATCTTTTTTAGTGCCTTATTCGATTCTTCTCTATCTTCTTAACTTTCGCAACGGCTTCCATCGTTGTGTATATCGACTAGTCGAATGCTTTTCGTGACTTGTATTCATAGTCACCTATCAAAGGGAAACGGGCAGCTAAATTACACTTCCTATTGTTTCATTTTCCTTAAGAAAATGAATGGAAATATTCATGGCTATATCGAAAAACGACTATTTCGATCTAAGTTTTATTTCTAAGTTTTTTAAAAGACCTGAATACTGTCCAGTGGAATGGTATGCATGTATGTATAGTTTAAACTATCATTTATTGGCGTATGGATTATTCTTTTTTGAAGGTTTGATAGCAAAGATTTTGATGCGGTCTACTGGAACAAATTTTATTAAATATTGAAAAAAAAGGAGGAAAAAATGTATTGAGTTCGACTGTTAGCAAAGCGGCTAAACGGGTTTTCTGAATATGCAACATGGCAGACGATTCTGAGTGGATGAAATCCAAATAGACGAAAATCTACGATTTATTCATTTAGAGACTTCAGTTGTCGTGTATTAAATGACTTCAATATTAGTATGCTACAATATTTTAAAAGCGATAGCATCTTTGAGAATATATTCAATTCAAAAAGAGGCAACTAGACGAGTCTACCGCTTGGTAGACTCGTCTAGTTGCCTCTTTGAATTGGTAGATGAGGAAATATGTATGGTTTAAGAAGGATATGTTGGTGATAGATTTTTGCTAGAGTGAATATATGATGAAACAAATTCAGACGTCCCATGAAGACAGTTGATAGAGGTGGACTAATCGCTGGTATTGCTATTACAATGTTACTTCTAATTGGAAGTATATTTGCTGCTCTCTTTGTACTTTTCCGAATTAAAAGGAACCAATTAAAGCAACAATTACAGACGGGTACAAACGACAATGCCGGTAAGCATTTCCATAAAACACCCACCGTACACCGGTGAGTAGAGTGATTACAGAAAGAGATTTCCGGGTCAGGGGAGGGAAAGAGGAAGAAAGCAGGAAGGATTTTGTCGGAGAGCAACTTGTCAAGACTGGAATCCCCACTAAATAGTCTGAATGGAAATTTGTGGGCAATTGGCGCTAGTTGGAGAGGTTTCAGTTGAAGAGCGGAGAGAAACACCACAATATAACCGAATGACTGAAATTATTTATTGTTCAATCACTATGTTTGAATGAATTGCACTAACCGAAACAGCTAAAAATTCCTATTTCGTTGCTTCAACTTTCACAATTTCCTCTTAGGGTAAACTGAAGAAAATAGGCGGTTGCACTCAGGCTATCGAATATATTCGACGGATCAAATAACCTAGCAGTTGATCGTCTTTGCACGATATCAAGTAGAGCGAAAACGAAACCCCCCCCCCCCCCCCCCCCCCCCCCCAAAGAAAATTACGTTTGGAGTGAAGAAAAATTAATTAATTATATTTGAGGGAAATAATCATTGTAATGCAAATACTTGTCAAAGAATGCACATTCATATCTTTCAATGATATTTTTAAGGCGACGATATAGGATCGTTGCTGAATTTAAGGCACAATAGATTTTTGAAAAAGCATTTTGTATGGTGCGATCCATTCTTTTACAGAATGAAGGAAATTCCCAAACTCCCCCAAAGGATGGTACCCATTCCTTAGGGGGAAGGGGATCCATATCAATGCGGGGTTTATTCCTTACATTACTGCAGATCACCGTTGATAATGCATTCTTAGCATATTACTCTTATGTAACCTTCCACTAACGGTAATAAATCAGGGCAAAAGGAAGCAAGATCATTCGGCTTTAAATAAAGCAGCTTTCAGGCCTCATATCTTTTCCTGAAGTCGATACATTTCCAATATTTATAGATGAAGCTGCAGCAATTTCACCGCCCTTACAAGCACCTCCAGTACCTGATGAACCCGCTAGTGAATGGGCACCAGACAAGATTAAAGCATCGCAATTTATTTATAAAGGACCTCTTCGAATACCCTTCAAGCAGCAACTTATTCTTGTAAGTTTTTTAGTATTTATATGAATTTGATGAGTGTATTACGGATACTTTCGAGTGGAATAATTGCATCAAGTTAAAGCAATATTGCAATAGGTGAGGAAATACTAGAAAACTCTAAAATCACACGCTAGCGTTAATGTTTCATGGTACTATTCATCCTCATCGAACCACTTATACTCTAACAAGTCATATAAACATGCCATAGGAAATACATTACCAATATAAGATAACCACAAAGATTTTAATTATTGAAAATATCCCTTCAACACTCCATCGAATCTTCTATAGTCATAGATCGTACCATATCGTAGAGATTCGTCTAATTGAACGTTGTCGAGTATGTGCAAATTGCAGAAGCATGATCTCGAAAACGAGAAACCACCATCCGTACACGACGATCAGCATGTACAATTCGACGATGCAATGAATGAGGTTCATGAAATGGGTAGCGATGTTGAGGTGGTCGTACGTGGAGAGGTATATTTGCACTAAACATAAGATATTCAATTCTTTGCAATAATCAATCGCTATTGATAGTTAATCAAACGTTATGCCCCCTCAAACCCTATAATCGAACCCTATCGTTCTTTCATAACCCCCTTGGGGCACATGACATGAAGTCAATGAATGCGTGTTTTTCAAAATGTCTTCTTTTTCATACTGCTGAGGTTTTTTTCATTGCAATGTTTTTTCAACCGTCTGTTTGCTTTTTACTCTCTAAAAATTTAAAATTTCTAGCTATCGCTGCCCTCGCTTTAATTGGATAGGGCATTCATTCTAAATACGATGCCAATATATGCATAAGTGCTCATTTCTTTAGAAGGAAAAGAAAGGAAATAAGGATGGAAAAGGTGAACTAATAGGACATCAACGTCAATCATTTACTTCAAATGCGAAAAAGAAGAGCAATGAACAAATTGCGATTAGAGATAAATAATTCATCGCATATTTTTTGTATTTATTTGTGGCTATGATCAATAAATTTGAATACTTTCGCAAATAAAATAAAAATCTTTAAATACCATTATATCTGAAAAAAAAACATCTGAAAAAAACACTTTAAAATAAGAAAAAATTTCTCAAATGTTGGTTGATAGCAATAATAAAACAATAGATGTATAGTAAAAAAGATGGCTTAAACTTCAAATTGCCGACTACGATAGCTTCCCCTTGCCCTATTTATTTGAGATCTACGGCTTGCCAATTCCTTTGAAGTATACATCCTTATAAATCGACTACGTTTCAAATCCGACACCTTGAACTAGCTTTGGTTGTTGCATTTCCGTTTGATCATGCCTAATTACCCCCCCCCCCCCCCCCCCCATCACATACAATGCTGGGGGCTGCTTCTCACGTATCAGCCAATCGCAATGCCATTTGATATAGGTCGATATAAGCTTAGCATATCACGTTTATGACACTCATCGCATTCCATTCACATAAACATTGCTTTATCGTTGTGAATATCAGCAACTACCATCGCTGCAATCATTTCTATGGAACGAAATCATCGCTATAAGCGAATATTTTTCGAAGCAAAGATCAATCGAAATCCATATCGTTTCAAGTCACTACCGCTAGAAAAATATTCGATACTCGTGCTCGACGCAACCTCAACATTCCAAATCTTTATAAACTCATAGCTCAAATAATCTCCTATCTGGATTTATGATTTCATTTTACACAACAATATCCCATAATATCGTATTGAAGCATCAATATGAAGTATCGAATAAAGTTTCTCTTCTTTATTACATATTTGCATATTCAAAAAAAAAAAACAAACAAACAAACAAACAAACAAAAAAAAAAAAAAAACAAACAAACAAACAAACAAACAAATACAATATAATAATAAAGCGAATGATGAAAAATCATCAGAAGAAGCAAATGAAAAAAAAAATATATATATAAAAGAGAAAAGAAGTGAGCAAATATTCATTATATTTACCATCACATAAGCAAATATGTCAATACAAACAGAAAGAAAAAAAATTATGTTATACGAGAAGTACCCGTAATATTTGATGATTCATACCTGGACGAAATTTTCCATCGTCACATGTCTAATGATCGTTGATATAATCATTCATACTCCTATGAGAACTACTTCGAGTATATTCGCCCCCATCGAATCAAAATTAATTAACGCAAAGAAAATCAAAAATAAAATTGCACAACAATAATAGTCGCTCTTGTCGCGAATCGCCCATCGGAAACTCGGCTCATTTTTGATGAAAAATAATGAATGATTCAACGGATCGTAACTCTTAAATATTCAAGTTTAATGATGCGATTCTTCCTAATATATAAAATTGAAGAAAATTGGCCTCTCATCAACGATTTTCGTTCTAAACAGCAAGAACAAATATTTTCAAAAATTTCCTCTTTATGTTTTCATAAATTTTTGCATAAATAAGTGAAGCTTTCCTCGGGCAACCGTGTGCCTCAGCAATGAGCAAACCCTAATATGCATATAGTGGGTAAATAGAAAATTATTCCATATGTATAAAGCCCATTTGTGTCATCAACACACAACCGAACCAATGTATTATACTCTCATTCTAAACTAAAAAGTTAGACAAAGCAAAAGAAAACTTCCGTAAGCACCACCTTCAACTATAATGATGAATAAATACCCGCACTCTAACACGTAATGATAAAGCAAAAAACGTGCATAGCGAGTAGGAGTGAGAAGGATGGGTGCGACGGAATGTGATGGAAAAATAAAATAAATTGGAGAGAGAATGATTTACGCTGATCAATATCAATCAGCATTTAATAATTAAGCTCGAATTATTAAATGTATTTTCTCTTATCCACCTTCTCCACCTTCTC
>QEWY01000816.1:96952-119945 GCA_006503575.1 Baylisascaris schroederi | reverse complement strand
TCCCCCCCCCCCCCCCCCCCCCCCCCCCCCCCCGATAAGACATTTTGGCACATTCAGCAACAAACAGCGACGCGAGAAGACTTCACTTCCCCGACCCTCAAACAGCCGAAATTATATCAATCAGCCCTCTTATAGTCGATAAATTATACAAGATTTACACCTGGTGACTAAGTATCTCCGGCTAAAATTAGTACTACGAGGTCTCTTTACCATTCTTCTTCCACAAATGCTTCGAAATCAACTAATCGCAATGATATCAACAGATCTGCGTTGTCAACATTTCTATTCCCCAAATATCCACGATTGTTATGTGGAATACTGAAATGAGTGAGACACTCAGTAACAGCCTCCAAAGATGAGAGAGATTCCCTTGCTAAGGTTACATAACTAAATTTCTTATCTATTCGATGTTATTGCAGCAGTAAAAATTGCCTATTTATGGTAATTTTTTTTAAATAAAAGTAAATCGCTATCGAAAAATTCAACGCGCTTC
Source organism: Baylisascaris schroederi (assembly GCA_006503575.1). NCBI lineage: Eukaryota > Metazoa > Nematoda > Chromadorea > Rhabditida > Ascarididae > Baylisascaris > Baylisascaris schroederi. The sequence goes on along the minus strand of QEWY01000816.1, from coordinate 119,452 downwards.
AAACAAGCGAATTTCTGTAAAAATTCCGATAAAATCTCTTGTGTAAATCAACTATTTCCATACTTCCATCCTTATATTTTCCTAATCACCATTATCTGATCACTCATCCCATTCTTCCCTACGCAAATATCAACGCTGTGATGCACAATAAATGGGGAATACGCTCGTCACACTTCATTGCTGTTAGCATACCTCAGTATGCAAGCCACACAATGCGACCGATGCCTAGTCTGCTGCATAGTCTCTTCATATATATGCCCCCTTCCACTACACCACTGAGCCAATTGTAGGAGTTTCTTTAAAATTTTGAATTTCACTCTGGGCATCGAAATTTGTGTAATTCGAAATCGATCATGCAAATAACCCAAAAATAAATCAACCTAAACTCATCAATTCAAAACCATGCAAAAAGTGCGCATCATCATTGCGTGTGATTTAGTATTCCTTATTGACAGCTTAATGCAATATACAAAACATACTACCGCCGCTTCTCATAAATGAAAAAAGAAGAACTCGTATGAATATTCAACGCCATTTTGCATGACATCAGTTCAGTGCAAAACTTCACCATAGGGTAATATCATGAAATGTCCCCAAACAATATCACGACATTTGCGCCAAAAACAACGGCTCATCTGTCTTGTCCTATTTGCGTTCATCGAAATGTGTCAGTAGTAAATGTGATAGAAGATATCACCTCAACCAGTTCATAAAAACTTTTCTCGAAGTGGAACTGTGTAGAGTCCTGTGTGCAAATATCAATCCCGATATGAGAAACGACAGCAAAATAAACGATAACCAATAAATGTGCTAAAGAATAACAAGAAAAGTGTTCTAATGAAAAGAAAAGCAACAACAACAACGAGAATAAAATGAGGCCTGAGATGGGCAGCTTAATGAAGGCATAGTGCAGATCGGAACGCTGCTCACAAAGCTGTTGTCCCTTTTGCCTCAACGAAAGCGCGACCACAATACTCCTCAAGGCGAGCCACCAATGTTCGCACATATTGAGGCAATACCAATAAACCTGAAATTTAGCTCATGCGACTAGTGGAAATTCGAAAACAAAACGTGTAAGTAAAAATTGGAGAAGACACTTCCTCCTTCGTCCTATTTGCAAGCAGCATTTAATTCAGTTTTGAGTTATTCAATCCTTGAAACTAATAGCATGATGATACTTGAAAATGACGTCTGAACTAGTGGTTTTGCCCAAACTATTCCAAGTCATCTGCAATCCACCGGCATATTACTAATAGTAATTAATAGAATTAACTTATGAACGAAACCAGGCTCATAATCTGCGATGGCATAAAGAGGAAGGACCCCCGAAATGAAGCATATCCCTGGCTTAGTTTGAACAACAAAGCTAACAACGGAGCTGAAGTTAGGAATGCTAACATGCGGAAAGCCTTAACCTCATGAATAACCTGCTGAACTCTACTGCAAAGCCCATAAAAAACCTTGCCATGTAGAGCATTTGCCAACGTGACTACTACACTAGTCACATCAAGTTCCAACAAAGACAACTAAGAGTTTGTAGATATTCTTTGGGTAGACAAAGTCGATAAGAAGTTACCTACCAACAATCTTAAGATCCTGTTGCGTGCGTACACGAATGATTTGCATGCGTTGAGTTTTTTTAATCTCGCGACTCGACATCCCTCCAGATAACACCTCCTCAACAATCGGCCAAACCGAGAGTACCGAACCCGAAAGCACGAAGTAAGTTCGTGCCCTGCGACCAGTTTCACAGTATACTCCTTGCTCTTCGCTTCGACAACGACCGTGGAAGTAGTTATGTTGACACATCTTATTTGATCCTAGAAATGAACCATTCAAAGAGGATCAAACCCATCGATGATACTATCACTTAGCTGGTATCGATCGCATAGTCCATCGCTATTTCTATTTATTCCCAATGAGCGAGCACATATCGACTTAAAAGTATTTTAAGATATCAAGGGATGAGAGTTTTGCCATCAGATAGCACGAAAACACTAAACACTCTTTATGACTGGAGTTAAGACATGCTACCTAACTCGGCATACAAACCTACAATCATTCATTTTGGTTGATTGATTCAGCAAGTGATTCCGTATATTACTAACAAATATTACAAATATTTACCCTCATACTGATCTTTCCACACCGGCTCCGCCTCTTCTGGAGTAGCCAATCGGAAGCGCTTCGCGAGCTCAGCCAATGTCTCTAACTTAGGACTCCGACCAGTACTTGGTCGGGTCACGCAGAACAACCGTGCACCAGTGTCCAGTCGCTTTTTACCGATACCATAAACAAGTGCGGCAGCCATCTTCCCGTTCACACCAACGGTTGACAGATAGAACCCATCCTAAAAGATCAACGCTGCAAACTCATGAACTCAATAATCGCCTTTTTTCATGCTTGAATCAAAGAAAACATGACAAGTACAATTACTCAAGAAGTGTCTCAAAGTAAAGATTGCGGAAGCACCCATCAGAAAAGTTTCAACCAAACACTTTCCCAACCATATTACGATCAAAGAACAGTACAAACTCAACATTCCTCTGGCCAGCATGAATAAAGTCTTCGCTGATCTATAATTTGCCTCAGTACTACCATCCGGTATGCAATGTGTATAGCCATTTATCCTCCGTATGGATAGTGTTTGCAACTACCAATAAAAACAAGTTGGTTACAAAGTAGTTAACTAGTAGTTACAAACCACAAATTCTACTGATCGATTCGTCAACCAATTTCAGTACGAACCATAATATGCTGAGCAAATTCTTTATTCATAATGCATCGAAGCAACAAATTTTCTCGACGCATCTTCAAGCAAAATGCATGCATGGATAAAAACTTGATCTTAAGGACAAACAAAAACACTCTCCATTGTTCTTGCCGATTACTCCCTCTTTCCCTTCATATAACACATCGATAATTATTCATAGAACATGAGGTAAACTCAAAAGTCAACTGTAATAGCCATTCTGAGTAAGCATCGTTATTAGTCCCACCTCTCCTTGTTTTACGACAGCCATTTACTCACCTCGTCAGTATGATGATCCTTCCAAATAGCATAGGCATCCTCCCATGTAACTCCACGTTCCACACCAATTTTATGCATCTCCACTCGAAAACTGCCCGTATCCGCACGACCCAAAAAGACGCGAGTCTCCAATTTGCGTGCCTCATCTCCTCCCATACCGAGATCTATAAAAATAATGACTATACACCTAATAATATCAATTTGCTGTCTCGATTTACCTTACGTAAGAAACTCATACAAACTTAATAATTATTTCAAAAAAAATAATAACAATTAGCTTATCTACCAACTAAAAATACGATCTACAATTTATTATTACCACAGTGAACAAAAACTTCTGACTTTTTAACACAATACAACACATGTACACTAGTTTATAACCTCGACTTCAATAACTATCAGATGTGAAGCTAGCCTACCCGATCACATCTCATACAATGTTAGATGGGCAGTTAGCCTATCTAAAACACATCTCCTACAAAGATTTTAATAAAAAACGGCCTTCCATCTATAGAATGGTCTTCCATCTATAGCAAAGTAAGAAATAATAAAAAAACAACTGAACATACCCATGATGCCCATATCATAAGTGCCATCGTGTTTAGCCTGTGAGACGAGATCCGCAACAATATCCGAGAAATATTGGAACAATGCGTTCTGAGCATGCACAGGCAGACCAAGAATACGATTTAGAAACTTTGGAATTGTAGCCGATTCGCGTTCTATAGAAAAAACTCCTTTGTCGGATGACAAGAGGCCAACACCCTCCATGTAACGAGCCATGTCTGAAAATATTCGTCACTCAATAAGCGACCCTCCGCCGAAAAAAAGAGGTCAGAATTTCTGTCTCAACAACTACCTAAGCCTTCTTTTTCCTTACTCATTCTTTCACTTTTTTTACAAAACCCGCACACAAACCTATCCTCATCTCGCTCCCCTTCATTAACTCAACTAAAGATCTTGGAAAAACGATTCTGCAGATGACTTGCTAGCCTATTGGCGGCATGGTGATATATTTGCCCTTTAATCCTAAAGGACAGTGATTTGAAATGTATAAAATACAAGCATCTAATGGTCCCAACCAACGTTGACACCAGTCCTGATTTAATTTAACACTTCAAGATGATAACAGCAATAAAGCACTTAAAAACAAACCAGCAAAGAAGTTGCCCGGTTTGTAGTCATCTGGTGGCGGAATAAGCGGTGGATTTAATGCTCCGGTCACTGTCCTTAAAAGAACATCAAGTGCCGCCCGACCATATCGAGTATCCACATTGAATTGACTCAGATCTCGAGATTCCGTTGCTCGCCGATCACCATGTGTCAGTGCTCCCAACGATTCCAATCGTTTTGCTACGATCGACGCAAACCTAAAATCCACAAGCGATGCACGGCAAAGGCGAAAACAGATCGAAGTGCTGGAGAACAGGAAGACGTAAGGGAAATATTAGCGCTTAATTTTGAAAATCTTCCCTAGTACCCTGAATCTAATCAACTTGAAAAGAGACAGTCGTTTTTTCTTGCATTAGTAGCTCTTCCTCCAAAAAATAAAGTAGGAGTCGGTCAACGATCTGGGGTTAACTATTTGAAGTGCACTCAAATCCCCTCCATTGAAATGACTGATAGCCATACAGAACGAACGACGAGAGGAGACTTGTAGTTCGGTTCTTAGCGACATTTTGCATAGCGGTGAAATCTATTTCTGAAAATCATTCTTAACCTATAGAAAATTTGTAAAATAAAAAAGACAAACCTCTTTTCACCAGCTAATTCAGATATTAGAAATATATATTCTGGTGCATTGACTTGATTTGAACGATGTGTACGACCTGAAATTTTACTTACTCAATTATATATTTTGCACGCAATATATTGAAAAAAATGCCAAGCATCCCATATACGGATATGCAAACGAATTATAAAATCTTTTACAATCGGCTGGCAGCATCATCTCTTCCTTTCCTTCCATTTCTTGAGAGCTATAAAAATTTAATAATTTTTTCAAACAATAACATCTCATAACTGCTATCAATAAAGCATCATCAGTGGAGGAATCTTAGCACTACCGTGCAGTGACTTAGGGAAATTCAGTGAAACAACGAGGCTGCAAATAAACAAATAATAAGTAAGAAGCATTCAAAAATCACACACCGAATTGCTGTATGGCTTTATCGGCTGACCAAGGTAATTCGAGAGTGATATGCACTCGACGACGTCGATTCTGTGCACGACGATCCGACTGCAAATTTGAAATTCCCTTACAAGAAAAATGGATAAAAGTGCATCAATTTGTTCTCTTTCATAATCAAACTGGGCTGGATAATCGCTAGCGATTTCTATTCCTTCACACCGTGTATCGATTAAACAAGATCAAAGACAAAGAGATACGGTTTCTTTGCCTTATGGAAGGAAATCATTGAATAACTATAAACAGACGAGCATATAGTACATCACTATAACTTGCCTGTTACATCCAGCAAAAATGCACTCAAAAATGAACTAAAGTCACCTGAAGGGAAATGCCTGACGATGCAGCTTCAGAAATGATTGCGATCGACTTCTCGCCCTTCATGAATTTATCTTTCTCATCCATATTCAACAGCTCCAAAGGTACATCGGCGCCGGCATGTCTCAATTCGTACTCAATTTCCCCATCATCACGACTCACCACTCGACCTTTGCGTCCTGTCATCTACAAACACAATAACCTCGTCTAAAACATACTTCATCAAAACCATTTCCAGACATATATATGTAACCTAAGCACCTAAAACAAAATAAAAAAATGATAATAAGTAAAAAATAACTCCGCGACCAACGTGTCTTCAATCAAAAACTATACGAAATGCGTTCAAAACCGATGACTTACGACCGCGGTGGGAGGCAATCAACTGTATGATAAAGCATTATAAAATTCCTCGTCTCTATGTAACTTTTAGGAGTTTTGTTCACTAGAAGCTCAATACTCTTCCGTTCCTATCCCAACACTCACCGCAAAGTAATCCTCTTTTCACATTATCATCAAATTCCAGCAATATTACCTCAGCAACGAATTCAGGTCCACCAAGTTCATTGATGAGCTGATCGAGAGTATTCGGTGGCAGCCTTGTTCCTAGCCGTTCAGCTGCTGCCAGCAATTCCGTCTTCACCATCAAACCGCCAGCCATTCCGCTCGTACCGTCGATTATACGCGACGACGAAATGAACGCATCCGCTGTGCCCATCTTAAAATATTTCACCCAATTCATGCTGAATTTTTTTCTGGATTAAAAACATCCGCAAGAGGACCAAAACTGAGCCCCTACGTTGTCTTCTAGGCGGTAATGCTCCGGCAACCTACTCATTAAACTTCTTAAGCAGCAAGTTGTTCTGCGCGAACATCGAACGACAAATCCACTGATCAATATAAAGAAATAAAAAATTACTGTACGATCGTAATGTGCAACATAAAATGTAAAGAAAAATTAAAATCAATTTCATCTTACACTTAAACCCCGTTGAATGATACTACACCTAGATTGTGGCAAATTCAACCAACATTACAAAAACCCAGTCTACAAACAACTGGATTTCATATATCCCAAACCAACAAAAATAGCTGGAAGCGAAAATGAAAAGAACATAGGAAATAAATCAGTTCAATCCACTGCATAAGCTTTAAAAGAAGGCAATGAGTTCAATGGTTGTAGCTGTTATTTATGGAGAAGCTCTTAATAGCAAACTACGATGGCGCAAATAGCAACAAGCTTATCCTTGCAAGTATTCCAGTCTCTTAAGCTTCCTCCTAGCTTTCCATATGTAAAAGAAACATTTGATTAAAGATTTGTTTAAAACGCCGTGTTACCATAGCCTCTGATTCAAGCGCAGTCTTCCGTTGAGGTACTTCGAGCTTTCTATGCGATTTCTTCTTCTTCTTCCCTTTCTTCTTTTTCACTGGTTTCTTTTTGGGTGAATCCGATATTATCTGCTGTCTCGATGCCCATGGATCTTCTGAATCAAGCATTAATAATAAAATCCGCTAAAATTAAATGTAGCAACATTTCTTAAAAACAGAAATGAATCATCAGTTTCATTCTTGAAACCTTCAATCCAACGAGCTAGCCGAAAAAAAAAGGAAGCAAGAGAGGATTCTAAGGGCTGATATTAATTTCATTATCTCAGAAAAATTCATATCTATGAGTTTTCATAAAATCAGTAATTGAGGACCTCAAGCATATACCGGGTATATTGCAATAGTCCTCATTAACATCAGTGCCCACAAACAGCTCCTCCTTTTCAACATAAACCTATTTACATTTAAATATAATTCAATAATAGCACCATTCGACATACTATCATCAAATAGGATCGCATAATCCAATTTGCGTACGACGACCAACAGATCTAATACAAAGCACATCCCGAGGGAAAGCATATTGCAATACCAACTGAAAAACTATCCATCCTAACTTATGCACGAATAAGTGCGATCGGTAATCTGCACCTTGAAATATAGAATAATTTACTTATTATTAGTAATTTATGTAATTAACTTATTGAAACTAAACTCTAACATATCTTAAAAACCTTCCAAAAATACTTCGAAAAAATATAAAAATAAACCGAAATATTCCCTATCGAAATAAGAAAGAATATAAGGGAATGATGGTGATAGAAACATGATGCTTACCTTTAGTAAGATCACATAAAAATGGGTTCACTTCTTTTTCGTTCTCACTTTCGTTTTGATGTTCGTTATCATCACCACCATCACTGCTTCCATCTTTACCATCGCGTTCATCAGATGCTTCATCCTCCTCAGAACTGCTCTTCACCTCGTCTAATAATCTTCGTGCCCATGTCTCCTCATCACCTACTATTGCACCTTCACTATTCTCTTCCTCTTCTTCATCTTCTGAAAATTTTTATGATTAACTCTCAGCCTTATATCATCGGTAGCAATTTTATGAGAAGACTAGAACGAAAACTGCTTACATGAATCGACTATATCACTACTATTGAGGCAAATACTTTGTTTTGATTTCTTCCATCAGTAACTTTGCTTAATCCAACGACAACGCTGTTAATTTAGGGATTAAATTTTTAGCAATTCGCACAAAGCCATCTATCTCCGAAAGATTTTAAACTAGAGCATATTAATAGTTTATCTATGGCATAATAACTCCGAAAGATTTTCTCAACATATTTATATTTATATTTATATTTAGGAAGTTTATTTCTAATAAAAAGTGATATAACAACGAACAAAAAATCAATAAATCATTAGCTCACCATCATCACCACTCGCTGATGACGTGTCCTGATCTGATCCACTAGTGTTTTCGGATTCATCATCGTCTCCTGAATGCGTTCCATTTTGCGACTGCTCATTCGACGATGTGTCTTCACCGTCACTAGCATAGTCACCACCATCAAATCTGGCACGTTTCATCGATCTGCCCGATGTGGATCCATAGGTATCCGCAGAGTCAAATGTTGCACTTATCCCTTTAGAAAAGAGTCAATCAAATAAGCACAAATCCACCCATTACATCATAAACGATCACCCGTTCATATAATGCTTCATACTTACTTAAAAAAGGACTACCGATTAACCAACAGCGTACCACAAGTTGGACAAACACGAGATACGACTACTGCCTACACTACGTTTGCGCACTGAAAAATGCAGTTTTCGCTCAATTTTTCTTCATATTCATATTGATCGATGCAATTACGACCCTAATGAACAAATTCAAAATCCATCAGCTGTTAACTTTCCTTTTAAAAATCAATTATATAAATAAAAGACAAAAAATTTGCATAACATCCAATTTAATAGATAGCCTCACCCACACCATCACCCATCTTCCCATCTCAGGGACTAGGATTTCCCACTTCCACAATCTCACGAAGTTCATCACAGCAGAACCCTAGTATTAAACAACTGCCCATAAACAAAGTACAATAATAGCTAAATAAAGCAAAAATTTATTATAACGGAATAATAAATATCAAACATACTTCTTTTCTTGTTCGTTCGGTCAAAGTCAGTAAAAAATTGATCGAAACTCGAAAAGATGTTATCGCCAGCAGATGACTTATCCAACGGGAAATGCTTATCAATGAGACCCACTAATACAGCTCTGCAATTCAGCTAATCAATAAACTATCTATGGTGATTAGATCGCCATACAGTACTTATAACAATCTAAGTTGAAAGTACGACAGCAATCCGTAAATCAAATATAGCTCAATTTGTGGTGATGGCTGCCGCAAAACCTTTTTCCAATAACCTTAGTCAATACAATGCTGATAAAAAGAGGCCTAAGAAGGCTACGTCTCAAATATCATTTTGTCCAGTATTATAATCTACTACCTAAACTGCAAGTTCTGCTCGCTTGTAAAGCGAAAGCAAAAGGCGCATGAGCGGTGCTTTAACGATGGGAATTCAAGGCGAAATTCTTTTCTAAATTGATCATTTTCGATGAGAAAAACAATAAAATAACGAAGGAGAGACTGTTCGATAACTGGTCTTTAGCAATCACTTTATACCCCTTGCGTCACTTTGGAGGTGATCATGTGAAATATTCGCAAACTCTAAAAACTCTACCAACTTGCCGAAGGCAAGCCCCTATGACGACCGAATCGCTAAGTCCTACTTGAAAGAATTTCTGAAGCAAATTCAATCAAGGCTTACTTCCAAAAAAGAACCAACAGACAAAGAGATACGAACGAACTTTGCAGTGGAGACGAAATCGGTGAGTTCGCCACCAGCATCATCCAATGCTTCAAGTGTTCTTGCCTCACCCGTTGACTGCAGCCCTATTACCACACATTTATTCGATTTCATCGCCTCACGAGTCAGTTGTACGCATGCTTCAACCTTAAAATTTACCTTTCAGCTTCATAGCTGAGACTACAACAAGATGTGAACGAGATTGCTCGTTACTTAGTTATTTCGTGTTTATGCAATCAATTACCTTTCCAAATGGACAACACCTGCGCAGGATGGGCCACATAACACTAACAAATGAGGAAACAAGCACGGAGGAGGTGATGCAAATCGGGTCGAAAGTGATCATAACGCAAAATGAGCATGGAATGGATACATATTATAAACCACTGGCATCCTCATCTCTGCCCAAATCTACACCCTCGCTACATCCTGAATGACCTTTCACCTCCAATACTTGTGAGGGATTACACATACATGTAATTTTAAGAGGCAAAGGATAAAATAAGCAAGCATACAGTTCATAAGTTCGCTCTTAATCAGTCATATGATCATAAAGACCACAAGCAGATCAATGTCGTATTCATATTACTACGTTCTTCAAGGAAAACCCTCTAAAAAATATACAATACAACAGAGAAGAGATACTCATATCGACTAAGATCCCCGACACACACCTCATGATCAAAGAACTTTAACCAGCTTAACCGCTTCAATTATCAGCATTACCTCAACCAATTGATTCGATGACAACAGGCCATCAAACCAATTCTTTATGTCTACAGAAACAGAATACGGGTCAGTTTAGCAGTTGTATTCGTTTATATCTCATAAAGCATTTCATACAAACGATACCTTAGCACCTATGCAGAGATACTTGAAGAAGCGTTGATGTGCCGCCCAGAATTGTCCCCAAATTTGTTTCGTATTCACTCGTTCATGTGCACTTTGTACTTTTAACGCTGCCTGAAATGAACACTTCCATCAGAAAAAATAACTACACTTTTATGAACAATTATGAAACTTTCAGAGATCGAAAAACTCGAGAAGCTCTCTAGAACAGAAGGAACCGTATGCGTTTTTTATCACCGCGCTCATCAGACCATGAAAAAAAAAGTGCAAAAAAGGTATAACAGTGCAAACTTATTTCAAAAAAAAATTCGATCACTCATAGAACCCTCAAAAACGCAAGTTCCGCCTACCACATCGGCCGTAAAACACCAATCAGCCGATCATAAAAGGCACGCAATATTTTACATACAATAAAGTGCACAAAACACCCATCGAAGTGGCATCAACGGTACATAAATAACCTATCAAAGTTACTACCCCTCGCTTCAACAGTTCCCAACTCTAAACAAGAAGAAAGACAGACAAATAAATACATACATAAATACACGTAGGCACAACGTCCTTCCAGTGCACTTGGCTAATATAAACTTGCAAAAGAGAATATAGTGCAAAAGCGGTTCTCTGTTTACTAGTTTGAATCAGAAATATGGTGCAGGAAAAAGTTTTTTTTCAAAGTCATATAACAATAATCTGCAGAAATGTTAAATGCCGATTCGGCTGACTCTACGGTTACAATCCAAATAGGTAATTCCATCCCCTAATCTGACTTAAAACATCTATACCTACCTCCCGCAAATCCCCTAATCCAAACTACAACATCCATATTCACCTCCCTCCCTCCCCCCCCCCCCCCTAAAAAAACGATTTAATATTGTGCTGCGATCGGCAAGCACTCAAAGTTGATAGCAACAGTGAAGGTGAACAATAAAAATGTTGAGTAATAATGGAATAACGCAAAACTTTCACGAATGTTTGATATCTGAAAACATTTCACAAAGCCAAATTGCGATTATTATGAAGTTACATACTTGTCCAGTAAATAAAGCCATTTCCATATCATCCTTCTTTCTCCCATCTTTTTGCAGGCCTAAAAACTGTTTCGCTTTGCCATACTGCACCACCGATTCAACTTGAAGTTCTCCACTAGCGGTCGTTTTTATCCCGATCAAATGCCATTTATGAATAACCTCCTAAACCTATAAAAACTTTTTCAAGCATTCATTCAAAAGAAATTTAATAAGACGATTTGTGCACTCCCTGCAGCCATATCAGCAGAACCAACAATCATTCAACAACAACAACAATAACAACCTGAAATTGTCTCCTACATTCGAGCCACATCTTCACCGAATCGTCATACATCTCAACGAATTCTGGTGACAATGGTACCTCCTCGACGCGAAAGCTGACTCCACGAAACGACAACTGCCGAGCAAGATAGAGGCCACGTTGCTGCAAAACCACCGAATTTGAGATTTATTTTTATTTTAATTAACATGCTATTTGCTGAAAACAAAGTATCTTCTTTCAGTTACAACGATTCGGATTAAGAATCAGTCACTATGACCTACTACTTCTCTGATCTGAGTAAATCTCCATCTCTTCCCCTCTCGTTAGAGGGGAAAAACGGTGAATTGATCCATCAACACCCGATGGGCAGGACAGGAACCAAATGAGAAATTTTTACACTACGAATTCAGCGTCTACTTCGGTGGTCTTATGGTGGGTGGTCGATTAAAGACGACTATGATAAGACAGATAGGTCAAATCATTTCGCTTATTTTGCCTCATTTTGGAATTGTCTAACCATAGATGACGTGAACATGGAATGAATCTACAACCTTTCGAGATGCGGAATCTTTCACAGATTACCATACTAGCAGTCGAACAGACTATCATACTAAAATATAATGTAAAAGAAAAAGCAGTCAAACAAACCTTCATATCCATTGCAACGATTTCCATAGCCCCAACGCCACGCCTCTCTACCGCATTTATGAAATCGCTGAACTCAGGGAATGCTTGACCCTTTCCCCATAATCCTAATCGTATCATATAGGCCATATTGCGTGGTTCTATAAATTCGACCGCTAATTCGAGAATTCGTAGAAAATGAGAATAAAAAAGATAAAAGATTTAAGCGTCATAGAAAACAAATCGATTATCGATGGAAGAAAGAGAAAACGAAAGAAACATAAACAGGAAAAATCATGCTTTAAAATAAATTTCGCACCTAATATCATTTGATAAAATAAGTAAACCGTACCCTAACAACTGAAAGGCATATCTCACTAAAACAATATATCCTCCACATTCATCATCACCATCAAACAAATACATCGAAACTTATCTCATACAGGCATTCGCATGCTTCCACTCTTTTATTTCAAGCTGAACAATCTTTACCGAACCTATTACTAGCGCAATTACCTCCTTAGTCGTCCACTAATGTAAGTAATACCTTGCTAATATACCGTAACTGCAGTATACCGCTACCGCTAATATACCGTAAACAACACGCAACTACCGTGGGTAAAACCTTGCGCACTCGTAGCTTCGTCTTGCTATTCAAATGTGCAAAAGAATTTTTTAATGCAATGGATAGAAGAGGAAGTGTAGCAATCTTCTAACCGAAAACCATGGAATACCTCGTTCATGCAAAAAAAAAAAAAAATCCATGAAATGGAAAAGGAAACAACTCGCAACTAACCACTAGCACCAGTAGCGGACGCATAAATGATCCGCGCATTCGGTAGAGCCTGTTGCAATTCCATAACCACTTTGCCGGTTTTGGTCGGTTTTGAACCGGTCGTCGGAACGAGATTTTTGGCACGATGACATTCATCAAATACAATCACTCCATCGAAATCCTATACTTTCAATAGGTGTATTTTCTACTTCAAATATGAAATCGGGGAAAAAGAAAGGCAATAATTCTGCAAATCAGCTGTTTCTTCTCATCTCATCGTATGTTAGCAACCCTTTCGGCGCACCCCAATATCTGATCCTTACCGATGTTCATCGGATAATATGCCTCAACACACATCGCAAGCAACCTGCCTAATTATTACTGCTTGCAAATCACCAAAGGTGCATCACAGATTTCAGCATTTCCCAGAAAAGCTAGTCGAACGAGATCTTTTCAGTTAACTTTTTCGCCGCTCGTTATCAAATCTTTGGAAGATACCACGCTTCTGATGGAAACGCGAAGGAAAAGTGTCTTATTCAAACTGGGCTAGAACGTTCCATCATAAGACCAGAAGAACTAATAAAAGGCTGAAATGAACTGATGCAATGATAGGCGATTTACGAGAGAGAGGTTCCAATAAAATCCTTGTGAGTTTTCGAGCCGAAATAGAGACGTCAGATACGGATTGGCATATAAGGGAATCAAAAAGTTGAACGCTAGTAGTCCAGAACTATCCACCCCTTCTCCCCCACCCCACCCCCACCCCCCACACCCACCCCCACCCTCCTCACCCCCCAATCCATCTTTTCATGTATTAAGAAGGCAATTTGCGTCTTTCATGGAGCCACGCAACCCTATCAATTACTAAATACAAATGGGTAAAATAGAAATTAAAAAAGAATCACCTTTCCACACCACTGTATTAACTGCTTCAGTCGAGTTCGATATTTGTTTTTCGCGGTACGACATTCACCAATAAGTGACGAATAAGTGGCAAACACACAACCTTTCTTTACACTTCCGTTTTCTTTGCCACTGATCTTCGCATATTTAAACTTGTTCAACGGGTGAATCTGAAAGCTCAATCATCGGAATTTACCGTAAAACTCGAACTGAAGCCCTCTTTAAGCCAGATCAGTGTACGTTCATGCGAACAGTTGAACAAATCAAAATGTAAATCTATTATCCCAAATACCTTTATTATTTGCTGATGACATATGAAATGCGCTGGTCAGATATAAAAAAATCTTGAAACGCGCATTCTATCAGTCTCTTTTTGTACACTTCATTCGTTTTTTCGTCTACAAAGGATTTTTCCACATTCTTGAGATGGCTACTATGGAGTCATAAATTACATTCAACAAACAATACTTAAAAACACTAAAATATCACCAAAACTCATGACAATCCAATAAAGAATATAAGTGCCATAAATCAAATCAAAACACCAACCAATGAGGTATCCAAAACGTTCACCACCTGGAAGTGTCATTTCATGTGCTTGACATGCATAGATCACTGCTTCTAATTGTACCGCCGATATTGCACCCGTATCGACAAGCTGCACTCAATAAAACACTCATTTATATCCTCGGAGCACAGACTATTCGTGATATTTCGAAATTGAAATATTTCGAAGAAAAGGTGGACAACGAATCAACTATATTCAGTTAGTAGAAGATATTCAGCAGGTAGAAGCTTCTTTTCAAAACAAAGCTTATATCCAATGCTCGGTTATGTTGTTTGCGCTCTCTCAAACTCTACGTATAATCGAAAACAAACGGTTCAGGTAGAACTCTCTTCAAAATTTTTGACATTATTACTTTTTAAATATATATAAATATATGTAAATTCTTTACACTTTTTATAAACTTGTAAAACTAAAAAATATAAAAATTTTATAAAATCCAAAATATAAGCAGTATGTCAACATTTTTCCGGAGGAAATGAACTGTATGAGAGGGAGTCGATACTCGAACAATGCCATACATGACTGCAAACTATGAAAAAAAAATTGGAAAAGGTTTGAAGATGAAATAAACCCATGCACATTGATTAAAGGAATAATCACCTAACTTATTACCTCACGAACGAAATCACAGGTCACTGGCTCAAAAAAAAACTTCTAAAAGCCAACCTCATCTTCAATTTCTTGGTTGCGACGATCAACACCAGCTTGGAGTGCTGCTTTCATCTGATCTCTAGCTGTTTTTCGATCTTGCTTCACTGCATCTTTACGCTCAATCTGCTTCGGTGTTAACTTTATGTCCAATTTCTTCGCTTCGGATTCAATAGTTACTTCGGTAACAGACATTCCATCTGGTTCTTTCACTTCCACCGGTAACTCGTCTTGTATTGCTGAAATGACCTTTGGACATGGCAACTGCTTTAGCTCAGGCAATCGTTCGCCTTCTTCCTTCTGCTGTCGTATTATTCGTTTCTCTTGACTTTCAACGATCTCCCTACTATTCGCTGGCCTCACTGCAATCGTTGGTGCACGATAGGACGGCTCCTGTGGACGTACCCGCAATACCGACGAAGAATCTGTGGCCAATGATGCTCGCCTCACTACCACAGGAAGACTCCTTTCTACACCACTACTTGTTACTGCGACACGCTTTTCGAAGCCCCTTAATCGTTCTTCATCCAATAGTGTCGCCGATGATCGCGAGTGCACAAGATGAGGGCTGGATATATTCCTCGTCAGCAACGGTCTAACACCCTCCTCTTTGAGTGCATTTGTAACGCGACTGTATGTACTGGCACGTGTCAAAGCAGGTGCCGTACGTAATAACCTTGGCTGACTTGGACTTAAGATGGGAGCTGCCTGAGGTGTAGTTGCTATGTATTGGTGACCCGTTTCGTCATATATACTTGCGTGAGTTACGGGAGAACGTGCTCGCGAAGACGATAGAGCTGGCCTCCTGGAAACAGTATGCACATATATGTAGAATATATATGTGCAAATGCACAAATATGTGCATATACAATTCTATAACCGGGATTGAGCACTGTCAAGGGTGGGATGTTGCAAAACTTAAATGATGATAATCTGAGAAGCAAGAACATTTGAGTGCTGCACAGCAGACCTGAATGAGAGTGCATGCGCTTTCAGAATTTTTGCTTTTAAAAACTGGATTGCTTTATCTAATTACACAACGATTTAAAATTGTCTTCTGTCAACTTCTTGCAGTTCATATTTTGGTAAAAAGAGTTTCACTAACCAAATCCCTTAAAGTTTCAGGCAGGTTCTGCAGAAGGAAGGATAGGATGGGAAAGGGAAAGGAGAAGGAGATGAATTCCATAGTGGATTGTGACATTATACATATATATATATATATAACAGGTATGTACATACATGAAGATACAAGCAATGCAAATATGCATGCATGTATCTTACATAAATAAATATGGATATGCAAATAAACATATCTGTGCGCAGATATAATGTAAACAGATTATCGACTGCCTTATCTTCTAGCATGTCAATTTCGAAGAAAAAAAACGAAAAAAGTTCCGAAGAGTTCTTATTGAATTTATCACACTGCAAAACCAACCGGGTGCCAGCAAGGGGATTTATTCTTATATTTCCTTTATATTCCTCGGATGAGATTATTATAGTAGGCGATGCGTACCATGCTTACCATATAACTCGTCAGTTACCACCCATTTCCATAGTCCTTTCTTAATTACGAGTAAAGCAATGTCAACTGATCGGGCACATCCTACAGAAGGATGTCACCCTGAAAACTCATCACCTCCCCCCCCGCCTTCCCCAATATAATAACACCGATACTGTTTCAAAGAGTTCTCGTCTCTCCACAGTGCTTACGCATGAATCACATGAATTAAAAAGATGAACCTTTCATAAATCAATGGCGCTTGATTCTGCAGAGTCCGTTGATTTCTAATAATTGAAGTACTTCGAACAATACTTGTCGGAGATAACCCACCATTGCGTTTAATGATCACAGTACCAGGTTGTGATATGCCGGCACGTACAACGCCATCATTGCCACTCACTCGGTATAATGTCCCTACAATTCATATTCACCATCAAATAAACAGTCAATACCTCGTAATTATCTAAAGAGTAAATAATCGTGAAAAGCAACTATATTAGGAAAGAATGACGGGAAGAATTTCAAACATTCACAAATCATTTTCTATATACATCAAATGAGGTTAGTAAAAAATATGCAAAAAACGATCCTAAATATGACAGTAAGGTAAGCGGTTTACAGCCTCAACCTTTCCATTAGACCGACCAATTCGAAAAATTGTAAATAAATAATAAAATATGCAAAACAATGTTTTCGGTTTTCATCCAAATTGCTATAAAAAATTCGTCTTCGGATTCGATCGGTGGAAAATGCGACCTTATTAGCCGCAAAAGGTGACAAATTTGCAAATTTTAGGGGCACATTAAAATGTTTTTATAATTCCACTAAAAATTAACAGATCGACTTTTCTGAAATTTACAGCTACCATTTCCCCTACGTTATGCACTCTAAAGTCTATAGCTCTAAGTTTGGCGGCTCTTGACCATCAGAACATTATAAAACTATTATTTGATCTCTCTCATTTTTGGTTCAACTCGATGGTTGATACTGGATACATACTACCATGCTAGCCAAATACATAATACTAATATAATTAACATGTTATTCTTCATTAAACCATACTTAGCAATATCGCTCGAATACGGCGTTCAAAATGAAATACCCAACTACACACCACCTCATCATCATCAACAAATGGGTGGTGCAAATTACATCAATAGGTTTGAATGCCAGTAGTACTTCTTTTTCTTTTGCAATACACATACAGAAGATGCATCTCCATATTTCTATTTACCCATCAGCCTCATATTCGGAAAATTTCACACCTCTATTTTTACTACCATCATGTTTGGATGCTCAATTTGTGCAAATCGATGTAAACAGATCGTAAAATTCTCTTCAAATTAACGATCACTATTAAATTGTACCCAATAAATAAATAAAATACAAAAACAGTTAAGTATATTTTAAAAAGAAACATACTTGGAATAGAATGAGTGCCATCGTTGGATGCATTCCGTTTCAAAACAAAAACATGTGTTGCACGACGACCAGTCGCTGGACTTGTGCTCGGTGTTGCACGAATAAAACGCGATGTTGAAGGATAGTCATCATAGTCATGTGCATCAACTATCGGTTGTCTATCAATTACACGTCGTACCGGCACTCTCCCTTCCACTGATGTCTAAACGATCACTTATTAATTACTCTTAAAAATCTTACAATTTACAGCTGCAACTAATCGCAAAACAAATAAATATAAAAATTAAGTGCTTGATGGATGTACTATTAACAATATCAAAGCATTTCGTTGCTATCACCTTCATATAAAGGAAAAGGTAATGGCGGAAAGGTGGATGATGAACATGTGCTAATATTAAGTCCCAATAACGCGTGCCGATGAGATAAATTACTAGGATGGTAGAGAAGGAGTGAGAGAGAGAAAGGTTGAGTTGTTCGTTAGTGAACTTGTTGCCTATATGCTAAATATACTTGACAACATAAAATTTTACCAAAGGGGTTATAATGAATTTTATTTTTGAAAATGAGCACTACAAAATATATTGCAGTTGTTTAAAGAGATTATTAAACTTCTATTAAGTCGTCTTTTCGTTTATTTCCTTAATCTTTTATAGGAAAATGAATGAAGATGTAAAGTAAAACAAGCTTAAGAAATTTCGGTGAAACGTCAAAAAATTTCCATTGATTTTTCTCTATTTCATTTTGTGAAATTCTACCCAAAAATTGTATATAATTCGATCGTGAGGTAATATAGTAGAAGAAAAATGGAATAATTCGATTTTTTTATGAAAGGAAAATCTATTGGATAGGAAAATTGCCGTGTTCGAAATATTTCTTCAGATATAAACCTGTGACCGAAAAAACTTGAAAAAAAAAAAACAAAAAATCGTTTTACGATTCCACAAGGCAATCCACAAATAGAACAATTGGAAACCTTATCTTTCGCTGCATCTATAACGCAGCTTTTGCTTAGTGCTAACTCCCAATGTTGAAACAGTTGAGTGGAAGAACGTGCCAGCTAGCTGGCAAGTAAAATATCAACAAATAGCAAAATATGAATCATAACGCATTTATATCTGATATAATCGAAAACTCGGGCAAATTTCCCTCAAAAGCGTCGATGCGTAATTTGATTGGTTGCGAAGCATGAAACCGATCGGCATAAAATGCCGCCCAGCCAATGGCGAAATGTAGGGGAATTTCTGATACATTCAATGGCTGCAAAATATGATCAATAGGCGTAAAATGCAGCCCAATCGGCTGCGAAATGTCAGCAAATTTTTGGAATATTTAATGCTTATAACTCTTTTCAAAGTTAGTGCCAGCCTTAAAATTGTTACAAAAGGTCATTTATCACCCATTAAATTTCACAATTCCAAATTTAGTGACTTTCATGCATATGAACAGACTCATAGACACAAACTCATCAAAACTGATATCGTGTACGAACCTCATGCATGCGAGTGGAATGAACTGTACGGCGCGAACGAAGTATAGCCGGAGTCATTCGAGGAGCGATGACCTCTCCGCTCGGAGTCACTTGAATCCTTCGCACTGTCGGTTCTCCAACCGACCCGATCGTAGTCACCACACGACGAGTGCTCACCGGTACTGTTCGTACGCTTTAAATGCTATCATCAGACTCATCAACATTTACTTATAACATTAAAATATTTTTACTAATATCAAAACTATTAAAGATGGTGTTGGAAACAATATTCGTAAAGCTAATTCTCGACTGTTTGTGGTGAAATATATGAATTTCTATAGATATCATCAAATTACTACCTGTTATAACCTGTTACCTGTTAGCACTTGTTGACGTGGTCAAGTTAAGCAGTGCTTAAACAAGATAAAATGATTCAAATCGGATTGAATAATGTATTATGCAAATCCCTACAATAAGCCAATATTTTCAAATACTTATTATCATATTCAAATCGCGAGCTATTTAACCAATTATAAAGCATCACTGATGATAAGTGGTAATTAACGATCAGGTTCAATATTTAATTCAATTTCAATACTTATCATCTGGCCGACCAAGCAGCTAAATAAGCCCATCTGGATATTAACTTGTTTATCATCACGTAAATATACACATATTTTCAACAAATTGAATTGAATTAAAATAAAATCAAATTAAAGAAGCGATAAACACATAATATTCGAAAGGGTCGAAGAAGGAAGAGAAAGAGACTCAACAAATTGAAGAAATATTCAAATTGAAATAAAAAAAAATTGAAAAATAAAATAAAAAGAATTTGTGGAAGTTCTTACGTTGGGAAACGTGTTGCTTGTTCACGTTGAACGACACGAATCGATGACGTTCGTTCAATTGGAGAGGTGTTACGTGGTTGGGTTAGTGGCCGTATTCGTACACCAATTGGTTGAAAACTCGACTTCGCTACCGATGACAATGGTGGTGGAGCAGCTCGAGTAATAGGTACAAGTTTTGCCGGAGGTGATGGTACTTTCTTTGGGGATTCGTTTTCAGGTGTAACCTTAGCCACCGTTGATTGCACTTCGTCTGGTTGAGTCGAGATAATTGTTTCAGGTATCGCAACCATATTCGACTCATCGCTGGTTGTAACCACAATTGCATCGTCTACAACCAACTCTTCTGCACTTACTTGGCTATCCTCTGTAACCGTCTCATTCGGTCGTACTATAAATTCTTCAAGACCCGCTTCGCTTAGCGCAGCAGTCAACAAATCGTCCTCCATTCATGTAGATATACCGCTGCAACAAATGAACATTTTCAAAAATTTGGCACATTCAATTCGTTGCAAGACCATAACGAAATACTACGAATACGGTAGTGCAAACATCTAACGATTCTAGATGTGAGAGACGTGCCGGCCGAGTCGTTGTGGTGTTAGCGGGTGGTGACTATCCAGTTTTCGCTTATATTTTCGCGGCGAGATTACTGGAGTTAAGAGTTCCATAAAACTGTTAGTACTATCGGAATTATTAGTAATCCTCGTTGTCTCACCACTCTGTACGGGCGGAAGGATTGTCACGTTCCGTATTTTAAAAAAATAGGCAAATCGACGGGGTTCAGCGTAGACGGGGGTTTCAATAATTACTGTAGATTTGACCGTTTAAATAGGGAGAGGGGGGTAGAGAAGGGGGGTTATAGGGGGGGGGGTATTGAGTAAGCACGAATGAAGCCTAACAGCGTAACTGAAATGCATCAACACAACTACACACGCATAACGCAACGATGGATGATATCATCGCAAACGATGTGAACACACCAATGCGAGAGCACAAGTGAAAACAACCGCAAAACAAAGAGAGACGAGAGAAAACGAATACGCTCTTAGGTGAGTGCGGATGGTTGCATGCGTTAGCCACGCCCACCTCGATGCTGATTGGCTGGATTTGCTTAGGCGGGAAAATGCTAAACAATGATCGCCGCGCCGCTTCGATTAACTGAGCCAAAAAAAAACCGAATTAAAAATAAATAAAAATAAAAATTTTGCTCTAAAAAATTCACCCTAAGAGGTGTGTAATTTGCATATTCTTTCTAAATACGACTCTTTCATCTATTTTATTCAAATATATCTACTCATTGTTTTGTTGCTAGTTTCGAAGTCCACCATTGAATAACCTGAAATTGCAAAAATATTTCAGCACATATTACCTGTTCGCCAATAAACCACCACGTATAAAAACCAATGGAATAGTGATGCTGATTTTTGATGGATTTCGATTATCATATAGTATTGCTTAGTGCCATGTCATCTTAAAGCTGCCGTTGTTTTTAATCAACCTTCAAGTATATGCAAATTTTTCTATATGCAAATTTTTCGTGTTCATTAGAACTGAAGAAGTAGGATTTTTTAATGCTCGAAAATTCATTGCCAATTATTTTGTTTGTATTTCCGAATGGCGTCTTTAATTTGCATTTAAATAAGTTAAAGTCAATGAAATGGGATTATTTATTTTATGCTATCTGTTTGCATCGAATAGATAGAAAATTCGAGGAATACGGCTGGTAGGGATATTTTAGCTCGAGCTCTCTATAGTCAATATTGTGATTAGAAATGCATTCGTTTGCCTTGTTCCTTTTCCCTCATTTGTTGTTCCTTTCTTCCCCCTTCCCCCCACCCCCCCGCCACCC
>QEWY01000816.1:64423-89773 GCA_006503575.1 Baylisascaris schroederi | reverse complement strand
GAGGGTTGGGGGATGAACTGCTAGGTGCGCTTAGAGATGGTTCTTTTTTTTGCAGTATAAAAGCTAAGTATAAGACATAAAGGAGGATTTAGTTCGTATTTTCTAGGCATTTTTGCAAATTTTTTTTTAGATATACATGATATCGGCTCTTTGCTCATACATAATCTCCGTTTATATTTGTATTTTCTGTTTATCTACTTGTCTTTGTTTGTGTTTTTTTTTTCTGTTGGGAAATTTCAACTTGAGAATCATTAAAGCAAAAAGATAGATAAATAAACATCATAGAAAGCATCTCTAAACGCACCCACCTAGTAGTTCATTTCCTTCTCACTATTTTATATCCATAGTTCATTTTGATTTATCAATTTTCGATAAAACGATTATAGGTGTTTAAAGGTGGAAAGTGTTACACAAACATTATCTTCGAAATTAGCCAAAGTACTTACGAAATTCAGCGAAATATAAAAAGCACATAATCATGCCTGTTGCTGTGATGCAATTCTTTAGCCAAAGTATTTTGACTTCATAGAATATCTCTTCATTTCTATGCCGAATATGGGCACTATAATCGAAAATTGAAGAATTATGTTACGTATAAGTGACTACCTCTTCAGCCGTTTCCTTCAAAACTTCTAAATTTGCATAAAAGTTGTATATATTGCCTCGGGCATTCAGCATCATCCCCAATCCCGTCTTTATTTTTATCACTTGCATATAACTTCTTTGTTCGAAAATACAGATGTCTGACGTTTAGTGTCAACTTTGCTACACAGCTGATGGATTATTGAATCAAGCGGAGTAGCGTGATCGATTGTCGTTGCGTATTCGCTACTTGTGGTGGGTTGTAAGTGGGCTCCAATAATGCTCCTTGGCTTTGTGGGCTCGGGTCATGCTCCTTGGCTTTGTCCTGCTGAGCCACTTTGCCTAGTACCCTCATCACGATGAGGGTGGTGGAATAAATCTCGACCCACCTCTTGAGCGGAATAACGGTGAATCTACTCATCGCCATCCGATAGGCTGAAGACAAGTTAAAGCCCTAAATTTATGTAATCTTATGACCTCTCCTAAGTGGGAATGGAAGCGAATGAAGGGATATTCGTTCATATTTGAATGCTTTGATGATTAAAAAGTAAAATAAATTAAGTAAAGCAGCAAACTGCTTCGATTAATAATTGCACCATTATCGGTGCAGAAATTTTTTAAAGTTTATTTTATAAGGTGAACTTTTTAGGTGGAATTTAGCTATCCGTCAATGAGCGATGCGAATGGAGAGGTACCAATCGCATGGCAGAATCTTCCATCTTTGGCATTACCGGATGGTGCACACAATGTTGATCAAGGTTAAACCTCTAATGCAGTTTTTTTTTTAATTTTTAATTTCGTTATTTTAATTCAATGTTCCCTTCTGTTAAACAAATTTGCGTCTCCCTTTTCTTTTTTTTTTTATTATTTATATTTGCAAATAATCTAGGGCTGTTGATTTGTTTAAATCAATGGAATATCTTGTATAAGTTGTACAGGTAGGATATTGGTTGCATTGGTATGGTATAGATGGAGGACCTAAGTAGTGAAGATAGGATGAGTAGATGGCAATACGTTACAGATATGATTTTTGTGTGAACGAGTGGCATAGAAAGGAAAAGAACTCGAAGGAAGCAACATGCCATACAGCGGTTGAGAGGAAACAGCCGAGATGAGTGAGGGGGTGCAAAAAGATTCTGGAAATTACTGATAATTGATAATAATATCATCCACCTAGATAATATATTTGGCTGATAACAGTCCATAATGGCAGATGATAACACATTAGTAGGTTTCAACCTGAGGCATGTAACATTTTAAAAAGATTTTACAGCAGAATGAGACTACTGTACCTGTGGGTTATGGTGGCAACCAATATGGTCCACATGTTGTGTCCTGCAACGATGACAGGAATACGGTATTGATTGTCTTTGCCACCTACATAATTCTTCGTCTTAAGTCATCGAAACAACGAGGGTATAGGGCTGCAAATTTTGATACATAAGATTGAGAGACGTAGTTGTTCATTTGAAATAAACCCAAGGCTATCTCATCAGATTCGTTTAGTAAACTTTCTCAGCATTTCAGTATTTCCGGTTTACGTTTCAGTATTTCCGTATTTCCGGTTCCGGTTCAGCATTTCAGCACTCATCAGATTAAGAAGAGTTCAATTCGATTTCAGATGTGATTTATTTCCTACTACCATCATTGGAAAATCCGAATCGTGCCATATTTGGTATCTCTTGTTATCGACAGATGTCTGCCGAGGTATTATTTTATTGATTTTTATTTCTATTTTCTGTTAAATGGGGTTTTCTCACAAGGAAATTCATAATTTGCAAATTTCATAAAGAAAAATGTCCTTCTCATTTATATGTTTATATAGTCAAATTCTGTGGAATGAATTATGAGTTATTATTTCGCGCTTTTTTCGCATAATCGACTATCATTCGACGAGCGTCATATATTCTTTTTATTTATTTATTTATTTATTTATTTATTATGGTGGGGATATTTTTCACTCAATTAGAGGAATTCAGCCAATTTTTAAATTTATGAGACAGTTGAATGATTTTAAGGATTTGCTGAATAAATCAACGGATGTTACACGAAGTACCGTGCAAAAGAGTGTTTGTGTCTTAACGAGATTACCACTCTTTGGAATATTAACAGCTAAACTACAACTTATAACACAAGCTTATTTCAACGAAAGAGATTTTGCTAAGGTTGGAATTAATTATTTCTATTTTATTTTGTCTTTATTTTTTATTTTTTTGCATAAATTGAAATTTTTATATATTTTTTCCTTCTTTTGTTTGCATAATTTGTTTTTGTTCTGTTTATTTGCAACAATTTATTTATTTTATGTTTATTACATCGTTTGCAAATTTTTGTTGCTGTTTGCAAATTGATATATAAACAAAAATCAACAGCGCTATTTATAAAGTGCCTCTACTCACATGTTCTGACAGTGTACAACTCTTCCCCTGTACGATGCAGTGGCGACTCTCTGCTTCAGGTATGGAGAGGGTCCCTAGTAAAGTAATAAGACCCGAAGGTTATACGACCTATGAAAGTGGTTTTATAGATGTGTTTTGGACGCATGACGTGTCGTGGTTTCACTTTAATGTGGGCAACGATCACCCATGGGCACGGGCATTCAACCCATTAGGCAACACTTATGCGGGGGAGGAGAGTGGAGGGGGGACTGATCCGTTAAACCGCCTTTATTTGATTAATTAAACAATGCCTCATTTTTTGTGATCGTGGGTAGGATGAAATTAGGTAATTTTATTATGTGGGCAGTGGAAAGGTATTTTCCAGGTTATAAGTAGACCTAGGGATGTTAAAATATGTCGTTACAGTTTGCAATGAAATAGTACATTAGATTTTGTCGAAGGAAATTTGCAAATAGTGTTTCTTTTATGCAAATTTTTTTAGGAGTGATCAAGTCATTTGAAATTTCTCTGGTGAAATAAGATAATATGATAGGAGATATGCAAAAGCGCATACGTATCAGCTGCTTGCTTCTATGGCGCTTTTTTCTGCTTCTTAATTTTACTCATTGATTCGGAAATCATTCATCAATTTTTTCATTATCCTTGTCGGCTTTATAATTTTTATTTCTTATGTGATGTATTTTTATTGAATGCTTTTGATCTATATTAATTTTAGGTGGATATTTGTTCTATATTAGAAATGATCTGTAATTTACTAATAATTTTAGGTGGAAGTATTATCGCAAATGTATAACAATTTATGTGAAATGTTTATGCCAGAAGCAATTGATGAACAGGCTGCAGCGATGGGTATTTTTTTGATTTTTCTTTTAAGTAATGGGCATTGGGGGGTTTTTTTTTGTTTATTTATTTGTTCGTTCATTTCATCACCCATCTTTGGATATTGAATGTCTGACCCAACATTATTTGCGGGATGATTCCAATGCGGTAAGAATAGCAAGTCTAAAATGTGATATTCCTTTATGACTTAGTGAACGGATGAATTTCGGGTATTGATGCTTCAGTTCCACGATTGAGCTCATTGGCGCTTAAATAAACGAACTTTTTTGAATAAATATATAAATAAATAGATAAGTAAATAAATAAGTGAATAAATAAACAAATAAATAAATAAACAAGTAAATAAATAAATAAATAAATAAATAGACATGCCACCTCTTTTTTCGAAATCTCTGAATAAAAGGTTAATTTTCTTTCTTCAGCTTTTTCCTCGTGGAATAATTCTTAGCTTTACATTTCCATAAGCACAACGTTTTTTTTACTAATATTTTATCAGCCAACTTATCAGCTTATCAATTAGCGTTCTTTGCAATGTGTATGCCAATTATTATGTGTTATTTGAAGTGATGTTGCTATGGAATTATTCTTTGAGGACTTTTCAGACATTCCAATTCGTTTATTGGTAACATCTTTCAAACATCGATTATTGGCTCTCTTTAAACTTATTCTACTTGAAAGAAAGGTTTCTTATTAGTGCTTTTCGTATAATTGGTCAAAGTTTATAAAAGTTATAAATATTTGACTATTAGGCTGCCCGACACTATGGGTAAGAATGGTTTTAGGTGGTATGAAGTACCGGATGTGTAGGAATACCGATATATGCAAAGATGAAAACGTTTTTATGAATTTTCCGTTCCCATTGCGTTGTGGTCTCTTTTAGGTGGAATATTTTACCTTCCTTGGGAACTTTTAAGGACACTTTACCATTCTTGGAAGGTTTTAAGAGTACTTTGCCATCCTTGGGAATTTTTATGAATACTTTACCAACATTGGGAGGTTTTAAGAGTACTTTACCATCCTTGGGAACTTTTAAGCGGGCTGCGGCTAGTGCATTCAAAAGCATTGTTAAAGATGTTCTTGTTGATTTTTTGAGTACTTTCTAACTTCAGGTTACTATTTCAGTTGATTTCGCGTTATTGTTATTATCTGCTGAATTGAATCTTAATTAATTTCCTTAAAATTCAATTAATTATAGGTGGTTTTTTATATATTTCCTGTTCATCGACTCAGTGAAATTATTATTGCTCTTATCTCTCTTTTTCCACGTAAGTTTCAACACATTTCTTTAAGCGTTTTCTTCTATTATTTTATTTTGAAGTATTCTTTTTGGTTTTTTATTTATTGATAAGAAGGTGATAGTTCGCATTTGTTTGGTATTATTCGAATAATATGGCAGTATTAATGAGTCGTCTTATTAGGTTGGTACCATACGAAAACAAGTTTGTTCCTTATTAGGTTGGTACCATACGAAAGCAAGTTCATTTTTTCAAAATCATTTTTATCTTTCTCTCGCAAATTTTTGACGAATTTTTTGAAAAAGATATTTCGATGATATAAAAATTGTGGAAATTCTTTCAAACTTTCTTCGAAATTTGATGATCTCATAAATGCTGCATAAAATGCTCCATATATAATTTTTTATTCTTTGCAGTAGAGTTGTCAAATGTAAGAAGCTTTTGAAAACGGGGAATGTTATAAGGAACGCTTCTTGAATCCGATTTCATATTTCGCTGAATATTTTCACGAGGATTTTTTTTTAAATTGCAGTAGAGGAATAATTTTCTTCCACTTAAAAAAAAACCGCGTAGTAGATCAACTAGAATTGGATTGATCTACCAACTTCGCCTTGATCTATTAGAGCTGTTTTGATGTTTTATTCACCTTCAGCGTTAATTAGATTTACTGAAGAGTTGCTTGTATTTATTTATTTTTTATTTTTATTTTTATTTTATTTATTAATTTGTTTTTTTTTTTTTTTTTTTAGGTCTCCTCGAAGAGGGACTCTTCCAAGCTGCAGCCTATAGCAAGCTACCTATTACTACTCGCGTCGACGGTGTTTCTGAAAGTGATATTGGTAATGCGTTTATTTGTTTTTAGTATTTCCTGAAAAATTTTCATAAAAATTTTAAAGATTTTCCCATAGTGGAACTTTAAAGGTGCCGATATTTTTTCCTCTTTTTTTTTCTTTTCGAGCATAATCGCCCCTGAAGGAAACCTCATTTTGAGTCATACATTCCTTTGAAATTAAAGTTCTCCCACTCTTTATCTTCATGTCGATCTTCAAGATTCTGGCAGTCTAATTGAGGTGTTACTTTAAGATTTGGAGTTGGAATCCGATGGAAAAGAGAATCACTTAGAAGAGGCAAATGTTTGCAAAAGAGAGGAGGATAAAACGTTGGCGGAAGGTTCGCTTGATGAATTTAATGATCGCCCACCTCCGGATCCAGCACCTCAACCATCGTCATCTCATTCTGCTGGTATTTTTTACTCTTTATTCTTTTTTCTATCAACCGCATTTAGGATGGAATTTAGTTTGGTTTATTATAATAAAGCGATGTAAGGAGCGGGGAAATCTTCTAGTTGAAAGTGTTTAGAGATATTTAAGGTCGTTCCTTGCCGATTTTTTCTCGTGGTATCACGTGATAAGATTGAATTATTTAGGGTTAACTTAGCATTATATTGGTCGGTTTGAGTGCAACATCTGAAGTTGCAGTTCCACTATGAATGGATAGCGGTATTTAAACCAGACGTCTGAGGTTCAAAATATTGCGTTTTTTTGCATGAAGGTTTTGCACGAGAATTGCAGATCAGGTGTTGGTTTTTTTCTTGAGTTAACGATCACGTGATTTGTTAGTTTTTTAAACCTAAGTTGTATGATATCAGTGAATACGAATGAGAAATCTGTGATGGACACACCCCACTTCAGTATTGGATAAGGTTTTTACCATGTTTTCAGAAGTTTTTATTTTTGCTCGTCAGTATTTATCAGTTTGTTTTAATTTTTCGTTTCTCTTTTTTTTTTACATGGATCCCTAAAATGTGTTGAAATTTTTCTCGAGATCTAGAGGTAATAGTCGACTGAGCCACGGTAAATCCTATTATCACTTCAGTGCAATAATTGGTGGTCAGTTTAGACGAATGTCGATTTATTTGGTCATTCCTACTGTTTTTGGAGACCAATTTAGAATCGTTTTGCCAATTATGTTATCATTCTTAATTATATTAGCATTTACTATACGAAACTTATTATACACATGTTAGATCCTAAAAGTTGAAGCTGAAGATGTCAACACCATTTATATGATAGAGACTCCTTTTTTTTTAGAAAATATAAGCGGAAAGAAGAAGCAATCCGATGAGATGAAGTCAAAGCGAGAGGTTGGCGCCGGACATATATCAGACGTGGAAGAATGTATTGGCGAGGCAGACAGTGAGCATAAAAATAGGCCATCAGCTGAGATGGCTTCTGAAGCAGTCAATGAAAGAACTTCAAGTCGAAAGTTGATGTGCACACTTAGCACTGATTCTTATGGATTTCCACTGAGTATATTCACTAAGGTTGGTGACTATTTTCAGTAAAAGAAATACCTCCATTAAGGAATTATGTGTGTTTTAAATTTTCCTCGATATTCTGCTACAAACTTTGGGTAATATTATGTTCAATTTTTTTGATGAGATCGAAGGAAATAGAGCGTTAGATAAGTACCAGCTGGCAACAATTAAGGGATAAAGTGAAAATTTTTCGACAAAAAAATTTAATTCGAGATTGTAAGCATCACATTTCTTCTTCTTTGACGTTTTAATAAGCTGAGTATTCAAGTGAAGTTTTATTTATTATTTCTTTAATTTTATATATTAAATTTATAGATTTATTAAGTTCCATAACACTTTCCTAATCGTTTTTCACTGAAATAAGATCGAAAAATCTTAGCGGTTTAACCGTTTTTTTAAAATTGTTCTCAAAAATTGAGCTTTTCATATCATTTATAGGGATATTAATAAGTTTTATGTTTTTATGTTTTATATTTTTGATTGAATTTAATTCGATTATTTGTAGGGTTCATTATTTCATCCTTATTTAAGTATTAGCTATTTGGATATGATAAGATCGGATAGTACACGTGCATATTGTATTGGAGCCACAAATGCTTTATTTACTCAACGTCGCGATAGTATTGACGTTATTGTAACGGTAATTTTTTTAATTACTTTAAAAGAATAAATTAAAATGGGAACGCAGAAGTAGATCAATACATATATTTACTTAATTTTAATTTATAATTTAATTTTTTTAATTTAATTATTAATTTTAATTTATATTAGTAGAAATTCAAGAAATTCCCTTAGTATTTCATCGAATATTTTCATTGTTTAGATGATTATCCCAAATTATTTGTGGTTTTATGAAGTTGTGCTTATGTTTACTACCCCTAAATTCTTTTTCTTTTAGTTCCTGAGAAATAATTAAATATTTTTGCATCATTTTTTTAAACAGTCATATGTAGTTGATTCATTATGACCAATTATGGCAGCAAAAAAATGCGAATTGTTTCAGTTTACCTGGTGCTTTTTTCCGAAAATTTCCTTAGAAATATAATCTTTTCTGAATATTTCCATAAACGTTGTTGATAGATCAAACAGGATTGCATATATTTTAGATGAACGATGATGGAGAAGGTGATGTGGATATAGTAAATCCGGAACTACGACGTGCACTTTCATTAACGGCTGCCGATTTACGATTCGCCGACTTCATTATGAAAGGAGTCGACGCAAATGCCCAATCAGCAAGTAATCTTCGGATATTTAATTCTAAAAACATTACTTAGCCTCAGGCTATACTGTCTTTCTTTTTTTGAAATTTTTGTTGAAGATGATAGGTATGGATTTATGAAATGCCTGTGTAGTTTGTTTTTTTTGTCAGTTGTGAAGATAGACAGAGGTTGAGCACATAAATCAAGTGCCGTTAAATTAATTGGTGATTTGCGTGGTATTTTCTTTTTTTTTCTCGTATAGTTTAGAGTGGATATTGTTCTCGGTATTGTTATTTCTCTTTCTTTCTATTTATTTGAAAAATTTTTGTGTAAGGAAAGTTTCCACGGGAATCCTTATTTGAACCCATGGGAATCCGGCTATCCTTGATGACGGTTTAATTTCGATTGTAGGAATTTATTTCTACTTACGTAAGGAAAGATGGACAGTTTATTAAGACTTTCATGGGGAATGAAAAAGCGATCAATGCAATTTGCTATCAGCAAAAATTTTGCGTTTATAAAAACTTCATGAAAATGCTGAAAATTCGTTGTTTTCTTACGTTGATAGGAACGCTTAAATTCTTTAGCGAAGAGTTTTCAATGCATGCATGACTCGTTTATTTGCAGATTGGGAGGGTGGTGATGAATGGGTACGACTTCAAATGCGTGCATATTTATTATCATTGATGGCGACGGTACGTGCTGATCTTAGGGAGCCGTTATCTGATTTCAATGAGGTGTTTGTCGACGAATGGAAATTGACCAATAACTATCGTATCTGGTCTAGTGGTCATTATCCAGATCTTCCAAGTGCTGTTCCTGGGTAATTTCGTTATTAATTAAAAATATATATTTTATTATTTTTTTAATTTCTCAATCATTTTTATTTAATAGACGATTTCCCGCAAGAGTTTCTGCTGGTTGAAATGGAAATGAGGAGTTGCATTTCCATCTTTGATAGGCATTTTTTCGCTATGCTCAATTAAAATGGTATCGTTCTTATTGTTGATCTTGCTTAACTCGTAGGGAAAGCAAAACGATCACTCAATTCTTTCGGGATATTCGAATTTTCTAACAATGCTGTAGAGGTGAATCGGATTGCAAATAGAGTCGGAAGTTGGAGGGCATGAATGGAATAAGACCGGATTGAAAGTGTAATGCAGAAACTTTGAGAGTCAGGAAAAAGCTGAAATGTATTGCATATTGCAATACATTGCAATCAGTGTCTATTGCAATCAGTGTATTGCAATCAGTGTCTATTGCAATCAGTGTATTGCAATCAGTGTCTATTGCAATCAGTGTATTGCAATCAGTGTCTCGGACCTTCTTGTTTACGTAATTGTTGAGTAAAGAAAGTGCTAGAAAGATGATTTATTCTTTCTGTTTAGACATCCATTCGCCGGTGGTCTTGGAGTATCGGATGTGTTATTGCGGGTTGAACACTCGATCGGTGGATCGGAGGGTGGTCGACGTGTAGTTTCAGCTATGACGTCAACTGGTAAATATTTCTCCGATACAGGCCTTAAGGTTAAATCGAGTATCTCCTCATGGCTTCGTGGTAACATTAATAACACCGCTCACTCGTCCTCCTAGCCTGAACTTCAGCTTTCTTTTATTTTTTATTTTTTATTTTTTTTACAGCATATTCTTTGCTGATCAATCGCTTTCCTTGTTTGGATTCTCTCATATTTAAGCTGTCATCTGAATTGAGCCTGTATTCTTTCGCATTAAATGAGATTCCCTTCTTCTAGATTTGTTTGATGATATAATTGGAGGACTTTCTTGCATACAGCATAGATTCCTTTCTCTCTTTTTAATGTTCCAATTTTATCGTCTCTCCTTTTTTTTCAAACTTTTAGTGGTCCTTTATTATTATTTAAAAAGCTTTTCTACCCCGAAAATTTTTCATTGAAATCGACAACCTCCCAATTTTTTTCACCACTTCCAGTAAGGACGTTTTTTTTTGAAATTTATTACGAAAATATTGCAATAATTTTCCTATTTTTTTTAATGATAATTTTTATTGTCGTTTTCTTGATGCATAAGGATTTAATGTCTATTACAAAATAATTTCAATTTTCCATTTTCAGTTTTTCGATTCAATTCCAATTGCAATTTATCGATTGATTGTAAAATTCTGAAATAAAGCGCATAATTATTTTACTCAACACAATTTGTTTTGAACTCTAATAAAAGTTTTACCCCATTCTTTAGTTTTTTTTCTCTCTGCGCATTTGTTTGCCTTCCTTTTTTTGGTCGTTTTTTTTTCATTTTCCGAATATTTTTCCTCCACTGTAGTTGATGATTTGTCGTTGGAGACTTCTTAGAAGGTATGGAAGGAAAACAATTTCCTCGTTGGAGGTTGTTTTTATTTTCATTTCAAGTTTATTGATCGAACATGAAGAGATCATTCGACCACCCATGACCCTGCTCGAAAATGTACGACCTTCGCATCGAATTTGAGCGCTCCAAAAAGTGGGTAAATTTTCCAATTTTTTGCATCAATATTTAAAATTTCACCTGTACTCCTTCAAATTCATAAATTTGGATAGGAATTTCGGGAACACATTTCTTCCATCTATGGGGTCGTTGAGAAGGGGAGGGAGGAAGTTCGAGAAAATTGAACTTGGGACGGCAAGGTAGTTTCCTTCATTTTATTGTTTTTTTTTCTGCTCATCAATATTGAGCTGGAAATATTTTTTCTCTCCTCTTCAATATCATCTCTTCTTTAAGGAATTATTTTTGTATTATATAATGGAATATTTATTTCATTGCTGGAAAATATGATTGCTTCTTTTAAGCATTGTTTGATTGGCTTGAAAGAATTGTCAGCGTTTTTTTTTTCTTCAATCTTATGCTTGATCACTTTCGATAGTGCAACCATCCGGTTACTACGGTTGTGCCGGAACCGGTTTTTCCGTATTAACTGGGAAGTAGAGCTGAAAAAAGCACCCAAATTCCGTATTCCGATGCATTCTAAACAGCGGAATGGGAACTTCGAAGATTGTCCAAAATTCAGAATCGAATTTCCGGTGCGACACTGTCGCTTGATCGAAATTTCAGCCACTTCCTTTAGCGTTGATCGTTTTTGTTTCATTTTATATATTCTGTAAAAATGCTCTTGCAATCTTATTGTCTGTGTATGTCTGTGTTGGTGTCATTGTGGCTATTAAAAAATTGTGGACTACTATTCCTTCTCTTCCCTCTTCTCTGCTCTCAATCAAACGATGAGTGTTTGAAATATACTTTTAAATGATCGCCATTCTAATTTTTATATTTTTTTATTTGTTTACTATCAAACATTGATAGAGTTTTAATTGTAATGAAGCAACCGGTTGTGTATATTCAATAATTTGCTTTATTTCTATTAAATAAACCATCATATTTCCGTATGAAATTTTCTTTTTTTTTTTATTATTTTCACATGTTCCTATTTTTGCATATGAAAATGCATATTTCTAATTTTTGTTATGAAAATGCATATTTCTAATTTTTGCATATGAAATACATCTTGAAGACATATTGAAATAAGTATTTTTATCGTATTTTTTATTGGTTATACGATGGTTTTTTTTAAAATATAAAATATTTTTTGAATGAATATTATTTTATATTTGATATCTTATCTATAGGTTTTACTAGAAGCATGAGTTGAGTCTACACATTTGATGCTTCAAGATTATGCATCCTTTTTTCACATATAAAATGCTTGTTATTTGTAATGTTGCGAATGTTTCTTTGTGCATCCAGCTTTGTGTGATTGTGATTGCTCTTTTTATGTTTTCTTTTCTATTCGTTCGGTGATTTGCTTATGAAAAAAAAAAAACAAAAACAAAAGACTATTAAAATCTCAAAGAAAGTGGTGGCAGATACAGAAGATCGGTGTCAGTTCAATGGTTTCGATATTGTTTCGAGACGAAAGATTTAAGCTTAAAGATTTCGTGCTAAGCTCGCTAGTACCTGAGGTAGAAGGTGAGGTTTTCTGAGGTAACTCCTTAACATGGTATTAATGTAAAAATTTCCCTTTGAGGGTTAATTTGTGATCGGAAGTTCGCAGGATGCTGAACGTCATAGCTTGAGCTCAGGGGAATAAAAGCGCATTTCAATTCGGACCTCCGAAACCATCCTGGTCTGTTTACATAGTCGAGTGAAATAGGAACTGCCAAAAAAGTGCTTGAATTCTGAAGGATGGATTACTATGTGACCCATCTCAACTTCAGATCGGAACTCCAACATCTGAAGCACTGTAAATGCGTAAGTAGGTAGACTAGGGGGAACGGAAGCGGTTTTTCGCCTCTTTTTTTCATCTAAAAAGCAAAATGGAAAAATACGCAGAGAGAATTTCTCATTAAGCGTTCAGGAAATGTAGAATCTGTGGGATAATCCCAAAAAAGATTGGAATCCGAATCTATCTATAGCAAATAGCAAAGATCTATAAAAGAATGAATTCAGCTTTATTCTTCAAAATCCATCTTCGGATAGTGGGTATGATGGGATGATGAAACGATTCTGAAACGTATTTGCTTGCCCCGACTTTAGGGACGGCGAGGTTAGTCACAGATTGTGAAGTTACTTACAAATTGAATGGGGGAATTTTTAGAGAAAAGTTTTTTTTTTTAATTTAGTGCAATATACTATTTGTTGAAATCATAAGCGAGTAATAATGCTTATATTCAAACAAATTTAAGGATAATATGAAGAACGTATATGATCGAAATTATTTATACTAATTAATTTTTATAGACGGAAATTACCTGAGGAAGTTCTAATTCCTTTACTATTATGACAATCATAAATGCAAAAAAAAGTGATTTCAAAGGAATAACGTCTCTCTCGCTCTCTCTCTGCACTGTACAAATTTGAATTTCGCGCCGAAAATTTTTTTCTTTTGAGAATTTTACACAGTCGGAAAAAGAAATGAAAACAAGAAAAACGTTTAGTTATAATGATCATACAGTTCACGTGATTGAATTCCTGTAAAAATATTTCTGGAAGAGTGGCTTTTACAGTAGCTTTCGTGCTTTGGCCCATGTGCCTGTATTGCGAGTATAAGTTATGTGACTACCGTAACCACTGTGTTCTATTCGTGTACCGTATCTCGAAATACCATGAGCCAATAGCGGAACCGAAACCATCTTTTACCATAGCTCGAATAGTTCGTACTACAATTCAAAGCATTTTTCCTCACATGACATTCTCATGCGAACTCAATTATCGCTGTCCATATTTGACAGCTATAACTAAGCATTCTCATGCGAACTTAATTATCGCTGTCCATATTTGACAGCTGTAGCTAGCTCAATAGCCGAATAGTAAACACCGATAGTCATCACACAAATACCAACGCAAATAATAAAATAGTCGAATCGACGATCCTTTTGAGTGCCTCGTTGAGCTTTTATCCTCAAATGGAATAGAGCTGGCCAAATGAAACTCAACATTGTACCGGTTATATTACCGATTAGACCCATTAGCTCGATGAGATACGGTACCGACATTGCCACCGACAACGTAAACAATAGCAACAGTATCCGTAGAAATAGTGCCCACTCACGTAGGGTATTTCCTACACCGTAGCAACTGAAATTTGTTTATCTTAATATTGCTTCTTTTTATGGATATATATTTTATGCGAAGATAGAAGTGAATATAATTATGTTGACTTGAAAATAAGATAGTGGAAAATCGTTTGTTTTTTTTTTGTTTTTACAAACGGAAATATTTGAATATATAGGTTTTTAGTGGAAATCAATATCGATATTCATAAAGGAATAATAGTGGTTGAATTATATAAATATGAATTGCTCGAAAAGAAACACTAATAATAGCACCCAACTATGAACAGTACATCTTTGCATTTCCATTAATTGCACCAAAACGATTTTATAAGTAAATAATAAAATATGCAATAATATTTGAAATAGATCTTTTAAAATCTTCTAAAACGATACTTATTTCCGATCAAACCAACTATAAAATGTGGACCGTGTAAGATGGGCTCTATTGTATAAGTTGTACACATCGAATTTCATAGCTCTAGCTTTCCATAGCTCTAGCTTTTTATAGCTCCAGCTTTCCATAGCTCTAGCTTTTTATAGCTCTAGCTTCAGTGGTTGTTGGGTTAAACAATTAGACACATATATAGATAAATACGCGTGATTATAAATCAAATATATACAAATAGGAATTCTGTGATAAAATATATAAGAACAGAAATTCTATACGACACTCTTTGCTGTGATCATTTTCCACCGCCACAAATTCCCTATTTTTAGTTTCACTTAGATGTCGTTATAGTGTATAGATATAAGTCCAATAGTATTGATGTGTAGATCATTCGCGATCACTACCGTAATAAAGGGATTCTTTTCGGGAGTCGATATCCGAATGCGAAATAGTAGTGATTAGCGAAAACTTATCCACAAAGGTTCTTGTGTGTTCCAATGGGAATATTTTTATGGAGGATCGAATATTTTCATGCGAATTTCACAAACTCATGCCAAATACGCGATTAATGTCTTATATTACAGTACTTTTAGTGTGTTATATTACAGTATTTTTAATGTCTTATATTACAGTATTTTTAATGTCTTATATTACAGTATTTTTAATGTCTTATATNTTTTTTTTCTTTCAATTTTTAAAATATGTGAACGCCGTTGAAGCCCTGGGGTTAAAAACTGGAAATACGATACCTAAATTTATAAATGCCCAGATTTTTAAATCGTATATCCGCCTCTATTAATGTATTAATGAAAATTTTAATCGTACACAATTATTTAAATATAAAACTTAAAAGCATAAAATAGATAATATAAACTTAAAAGATAAAAAAAAATTTTTTTTCAATAGAAACAGCACAAATATTGTTTGTGTTTGTGTGATGGGGTGATGTTCATATGCTCTATTGGTTTGGATGAGCATTGAGGAATCGATTTTAGCTAAGCGTTTACTTTACGGGTAATTAGCTTCGTGAAGACTTTGAAATAACTCAAAATCCATATACGCTTATATCCATCTTTTCATTTCCACTTGAAATAATTTATCATTCGCTTTATTTTTTTTTTTATCATTTGCACTAATACTAGACATTTCAATTCGTTGATGATCGGCTAACGCAGTGATCATCTCGAGCTCAAACCTCATCGATAACGGCGATGATCTATGCTTCTATATTTGAATAAACTACAAAATCTATGAGTATCAATAATCGTCTAATAAATTTTTGTTAATATGTAAATTAATTTATGAGTATTTTTAAAAAGATGATTATTAGACAACTCTAAAAATTGACCACTAATCAACTGTGATGAAGTATTCAGAAGTCGAAATGTGCCCATATAAGGTCAAAAGAATATACTAAGAAAAAAAAAAGAAACGATGTCATCGGAATTTTCAAATTTTGCTAATATAGAGTGATATTTTGCCAATTAGCTTAAAGAATGCTTATCCCTACCAATTACAAATTCACAAATTCATTTCTATATCGTTTTTATGGTTTGAATTTTATAATTCCATCGTTTGAATTGTTGAAATTGCATTTAATTACTGCTGCAAATATAGAATGTATTAGAAAATACTAAATAAGAATAAATATTATAGTGGAAATTCGACAAATTTACTCAAGAAGTGGAATGAATTTATGGCATATATATATATAAGATGCAATTGCTTAATTTTGCGGTTATATATTTGTAGCATTTTCGAAATAATTCAATAAAAATTTGATTACCTGCATAGAGGCTTCTAATGAAGGTAAAAAAATATGTGACGTATAACCGAAAACAACGACGCCGATCATTGTTGGCAATGTACGAATATCCAATGCAAATGGTACTTCATTCCATATCCAATTTGAAGCCTTTAATATTTATTTTTATCTATTTCAATGTCTATAATATTAAAGGAATACTGTACTGTAGTACCGTAATATTAAAGCAATACTGTAATATTAAAGTTCAATAAAATTATTTAGCTGCGGTAGAAAATATAAGTTGAATTTAATAAATTGAATTTCAGATGTTATATAGATTAAAACTTTGAAAATCGTTCGCTATTGGAAATCTCAAAAAATCGCCTTCATTCGATAAGTCTACCTAAGTTGTTATGACGTCAGAAATTTGTATAGAGGATGTGAGGTATACTGTAATACACGATATTAACAACGAAACTATTAGAGATACATTTCCTAAAATGAGGTTCATACTATAAGATAAAATAGTTATTTTATTGCTAATAGAATACGGTAGTGGAATGAGGCTACCGTAGCTAGTATGGATTCAGCGGCTACTGTAATAAAGAAGGCCTTTTTGTTGAAGTATAAAACACCAATGATGGAATTTATATTATTTGAAAAAAATAAAAAAATAAAAAATTCGGAGATCAATNNNGATCTATTAATTAAATGCATAATATATGACAATCTCATAGATTTAACGATTTTTTCCTTTGGATTTATGTTATATTCTTTATATTCTATTAATAACTCATCTATATTATTATCCTTCTTTTTCTTCATTTTTTTTCACTTTTTTTAATATAAATTTTTCTTCTATCATTTTTCTTTATGAATTTTTTATTCCACTAAATTTATGTATGAAAAGTTTTATTAAACATACTAAATTAATTTCATAGTAGAGAAAAAAAAATTGAGATTACCAATCGATGGTATACAACTTTGTAGTAAATCACCAGCGATAACAATATAAATAATACATGTGCTAAGTAGTTCGGTAAGTTGTGCAACAAGTACAAGACGTCCCATTCCCGGATGGAACGTATCCGCTATCTCTTTATATGAAAAACGTACCTATAAAAAAGGAAAAATCGAAAAGTTTTCTCTTAATAAGGTCGAATTTTAAAATGAATTTCATCGCTTAATAGACGTAGTAAAATTTATAGTAATATCCCACTTGGCATTTTGTTTATTTATTTATTTATTTAGCATTTTTTAGATTTATTTATTTACTTATTTATTTATTTATTTATTTATGTATTTGAAAATGTGGTGAATTTTAGTAAATTTCTTCAATAGTTTATTTCATATTTTTTAATTTATTTATTAGCATTCTTGTTGAGTGTTTTCGAATTTTTTCTCTTTTTTTTCGTTTTTTTTTCAAAATTTCTTTTATATGAAAATATGAATTCCATCGTATTATATTGTATTTATGAGGGGAATTAAATAAAGAGATATAAAAGAAATAAATATTAGCTTTGGTTCCATCCTCATAAAGACATTCAATGAGAAGAACACCTGTCCAGTAGCACATATAAGCGACACCAACTAATGCACCAATTGTCCACCAACCACCAACCTGAAATCAATTAGAATCGCTCAGAAATAATACTAACTTTACAGTAATATTGATGTAATTAATAATATTTTAATAAAAGAACTACATCTAAGAGATTTTAAAATAGATGAATAGTACTAATTTGCATATTTCAAAAATTTGCAT
Organism: Baylisascaris schroederi; assembly: GCA_006503575.1. NCBI lineage: Eukaryota > Metazoa > Nematoda > Chromadorea > Rhabditida > Ascarididae > Baylisascaris > Baylisascaris schroederi. The sequence continues at coordinate 71,740 of QEWY01000816.1, read as the reverse complement.
ATGAAAAACGCATTATCATTGGCCATATCTTTATTTACATATTATCAGGGAAGCTCTTTATTTATCTGTACGATTATCTCAACTCTCCAATCAATGATAGAATATTTAAATGTGCCAAAAAATTTGCATATATTAAATGACTGATATTTGCATATATAAATATATTCTTTTACTAATGAATTTTAAGAGTGGATGGCTTCGTTCAGTTGTGATGACACTGTTATATCTATAAAATCAATGTTTGCTGGTATTGATTGTGTAGATACAACAACGGTTGTAAACTTTAAAAAATTCCGCATTCTAAAAAACGACGTTTTGAAGTTTTAAATTTCAGGTGGAAATTTCTAAAAGAAGTTTTTTTTTTCTTATTATAGAGAATTAGTTTTTCAGTTATTTTTAAGTATTTAAGTGATACGACGATCAATTTTCTTGATTTTTAAGTTTCAAGGTTTTCAAAAAAAAGTTGAAATGCGTCTAAAAAAAAAAAACGCAAAACGAACTTTAACAGCAATCGGTAATCCAACAATAAACATTCCTTGAATAGCATTCGTTACATTCCATGCAGCTTGAAGTGCGGTAATCGGTTGTCCAATATTGCCATGTGCATCATCGATAACGTCCTTCTCAATCTTATCACCTTCTGAAGCTTCAACTTTAAGTATTACTTCTGAATCCACTATGAAAAATGCGGCATTAAGCGAATAATTGCAATTGTTTAAATTAAATATTCGATATAATGAACTATTGAAAAATTTTTTTATTAAATTCTATAAAAATTCACAACGCGGAAAAAATATATTATATTATTGTATATATGTTTTTGCATATATTGTTTACTTTGCAATCGAATCACTACCGTATTCCGCTTATGCCCGATATCGTTGCATGAGGTATGGTTACAAAGATCACAGCAATAGTTCAGAAAATTCATTGAAAGCATTTAGCACTTTGAGTTTTTCGAATCAGTTGCAAGTGGCGCAAATGTCGGTTGGAAAAACATGAAGGAAATTCGGGAAATTAATTCAGAAATGTATGATTAATGAAAAAACAAGAAAAATTTGAGAAAAAAAAACTTTTTCAACGAACCTTGAATTTGATCTTCTTCTTGATAGCCAACATATTCATCGATAGAAGTGGCAAAGAGATTCTTATTAGTCCAATCTTGTAGTCTTCGACCGGCTGGTTGCATATTTATTTGTCCACTTTTGAACACTCTAAAATATTAGCGTTCGACTGACGATGATGGACGCCCCTTAACATAAGTAAGAGCTTTAAGGCAGCGTCTCTTGCTTTAAGCACGCTCCGCCCTCAAGTGCTTCTTCCTATTTGTGGCTATTATTCACGCATATATTCGATGAAATTTCAATATTCAATTGATTTTAGGCAACTGATAAAATTTATGCAAATTTAAAATAATTTCTATTATTTAAATAGCTTAAAAATATGCCCACACTGCACTTAATACAATCCTCGAAATTAATTTCAGGAGTAAAAGGGGGTTAATCCCGAAAATCCTAAAATTCGAGGAAGTTGAACAATACACATTTCTTTGGGGTTATTATTTCCCAGAATTGAGATATTATCATATTGTTGTGTAATTTTAAATAACCGGAAATTCGCGTCAAAATTGTATTCATAGATTTTATTATACATAAGAAAACGTTAACTTTTCATGCAGATAATTAGGAAAATATTTCCTATAATAATAAATAATTAAGTTATTCTAAAGATTTAGGTAAATTCTTTGCATATATTTGTTCGTTATCATTAAAAAATTGTTGCAAATCCATCCATCATACAATTTGAATATAGAGATGAAATGGAACCTAAGAGGAGTCGTTTGATTACTACCACCGGAGTCGAAGCGAATTATGGAAGAAATAGAATATAAAATGTACACAAAAAGCAGGTAAGTTGGAACCTTCATTATTTTAAATCGGCAAAAGTGGAGTCGATGGGAGGTAAGACTCCTAGAACATGCAGTCACAGGTATAGATAAAATAAGAACTTGAAGGTCCATAGGTATACTTATACTTCTTCATACTGTTGCTTTGAAAAACTCTAGTTGTAGTCCTTCGAATGTGTTCATAAATGCTGTAATATTTGACTTCAAGCCACCGCCATACAACCTTCCAAGAGTTCTAATATTGCTTTCCCTCTTCCCCTCCTCCAAGAACCCTCATAATCCTTAAATAAATACTTCCTCTCTTCAACCTTCTCCTCCAGGCGTCACCGATGAAAGATAGAAGAACTGAGTGAAGCGAACCAATAAAGTTAATGATCGCTTCGTTCTCTAGCCTCAACAGTTTGTGCCATGCTGGCTTTAATAACTTCAATAAAAATACATGCGATTTGTTTTGGAAGTTTAAAATGAATTGCTTAAATCATTTCCCAGCACCAATATACCTCTATTGAAAATAGGAAAGTAAAATATTTTGGTGGCTGTGTTTTGCTGAGTTAATAGAAAAGTATTCCATCCACCTTTCATCTCAATAAAAACATCAAAGAAACTAAAATCCTGGCATTCCTTCCATTCAGAGTAACCCATCTAGGAGGCGAATTTCCTAAACATGCAGAGGACCTTATATCCTCTCCCCTTACCTAGTATCACGCCGTAACCACCTTTCGCAAAGGATATGGCGCTTACTTCCCACAACATACTCCATCATCCAGGACTAGGCAATTTCCCACTCAACACATTGAGCACACTGCAGCCCCCAAAACATCGTAAGATTAACCCTGCCATACATAAAACTCTATGCTTGACACACAACATTACCAACACTATTTAGAGTCGTTTCCAGATTTTCTATCTTTTTCACTAATTTTCTTTCACTACAAAAGCCTCGAAAAGTTAGCTATTTCTTTCTAACAAGTTCTGCAAAAACATTGCCTATAAATTCAAGCCAACAGCTATATATCAGACATTACAATACTACAAACTACAAACCACAAACTACAAAAAAAACTACAAACTACAATACTCGTTCCCATTGGATTGCTTGTCATGACGATGCAAATGCAGTGAACAACACGGTTGGTATTTTATTTCTGCACAATAACAATAACAACACATCAACGAGTGGTGGTCCAACTAAGTGACGCCTTAGGCGACGATCTCAAAACGCACTGGGCATAGCAACTGCGGTGGATTTGTCTTCGTCTTCACCAAGTGCGCTTTCCTAGGTTCAGCCGGCTGCAACGAAGCGCTTATTAACCGAATGATTTCAAACTATAAAATAAGTCAAAAGTAAAAATACTATAAATATTTGAATGCAAGGTTAAGGACTTTTGCTTATCGAAGATTTCGATATGATCGACTGTCTTATATCGAAATAACCATCTCAACGTCACAATTAACCGTTGTCTCTTAGAGGTGTATCCCGAAAAAGAGTAAGTAGTAACGGTTGCGTCTAATGAGATCAGATTTCATAAACCAAAATGAGGTGTAAACCACACTTTACAGGTTTAACTACCTTGAAATTATAAATTACTCAAGTTTGTAATGCTCAAAGCATGACGAAATGGAGCTAAAGCCTTATAAAATTGCAACTTTCAGAAGCGGAAATACACCTGGATAATAAAAGATTTAATAAAAATGTACAAATACTATTTGATAGAAAGAAAAAATCAATAAAAGATCATATACCTTACGTGCAATTTGCACTCGTTCACCAGTTTCCTTTGCATGCTTCTTTTTTGCCTCATTTTCCTTCACTCGATTTAAAAAATCTTGACGGCACTTCGATGGCTTCACATGTTCCACTCGCACATTAATGTGCTTTGGAATTATGCGATTACTGTAAATAAGCGATTACTGTAAACATTAAGAACCTTCAATGAAATGAACATAGACAAAGTAAACATAATCGTAGAACAGTTCCTAGGGAAATCAAAGTCAATCAGCGGTCAGGGAAAACGATTTGTCCATCGCCCGACTGAAGAAATGAGGCGAAGAGGAGGACGAGGAAATGCCCCTTCATTTTTCAATGCATTCCCCCACACGTCGTATCTAATCTATGAGCAGCTTACTCTCATTTAATATAACATCACACAGCAACGATCCTATACCACTGTATTTATATGATTTCAACTTATACATTTAGAAGCGGTGAGGTTGGTTACACCATCGCCGATATCGTTCCGCAATAAAATGATTTTAAAAAATTCGTCAATTCAACTGTTTCAGCGAGAACTTATATNACTTTTAGGTTTGGCGAATATCCAATTTTCACCGTAATTTTATTTGCAAAACCCTTCACCCATCTATTACAGCGAAAAAATATTATTCCGTATGCCAAAATTGCAAATCACTTAAATAGAGCTACCAGTTAAGTGGAGCAAAAGATAAGGTGTGTGTAAAATTCACCGACAACTAGAAAGAAGGGATCCATGGAGACCACCCAGGAGACTCGTGAAAAAATAACGGAAATGAAAAATTGAAAAAAAAGAAGCTTAGAAATTGCGCAGAAAAAAACCGTCAAAAAGTACAATTAACGCGAAATAGATCCAATAGTACGAAAAAGTTGGGTAATGTTTCAACAATCACGATTATTATCGATGGTTTTTTTGGTTTTTTTTAGTAGGTCATAAAAATTCTCGAGCTTTGAAGACTCACTTGAAAGATTTTTCATAAATTTGGATGATCGCTACCTCCATATTCTTGAGATGATTTTAGAAACTTTATTCTACTCGTATCATATAGGTATAAAGCAAAGCTGTAATGCTCGATGTATATGATGAGTAGACTGAAGTAATAGTTGATATTCGCTTATTGGCGGAAAAGTCTTAGATGAGATCATGACCACAAATTGAAAGCATTTTATATTAGTAAATATTGTCTAGCAATATATTTAGGTTGAAGTTTGAGATGCTTTGAAGCGACTATGAAAAGACTTTACTGGTAACGCCTTTTACAGTTACAGGATTATAGCTATCAGGTGGTTGGGAGAACGTCATAAGCGAATTACAGTACTTTAGAAGTTCAAACCCATGGAACCATATCTCCAGAAAACACCGTTTTTCATTCTGGTGATGAACTGTTACTGACCGGAAAAGATGTTGTTTACCTTAAGGTTGGTGAAGATGGCTTGATGGGTGGTTTATTTTTTCTTTCCAGGCACCAGGGGAGTTTCCTTGCCTGGTAACCTGATTACCAGACGGCAGATTTTGGTTGATTTTTTGCTGCACTTTAGATAAAACCGAAATGAGTGGGACGTTCTCAGCTTCTACTTCCATCTCTGTTCACTTTCTTCATAGGTGTTCTGCCTTTTCCCTAAGCATTCCATTTCCACGGATCGAATATCGTATAAAATTTTACCCGAATCGCTTGGAATTCGGGCATTCTTTTTTTTTCAGTATATTCTATATGAGTGAATTGTTTTATTTCTCTTTGTGAACATATTGCTTCCATTTAGAAGTTTTTCAAAAAACTTCCATACGGCGCCTCGTCGATCGTTTATCTCCTCTTTGGATATTTCTTGTTCCTGTTTTCCACCATGTTTTAAGCCATAATACAATGGTAGACGTTAATGAAAAGGGTGGTACTGGATAGCGTTAGGACCTCAAGTGAGGTACACAAAAAATTTTTCGCTCCAGAATAGGTGAAAGTGACAAATGGTACTCAATTATGGAAATAATAGAATCTGAATTAAACCTGAATTTAATCCCCTTGCTAATCCTTTCACAATTGTGAGCACGATTAACTGAGATCCTCAATATTATTATTATCTAAGGGGTTAATTCACTTGCATTCATTTGCAGTTAGATGTTTTCATCGCACTGTGCAATATTTTTTTACACCTTTTTTGCTGCATCGCTGCTTTAGCTTTTATTAACAAATAAATATTGCAGCGTAATTTCGGTTCTCTATATCATTTAACCTGAAATAACCCTCCTCCCCCTTCCCTCAGTTATTCAAAATCTACGATAGTACCATTTGATATAATCTCGAAAACATGAAAAATTTGTAATCCACGATTGTTTCATGCGGAATTTCGTTTTTACTTTCGAAGTTGCTACATCACTACGATGAATGATTTAATATGGTATTTATTAAACCTATTAATATTAAACTTGCTATACATATTTTCAACATCAATTAGTTGTAATATGAAAAGTAGTATAACCTTTCGAAGGAGGATTATATGATTTGAAAAAAAAGGTGGCGCATATCATATAGAAAATTGTTAGAAATGCAAAATTTGTGGCGGAAATGACTCAGCACTAATTGGAATTCTTCTTCAATCATTATTTCTCTATTCTTTATTTTTTCATGTAAATTTTTATGAACATAAATATGTTCTTTCCTTATTTTATGGCTTTTTTCCTTAATTAAATGACGTCATTTGCAGAAAAATAAAGGAAAACAATGGAAGGATATCAAGAAACAATTGCAATGACGAGAGACGATGACGAAACATCCCCGAATATTGTCTAGAATATATTACGTAGATTATAAGAATCGAGGGAATATTATTATTCACTTTCGTTATATAAACCTCATCGAATATCAATCGTATTGTTAAGTTCTATTGAGTCAACGAATGCTTCTTTTTTTTTGGATGGCTCTCGAAACAAAGCTCGTTTACTGTACCTCTAATATAGTATTAGTATTGTGTTGCATAAATGTTTTTGAATGATGAGAATATAAAGCATCAACTTGTTAAGAAACGATGCATGAGGATATTGTAAGTAGAAAGCAATTTTTTGCGTAATTTTGGACTTGAAAACATTTAAATATGAAGTTGTATGAATATGTTGATGATTTGAATCGGGGGGATAGTCGATATTTTCAAAAAGACTATCTAAAAAAATTTGAGGGATTTGCTGCTTTTTTAATCCCATTCCCTTGATACTGTGGATGTGGGTACTCTTCGGGATGTGCAGATACAACAAGAGGATCCTTCGATGCGGATCTAGTTTTTAAAATAATGTCCTCGACGTCTGAGAGTTCCGGAACTCAAGTTCGACAATAATCTAAATACTTTATGAAGGTCTATAAGCAGCTCCGTCAAGGGTTCAGTTTAATGTCGAACTTGAGTTCTCGAACTTTTAGTATAAGCTTGGATCAAATGAAGCTTTGGTCTAGCTCTAAGCCTAAGCGGAAACCTTAGATTGGGCAGAAACAAGTGAGTGGCATCGTAGTGCCTTTGGTGAGATTGAATTTCCTTGTTGTGAGTGTCCTATATGGTCCACTTTCATCATTTGAGTGCTATTCATCGACTTATGCTTGAACTCAGGTTTCTATCCAGCTTATTCTTGAGCCTTAGCCAATCTATATTCATCGCCTTAAGCGATATGAGAACCACTTCCAAC
>QEWY01000816.1:43203-55233 GCA_006503575.1 Baylisascaris schroederi | reverse complement strand
CCCCCCCCCCTCCTCCTCACCCACTTTATTGCATCTTGGGTACAAAACTCCTTCCCATCGACTCCTTTCATGCCATTTTCCTCTGCCTGGTTGTGATCTTAGCTTGAAATCGGTCTGAGGCTTACGACTCCCTGCTCTTCACTTAAGGTCATAGGAGAGGGCTAACTCGTCTGTGTTGTATCGGAAATGTTTTTTCAGTTGAATGCTTAGATATATTTGTGCTGGAACCTTTTTTCACATCTATTATATAGATTCCAGTTGCACTTAATTGTACCTGTCTGTAGGCCAATTATTTACGTACTGAATCATTCTGTCGATCAAGTCGTTCATTTCTTTACCAGGGAGAGCTTCATCCAGCATAGCTGATTTACTTGCAATCATCGAATCGAGAAAAGGATGAGGGACCTCGATGGGAGGAGATGTGAATGATCATATAGGGTTGTTTATTTATCATATGAGATCGTATGGATATATTTTTCCCCATTTGCAGCTAGTGAACAATAAGATGCATTCGATTAGCATGCTGATCTTATTTTAACTTAAATCCATATTTAGTATACTCTACAGATCATCTTTTGTGTTAATATCTACCTGACTTTCTATATTAATAAAGTAATTAGGTGGAATTATTAACGCAGTCATCAAAGGCAATACCTATAATTCTATATTTGTGGTTTAAAAAATTAATTAAGTAAGTATATTTGATATATTTTTAGCATTGGAAGTGAAACGAAGCACAATAGCTGCAATAGCACGAATGCAATGTACTTCTGAATGGCGACGTATTATCTTTACACGTGCGCTCGAATCATCAAATGTGAAACTACAACAAACGGCATTAGAACATTTCGCAAACTTCGTTCATTCGATTGGTGAGGTATTTTTAATTTTAGCAATATTAATGAACTTTTATTTACATACTTTTTTGATTAATTTAAATTAAAGGCATTGGTAGGCTAATTTGTTAGAAATGTAGGGGGTAGTATTAAGTGCTTACTGTAATGTAAATGAAAAAGTGACGTTAGATTTCAGGTAGGAATTGCTAACTCATGGAGCATTTAGAGTACAACTTTTAATTGAAATATGCGGAGGAGATGATAAAGGTTTAAAAAGTTTTGACTTTCTATATTTTTGTTTTCTATATTTTTGAATGGCAGATAGGAATTGATCACACTTTTATAGAATTGCATCTGAGGAAAAGAAAATTTTAAATTGGGAGATGATTTAAGTTTTTAAATTTTTAATGCATAAAAAATAAATCAATAAATTAATAAAAACACGCAAAATTTGGCTTCAGTCGAAATACGACAACCCTCAATTTTGATATTTTCAGTGGTATTTTTTCTAAAATGTATTATTATTACTTTCGACACGGATGTTTTTTTTTTATTAAATTAAAAATGGTTGTGGATTTACCTGTAATTCTTTTAATCAAGTGAAAAGCAGTCAGGAAATTTGAGTATATAATGTAGAAATGGCAAAAAAAAAAATACGATCATGAAGGACACTATTTGTTAACATCACAGGGATAGTGGGTGGAAAAGCCGAATCCACGGGGAGGCTATGAGTTGGGACCTCAACGCTTCCACTCTTGCCTTAGGTCGACGTAAACCATTTGCTTCACTTCTTTCTCCTTACCTTCTCTTCCATCTCTTCCCTTCCCATATCTCTCTATCTTCTATATGCTGTATATGTAATCAAGTGAACGAAAGGTATATATCAAGGTTGGCACAAGGAAACCATTGAATCTTTTGTAGGTATTCATCGGAAAACAATAGTAATTATTATGTAATGTCTTGAGAAAAAGTGAGTATTGCAATCTTTGATTTCATTCAATTATGTTTCGTTTTTTTTTACCGGTGAAGGTGTTTTTATATGTTTTCTATTTTGAAGATATATACGCGTTCAGTCATCTTCTTGATCGAATTCTGTTCATCGCTGATTCGGCGATTCGACGTGACGATGGTGCTGAAATATGTGCCACTGTCTTAAAGGTAACTTTGAGTTTGTTGCTTCGGAAACAAGGACATCCGCTGGTATAGGGAGACAAACTGAGGGAGAGGGGGGGGGGGGGGGAAGGTTAGTAAATCGCATAAATTTTAAATAATCATCAACGATAGATCATCTGTGATATGAATACGGCTAGTAGGATTAAAAATAAACGTAGAACACACTGTGATTATCTTTCCCAAGCATCTTTTTTGAATCGTATCGAGACGTTAAACATGTCACTGAGTGTTGTTAGGCAGTGAAATACAAAAAGATGTGTATTTTCTGAGTTGAGGGTTTCAGAGTTTCAGAATTGGCTAACTCCATAGCTCGATATGTGATCCTACTAGAGAGGTGCCTTCGTTTTATGGAAATTGTAAAGTTCAGGCTGTAGCAAGCTCATTATGCACGCTTGATACGAAGGCGATGTTGGCCGATGGAGAGGTGTGCTCGATTTGTTCGCAAAAGGTTGTCACCACGCAGAAGATGCACCTCGATCTGTCGAAGTTGTTTCATCTCTTTGAGAGTGTTATTGGTCATGAGGACAAAGAGCTCAGGCTTGGTAAATCACTGAATTCGCATGTAGTTTCATTATTTGTTATTTTATTGCTTATTTTGTCATATGAGGAGATATTCGAGATATAAAAGATGGATGTTTGAAAAAGATGTACTTGATCAAGAGAGTAATTTTAGATTTTTTTTTTGGGGAGGGGGGGGGGGAGCAGGGATCGACGCAATTTAGAATATCGATAAGCTTGCCAGTGATGCTATTATTTTAGAAATCCAAAAGAAGAAGGGGAGGAGTCTGCTGATCCATAGCTAGAGCAGTCGGAGGTATCACTGATTTCCATGTGATGCTAGAAGGGGACAACTGAAAGTGTTGGTGGTTATTTATGGCTGGATTGATTCAGAAGGAAGCGCTCCATCGATGCGGAATCATTTTCAGCTTGTTGTGCTGTTTTACAATCGGCGTTGAAGCATGTTTCATTCTCATCGAAGGATACACTCGAAAGTACCGTGCAAAGGTCACTAGCATTGATGGCAGATTTGGATGAAGACGTCCGAGAGGATTATGAGTTAGTCATAAATATTTTTGACATCATTTCATGTATCGTATGCCACCTAATAGAAGCCCTGAGCTTATGAATCGCAAATTTTCACGAAAAGAAGATTGTATAATAAATTCATCATTTCGAAAATGAAGCTTACATGCTGTTTTGATTCTTTGTATCGCTTACAATAGTAAATGAATTTTGGTGCTTCGAATTAGAGAAGCGGGAAGGGTAAAAGCTTTCCGTTTCGGACTATGAGGCAATTGATTCGATGAATTAGTTGAAACGGATTCGATGTTTGTTATGCTGGCGTCGAGCAGTTTAGAAGAGGATTACATTGGTTGATATGTTGGTTTAATTGACGCACAAATACTGCAGGTGTAGAGCATGTTAAGGCCACTAGTGGTAACTTTTATCTAAGGGTTTTTTTTAATTTCGGAACGATATGGATATCCATTGATAGACATTGCCATCACCTCTTATTTCTCCTACCTCGCTGAATTTTAGCCACGTACTTGTGGATGACATCTTTGAGTGTAGAGGTTTTTGGTTAATATGGCCGATGTTGAAGAGACTCACAAATTAGAGAGGCGGAAGTAGAAGGAGAGAGGGGAGGGGGGGGGGGGGTATTGCTTACATATGCGTATGAACGGTCGGTTGATTTTAATCGGTCGTAAATAGGAAATAAAAAACCATCATAGGATAATAAGTCGTAGTTCCATCAAATCGACATGCCTCTAATTTAGGTAACTTTATATTTATGAACTGTTCTGTCTGCATTTTTCTCCGTACGCTTTAAATGAGATTAACTCATTTTATTGTAATCGTCTTGGCATTATGCGAATTTTTTTTCAGATGGTGTTTCATACAAATAATAAATATGCCTTGGAATAAGCTATATGGGGATATCAGTGAAAAACTTTTCGATTTGGAAGCAGATGGCAAACAATCCGCTCAACTACAATACACTCTTGCTTGTGCTCAGTAAGCTTTTTGACGCCTTGCTTTTTTTGGAGGGGGGAGGGGGGGACGGGGGATGGGCTGCGTTTTCGTTACGATAACCACAATGCGGCGCTTTAGAAATGAATCTCGAAGAATATTAGAGACTTCTTAGAGGAATGGTTGGAGCCGTTTTTGCAGAATCTATGGAGTGAAAAAAAGCTTTTGGTAGTTTTGAACGTTTTTTTTGCTTCTATGTCTGCCATGCTCTTTGTTGTGTCTGTTGAAAGCGGAGTGCTTGAAAGCATTACGGTAACAATGCTACCGTATGCTTCTATATCTGCCATGCTCTTTGTTGTGTCTGTTGAAAGCGGAGTGCTTGAAAGCATTACGGTAACAATGCTACCGTATGCTTCTATATCTGCCATGCTCTTTGTTGTGTCTGTTGAAAGCGGAGTGCTTGAAAGCATTACGGTAACAATGCTACCGTATGCTTCTATATCTGCCATGCTCTTNTATATATTTGGATTCTTTTGATTTGAGTCGTTGAAATGAGCCGAATTCCATCCGAATACGAAGTGAATATGTTCACTAGTTAGGCAATAGTAAAAAGGTAATTCGCCTGACTTTTTTCATAACATAGAAAAGCGCGAAGCACTTTCTTTTTTTTTTTGCTATTTCTTTTCGTAAATATTTTTATCTACTTCCGCATCTCTCTGGAAATTGGTGTCCTTCTTGACCGCCTCTTCGCCGCAAACTTGAAGGTGCTGAGGGAGAGAATAGGATAAAATGAACCTTTGCGAGGAGATCGTAAAGAATTTTGAAGTTTTTTTCTCGAATGGGATTCAGTTAACTTTTTTTCCTATCATTCAATCAAGTTTTGTTTCCCATTTTTTTCCTCACAGTCGGTACATACATTTAATATTTTTATGAAGACAGGAATTTTATGCGGTTTTATATCATTTGCTATTGCATAAAAGATCAGGAACCTGGAAGAATGAGGTCATGCTGTATTGTGTGCGAACCGATTAGGGCATCTGATTGTTAGTGATTTGTGTCACGTTCCTCTTATTTAACAATTTAGAATCTGAAGGCACTAGGTAGATGGATTTTATTAAAGTGATTCAATAAAGGAGTTTGCAGAGTGAAGTGATGAAATCTGATCCCAGAATCAGACCAAAGCAATTATTTTTACGTCAGAAGCAACATATCTGCAAATATTTAGCGAAGAGCCTCGTCAATGTTAGTTTCGATGATGAAAGTATGCAACGACATGGTTCGTATAAATTTTCGTTTATTATTTCTTTCCTCTTTTTTTTTGTGAAATTTTCCCAAAAAAAAAAATTCCTGGGGAAGGATATTGGTATCGTTGGTGTGTAGAATGGATAAACGAGTTAGCTTGTTTTCACAAACAGTGAAACGTGTGCTGAACTCTACATAAGTACCATCGGTACTGGCGACCTTTATGTACATGAAGAATGTAAAAGGGAAGATAAAGTCATTTTGCCGCCTATTTTTTCAGTTTCTTTTTGCGTTTTGCAATTTTTATAATTTTATAGAAATTGAAAACTTTTTTATAGCAATACATTTGAACGACGATGTATTGAAGAGATTGAAAGATGACGCAGAAGAGGCTTTTATTAGAATGGCTGAATTATTCGGATACCTATGCGATGATGGCACCCCCCATGTTGAAGGGTAAGATACTAAAAGAATATTTGATGAGGAATGTAGAGGTTGTTTTGTTAGCTGATATGATTATTGATAGACTGGTAAAATGTGAAGAGTCGAACAATGTAGAAAAATAAAAGTACCAAAAATAAATGAAGAATTTTTGATTCGTCCCGATGGGGTCATTTGAACGAGGAACGATGTTTGGAATTTTTCACACATAGATTGGGTGGTTTAGAGAGCTGAAGGGGGGAGGGGCATCTCATATTGCAATAGTAAGAGGTGTTTATCGCTCCGGAGTTGAATTGTTTTATAAAAGAGTAATATTCGTTGTTTTGTTTTAGATGGTTGCGTGATGCAAGCCAAGATTTAGTACCATATCTATTGCTAATCCGCGATACTCCATTGGAGGCGATGCTCGCCGTGCTCAACAAAATCCTCGAAATTCGAAGACTACGACCAAGTGCGCTGATCGTCGAATGTTATCCTTCATTACTCGTGAGACTGATATGTAAAGGAGGTTCGGATGTTATGCGAAGGACATTCGAATTCATCGATAGTTTCACTCAAGGCGAATGCACACGTGTATGCTTAATTTCATATTTCGACCGCATATTTACAAATTTCGATAAAAGTTTTCCGCTGTTTCCTCTTATTTGCGTATTTTTATGAAAAAAACTACCTAATTTAGGTTTTTTTTTTTTTTTTTTGAACGCAACTGTTTGAAGTTTGAGAAGGTCTAGACATCCTCGATGGGAATAACTTTCGAGGTGATGAATATAGGAATAACCTTCGAGGTGAATAGATGTAGGAATAACCTTCGAGGTGAATAGATGCTGATAATTGGTACGTTTCAGATGTATTTGATGAAGACAACAGTGTACGATTGTACGGTGATTCTTCTACAGCATTTAAGTTTAAACGAGGAACGATGCTTGGAATATTTTAGACAATTGCATAGACTAACAAACGGTGATGATGTTATTTTTACTCTCACCGCTTTCGTTAAACAAAGGTATGTTTGAACGATGTTCAGCACCAAATCTTATCTTCATCTCTATCTTCTCCTACCAGTTGTTCGATTTTATTCTAAATCTATTCTTTTTTAAATTTTCTGAAATATTTTTACCCTGAAGCTTAATATAATCATCACCTCCCCTCCTCTTTCCTCCTCTCCCCTCATTCGAATGAAGACTTTTGTCGGCTTTCCGAGAAGATGTATCTACTTCGTCGAAATTTTTGGTTTTTCCATCGCAATGCTTAGAAGAAATTGGTTTGTTTATGGCGTTATGATGCGTTATATGCAATGTTTGCGAACTGCCAAAGTTTTTGTAATCGCAGTCATTATGCTTTCACTATTTCCCCTTGCCAAGACCGACCCTCCCCTACCTTCTCATGCCTTTGTAAATCTTGGGAACTTTCTAAATCAGAAGATTTCTTTAGATTACTAGGATAGTTTGTATTAAGCGTCTTTCAAGTCAAATCTTTGATTCTTTTTTTCCCAGGTATCTCGGTGTATTGTTACGTTTTCGGCCAGCGTTCATCGATGATCCATTCTTTTCTGAACGGGTTATTCTTGCATCAAGTTTATGTCGTATGATGAGAATAATCTACGAAGAGGGAACCAATTTTTTGGATACGGTACGTTGAAGAGAGTTGAGAATATCTTCGTTATCTTGAAACACTTGAAACTATAATTGCAGTTGTAGCGTTGGTAATAGGATCACCAACAGGGAACGATATAAAGGGTCATGCTTTTATTATCTCTTTCGATTTTGCTGGATATTACCAATCTTTCTTTGAATTTATGATATTTTTTTTCTTTTACGAGTTATTCTTCACTGTTGGGGGAGGGGGAGGGGTTATGTTTAAGTGGAATCTGTATGACTGTTGTATAATTTAAGACGGCCACCAAAATGTTAGCGGTTCTACGAGTATTGACTCATCTTGGCGAGTTGTCGATCACACCTTGGAGAACATTTGTTGAAACTCTTTCCGATGAGGTGAATCTACTTTTCTTTGTATATTTTTTCTATCCGTCTTATTTTGTGTTCAGTGACGTGATATTGTTTCTTGCATTCATAAATTTTCGGTCCTTTTGTGGTAAAATACTAAGCAGTGGATGGTATATTAGAAAATTCTGGCTTTTCACCTGGTATGCATCAAGGTAGAGTTCATCATTCCTCTATCAGCTTTCCACTGTCTTCCTTACCTTTTCCGTCGTCTATTATTACTTATAATTCGATAGTCGTTTGTGTAATTCAATGGGTGGATGTTACAAAGCGATCCATTCAAGGATTAATATGTTGTTTAATTATACCATTTACAGTGATATTATTCTATGAAAAAATTGAGTGTTTGAGAGATATTATAGGCTCTCTCTGGATTATTACCACAAATTTTGGTTTCGATCGCTCCACTGCTTAAATTCGATTCGGCACGTTCAATCCTTTCGTTCATCTTCAAAACGAAACGTCTTCAGCTGTCATCAAAGTATAGTTTTTGGCGTTCTTCTATATAATTACTTTAATTGTTGCTTTACATATTTCTTATGATGAATGCATAAGCTTGAAGTGTACACTAGAGAGGGAAATATTTCTTAAAGAAAGTGGACCAATGAGTAAACGTTTAGTGATAGATGGGATATAAACTCATGGATATTTAGATTGTCGGTTAGATATTCGACCAGTTGAGCTAACTTGAATCTGTTTCTTTTTTTCTTGAACCTCTACATTGTGAACCTGTTTGCTTATCTGTCGTTTTTAGTTTGGAATTCGAACGTACATCACTTATGCTTTGGAATAATCCAAGGGTACAGATCAACGAGTTCTTGAGCTCAGAACACGAACATGCTCCACTACCAAAGGTATGTGCTCTATTATTGGCATTTCCTCTTGTGTTTTGCCCTATTTTTTTCTTTACTTATGATTTTCAGCTCATTTCTTTATTTCTTTCTCAGTTGGATTTAGAGTATTCGTCAGGTTGTTAATTCCCATACTCCGACTCTAATCACAAGCAATTACGATCGTGTATATTCCCTAAACCGGGATATGGTTCTAATATTTTCATGCTGTCGTTTGTTCGGTATTTGGCATAATCTCCTACCTTCTTTAGGCTCTCTTTATTGTCGATTTTTCCCTCACCTATAAAATGAATGTAATTTTGAGGTATTGGGTGCATGTGCATCTCTTCTAAAAGAGAGCAATGAGGAGGTATCTGAATTGGTGTTACATAAAGTGATCAACGTGCTCGATGGTAACATTTGGGATGATGACAACTGCTTTGATAATATTGCCGCTCAATTGGTGCGTTGCTTTTATTTACTTACCCATTTCTACGAATCTTTTTTCTATCAGTTTTGTTGTTGGTAAAAAAATTTTTTTTCGATTTTAGATTATTAAAAATAATTAATAAAATAATAATAGTAAAGGTAATAAAGCAATCTCGGCTTTAAATTACTTCCGATAATCGAGTCGAATTCGTATATGGTTTTGCAGAGTGATTCAAAGAGTGGTTTTTTTTTCGTTTAAGGGGGTTTTTTTTATTGATTAAATAAAAACTTTTAGTGAGCATAGTATAGATCGATATCTCTTTATTGCAAATATCTCTAATATTATATTATTTTGCTGATTTTCTATCAAACGAATTCTTAGTTGCTTCTTTTTTTCTTCTAAAGAGGTAGCAGTTGTAAAGGGTTGTAACGACTGAAGTAAGTTTTAGCCATTTGATGTTAAAGAAGTGTTTTTTTTTGTGTTCCGGGTTTAAAGGAGTGATTTTATAAGGAAGTGCCAGTAATTGGGCTTCGCCTTAGCATCTTTAACCTCCGGAAGAACTCGGGGAGAGGAGTGAGGGGTGGTGGGGAGGGGGGGGGTAGGGCTAGGGGGTGGATATCTTACAGTCATCTAATGCTAAACGTTTGATAATGTTATTCATTGTTGGTGTTTTTCTAAGCTATATAGCGTTTGTCCCCGTGGATTGCATCTTCGTTTTAGTGATGTGATGCGTGAGGCATATTCTCCCTGTATGACTGATTTTATATTATAATCATTGAGCTTTTTAGTGTCATATGAATATTGGTTACTCTCACATTTTCTATCATCTTTTGAGATGCGTTATAAATATGTATGGGTAATCTCCTCTCTTTTATTGGTTTATTTTACTCAGCTTTTATGGTTTTTCAAAGTTATATTGAATTATTTTCTTTTAAGGTTCCCTCTTTATTGCATACGATTCGGAACAGCATATCAGCCGAATGTCGCCGATTGGCATCTCTAGTGTTTGGACGATTGGGTGCAATCGATCCTGGTCGAATAGGTCTTTCATCATCGTCCAATTCGGCACTTCAAGTCGATCGCAGATCCACAAGCATAATTTTCGTCGATGCCGGAGATCCTGTCAGTGTTAAGCAAATTTTCAGCCCACGTGCCGTCCGATTTTGTTTTTAACCTATTCAACCTTTATTTGATTTTGATGTATCAATTACGGCTCATACGCACTTAAAATTTTCTCTTTTGAAATAAGTTCGCAGGAAGATATTTTTTTTAAATGGAAGAGTGTGTTTTTTGCAGTTTAACGTTGAGCTTTTGGAACGTGCAGCAACGGCGTTTTCGGGTATTGTGGATGCGAATGCCCAAGAGTTGTGTTCATACAGTATTCAAATGGTTCTACGTGAACTGATCGGACGAAATGGTACAACTGGAGAAGCATTGTGGAATTCACTTAGCGAACGATGTCAGAAGGAGGTACATATGTTGCGTTCATCGAATTTTACCCGTAAGGGGCCTCCTAAGCAATTGCCAACGCAAAGGTCACTGTTACAGCTTTTGTTTATTTATTTGTTTGTTTGTTTGTTTGTTTGTTTGTTTGTTTGTTTATTGTAGCTTTATTTGTTTTTAAATTACTTTATTTGTTTACTATTTATTTGCACTTTTATTTATTTATTCACTTAACTCAAGGCAGTAAGCAACGGCTTGCCTTTTTATGAATATATAATATTTACGGAGTGAATTGTTTGCTTTGTCGTGTTCTAGAATATCTCTCGGAAAATTCCTTAAACGAATGCGCAATAAATTTTTCATCTTCATTAAAAGATATCATAAATTAATAGAGCAGGATTATCTTTTATATGTTTTCGTTTCCATTCTTTGAGGTTTTTTTTAGTTGATGTTAGGTGCATTAGATTGTTTATTGTAATTTAGGATTGATATTGAGAGCCTAGAATTTTTCTTTTCTTTTTCACTATGGAAGCATGAATCACCCATATGTAATATTGGGTTTGAATTTTAAATGTATATCTTTATTCGTTTTCAGGCCATTAGTGGAATTTGCTATAGATTATATGCAGTGGATGTCATCGTGGTATCTCACAACTACGAAAAAGGTTCCAGTCTAGAATATTTGTTTCTTTCTTTTCCTGAGTATAATCCAATGTTAAGAGTATTATTCTTGCTATGAAAATGAAGCCTTATTGCTTTGTTTTTTTTTTTTTTTTTTTTGGCTGGAAACAAGGTAGTAATTAAAATATTTTATATTTTTAAGTAGTACGTAAAGAATTTTTTCACTAAAATGGTGGAATAGATTCGTATTTCTGCTGTGAACATTTCAGCCACAAAGTGGAATTTTGAGAGGTGCAGTGTTAAAATTTATATATTTTTTCTGGTGATCTTGTTCAGAATCAACGCACAAATCCCATCCTTGGTATGGATTATGACAAGTAGGTAATTTTGACTTCAATTGATTTAAAATTGTTGGAATAAAGATTAAATGAAAAATCTCTTATGTGGTGGGCGTTGGTTATTTCTTAATTAGTGTTTAATAGAGCCTTCCGTTTAATGACTACAGTC
This sequence comes from Baylisascaris schroederi, assembly GCA_006503575.1. Taxonomy (NCBI): domain Eukaryota; kingdom Metazoa; phylum Nematoda; class Chromadorea; order Rhabditida; family Ascarididae; genus Baylisascaris; species Baylisascaris schroederi. The sequence goes on along the minus strand of QEWY01000816.1, from coordinate 43,739 downwards.
TATTCTTTCTTTAGCTGCTTTATAGTAGAAACTTCGTTTTTTTTTTTCAGATCCGTGATTGTCATTTGAAGGCGTTATTCGATTCGCTATCAGGTGTAGTGGAATCGGATGCTGTATTCGCACGTTTCATTCTACCTCAACTTATCTTACAAGGCATCATCGAACATAATGCACCTATTATAACTGAGGTCTGTATCATTTGTTTCATCTACCTGAATTATAATTTACTGCATTTTCTTATTTCATATCAAATAACCATCCATTTTAGAAAGTAGAATTGCTTAAGGTTTGCTGCCTTCCATATCAGTGTTAGCTGCGAGGTTTAATGATGGAAAAAATGAATGAAATGATCGGATTGTTCTGGATTAGAAGTTCTTTCAGAAATCGGCAAAGAATAGGCACGCGAAATTAGAAACCCTCATATAAACCATTTCAGTCACAGTGCTTGCGTAAATCACATGCTTATATCTTTGTGCTATGTATATGGGTGTATTTCGCACAAGCACGCGTTCGCTTTCAAAAACTGCGTTGGTGGG
>QEWY01000816.1:16346-43194 GCA_006503575.1 Baylisascaris schroederi | reverse complement strand
GAAGGGGGGTGAAGCAGGAAATGGTTTTAGGCATAACCTTTTTCGAAGCATGAATATGGAAAATTATATATGAAGTGAGGAACAATCGTCACTGATCTATGATATCAGGTATTGGAGAGAACTAAAGGATTGCTATCACGAGTATTGAATGAGCGACTACCCGATGGAACATTGCTTGCGGTAACTGCGGCCGAAAAATGTCACTGTGCTGCAAGGGCTCTCCGTTGGTAGGCTTTTAATATATCCCTTAAGATATTTATATCGTTGCTTTGAAACGATATTAGCCCAGTGTCCATAAATCAATTAGGGGTCGGATATCATTTGTCTTCTTTGAAGCAAATCAGAATCCATGAAAATGGAAAGTTTCATTTAACAAAGCTAATAAACTTTGCAAAATGAATTTTATCAACGCTTGAAGTGATTATTGAGATGAATATTTTATACGTTTATGTAGAAAATGAGTGTGTAACAAATCGAGTAACTCACAGGATAGCATATAATTAGGCACATAGGTGAATTTGCATTGCAGCTCGTGTTCATCGTTGCATTGCAATTTGCTTTCGTCGTTGCATCGCTGTTGCATTTTGCGTTCATCGTTGCATTGCAATTTGCTTTCATCGTTGCATCGCTGTTGCATTTTGCGTTCATCGTTGCATTGCAATTTGCGTTCATCGATTATTGGCTTTAACAGATGTGCCCAGTACGCTTATTATGTTTGCTTAGAGATGCAAATGGAGTCGTCGCTTTTTTTCTAATTGGCTCAATTTACCGGATAGTTAAACGAGCCATTGCTTGGCTGAATACTTGTTAACTGTGAGGATCGCATTCGATTAGAAATTGAGTGAATTTTATCAACGAATCAATGATAGTTTAATATGAAAATGGTTGGATATAGGCGGACTACACTTATTAAAGGACAGCATGCGGGAAATAGCTGAAATGGAGTGAGGCAAAATATAGATATGTCAGAAGTGATAGGGTGAGTAACATTTTCGCCCTTTAACGTCGATGAGGAGTGGGAGTCATCGAAACGACTCCAGAAACAATATTGTAAAGTTATTTGCTTGGTAGCTGTAACATAAAAATTTGCATAAAAATACTTTTTAATTGAATAATATTGAGTTGTTTATGTTGAAGGTGTGAGCAATATGCGATCAATCAGGATGGCCAAGGGCACAATATATTCGACAAATCGCAGTATTATTCGCTACAGGTTTGCTTGCCATCATCCATGATGCTTATTCTCTTGTAGTCTGTTTCGTTAACGTTGATGGAATACTGTTTGAATATAAGACCTTTATCTTTTAACCTTTGGGAAAGTAAAAGATTCGAGTCTTTATTCACAGTAACGAGGATTGTTCAGTATTATCGGAACCAACTTTAAGCGATTTATAGAATGTTATATTTTTGGTTTCAATAGTAAGAGGATATTAGGTGATTTAATTGTGTTAAAAGGTATTATTGTATTTGAGAATCGTACATATTTTATTGTATTTCTGGATTTCTAATTATAGGGAGTAATAAATATTCAAAAATCTGTAATGAAGCATGTCTTTTATAGCGTATTTATTCGGAACTGGACGACTTAGACGGTATATTGGGTGCTTTCGAGACAATCAAATTGAATTCGACACCTACGACCAATGAATGTATCCTTGCTTTCGAAGCAAATGGTGACTATTCGGAGGCTTTACCGCTCTACCAACAGTCCAGCGAGCAAAAGGTTAAGCTGCTTTATCTTAGAATTTTTTATTGGGCACTGCAGCAGGTGGTTGCTGCAGCGATGTTTCATAAAAGGCTGACGGGAATATGGGGGATTGAAGGAATAGCTAGCTAATTAGTGGCAGTAAAATGACGAGAATCGAGAAGGGTTATTGCGATGCAAAAGTTATTCCTTCTCTGTGTATGTTATCTTGCATCCTTGCCTTACTATCATCAATATGTTTTTTGAAGGAAAAAGTTCATTATTTTTCAATGTTTTTTTAGATACCGTTGATCAGATGCCTGCTGCGTTTGAATCAGCCGTTCGTAGCACTAAGCACTGCAGAGGCGATGTTACAGACTGAAGAGGATCCAGCTATACTTGAAGGTACCAATTACCCACTTACTATTCCTTCTTCTATGTATATATATATATTAGCATTGATCGGAACTCCGTTGGCAGTAAGTGAGCCCAACTCAGGCAGTGAAGGAGATCCAGTATAACAATACATCCCAGAAAGTATGTTTATTTCCCACTTCAACTGATTTGTAAATGCTGTTATATGTATTGTTGAATAGTCAAAACTTTGCAATAGTGTTAAACAATCTCATATTATAATCACTTCGAAATGAGTTAATAGATATGACTTAAATGATTGTTGTTATTATTTATGAAGGTATTCATGCAAGCCAAATGGAAGCAGCATGGCATCTTCATCAGTGGTCACGATTAAATGAACTGATCGATCAACATCCAACACCAATATCATGGGGTGCAACAAATGCATCTATTTTATGTAGCTTAAAATATAAAGACGACAATTCGATGAACGTACGTATTGAGAGTGCTCGTGCGCGACTTGTCGATTCACTTACTGCAATGACCATCGAAGATTCAGATACATATGCTCAGGCATATAAATATATCACACAGTTAGTGATCATCTTCTTTGAATTTATTTATTTATTTATTTATTTATTTATTTATTTGTTTATTTATTTATTTATTTATTTGTTTATTTATTTATTTATTTATTTTTTGTCGTCGAGTGGAATTGATAGGCGGAGTGGTTGAGTTAGATAAAAGATGAGTGGGAGGGGTTTAGGTGATCGAGACGAGTAAGAAATGAGTTAGTTGGATTGACTCCGAAATGGGTGAGTGAGCAAAACTCTTTGATACGATTGAACCTTTCTTGGTGACGATAAGCATCTGATTGTGATTGGAAACTGTTAATCAAGCAAACGGTGATAAGTGCTAAACAAATTTCTTAGTATATTTATTAGTATAACACATTCTCATTATTGTTTATTAGGTTTATTAATATATCAAAGTTTTACAGATTGCATATACTTGCTGAAATCGAAGAAGCAAAAGAGACACTATGTTCGTTGAAAGGTGATCACCTTACACCTGAGCGCCTTACTTCGGTGCTGAATAAATGGCAGGTAAGTCAACCTTGACGGCATTTTTTTGAATGTTGTTAGTGGAAGTTTAATATTTCTTCTCTAATTTTGGTGATTTCTAAGGATCGCTGTATTCAATGAGCATCGAAGAATCGATGATAGTCAATTTTTAATTAGTATTGATTGAATATTGAATATTGATTGAATAGCTGACATTGATCGGAAGCGTTTGCTTACTGTCAAGTGTATGTATATCTCTTAATATAAGTCATTTAACGGTCATATATGCAAGAATATAGCTAATTTTTTTAATAATTCACTTATTATATAAATAAATTTATTATAGAAGCGAAGCGCATGTGTAATGCAATGTACATCAGTACTTGAGCCAATATTTATAATCCGCCGAGGATTACTACATCTTACGGAGAGTAATCTCGCACAGGCACCTATCTGTGAATTACTTCTTCATAGTTGTCGAATGTCACGTTTGGCAGGACATTTACAAATCGCGTGGGCGTATCTAGTTGAAGCAAAGGCACTCAACGTCAATCACTTTGAAGTGGCAATGGAGGAAGCAAGATTCCTTTTTGAAAAGGTATGTTTTTAAGGATATTATTTTATGTTTATGATTATTAATGCAGTTAAGTTTCTATTGATTAATACGATGGATTAAAATATTTTCTTAATAATATTTCGAGTTTGCAGTGTTAAATGGCTTGTTGCATTGCCCATTGTTTTGTTATTTTTAAGCGACACATGGAAACTATTAGTATATAACTCGTGCGCTTATTTTTTTTAAGAATTCATGATCGAATTAGTCGTAAATATCTGTTCTCTCTTTATAGCTTTTGCACCTATCATATATAATATATAAGGAACAGTGGAAAATATGTTTTTTTAGCGGGAATATTTGCCTTTATATTCTTTAGCATATGCAGTTGAAGCTTATAGGGTAATCAGACACAAGCAATTGGTATATTGTCAACTCTACTGGAGGAACGTTTTTCAACAAAAGTGCAACAATTGCAATCTGTTATCGAAGAGAAGAGGAAACAACTCACGAGTACTTCTGCACAACTCAGAGAATCACTCAAAAAGGAACCAAAAGAGGAAAAAGATAATTTCGTCAAGGTTTGTTTTTTTTTTAAATGCTTATTTAAAGATCCATATGCTTAAGGATATGTTCAGTTCTGATTGCTATTTAAACCTTCTTTGAGGTTTTTGCTCAGCGTATTATTTACCTTTTTATCTTGAATTCTGCTGATTCATGAGCTGTATTAGATATTAGGCAACAACTAATCGTTTCATATTAGGGTTATGCGGTGGGATTGACGCGTGAAGTATTTCAGAAGCGTCGAAAATTTGTCTCATTCGTGCATAGCTTCAGGAAAGATATTCTGCGATATTCTGGGTATTAAATAAACGAGGATATAGGCGGAAACACATTGTTTTCTATCTCCATCCTCACTTTGTAATACTGATTACTTTTATTGATATTCGTTTTATTAATTACTGATATAAAATTTTAGGTGCAATTATTGCTGGCCGATTATTCACTACGAGCGGGTGCATGCAGTTTTGCTGATCTATATAGCAAGTATAATGCGTTACCTTCAATTGCTGATCCATCGGAAGACCTATACTATCGAGTGGCAATATTCCTTGATAATTATCTCTACAGTAAAAATGAGGTGAGTTATGACGGTAGTATTCTGTAATGAAGTAGTACTTGTTCAGAGAGTCGATAAGAGATCCGATTTTTTTTTTATTTTTATTTTTATTTTTTTTTTTGAAAAAAGTGATATTTCGGTAGGGAAAAAGTTTAGAAGGAATAATCCTTTGGCTGATGGTATAGTTATTATATGAAGTAGTAGTAAGTAGATACTAGGATTGAAATCTGAGTTTTCTGTAATTAGTTATTAATGATACACTGAATGTGGCAGGAAAGAGACCTCCACTGTTCAGGTTTTAGTAGTTGTTCAGAGAAAAGAGAGTACAGGTAGTCGAAGAGAGATGCAAAAAAACGGAAAATGATATGGCAAGAAACCGACCGGTTTCTTCTCTTTTCGGGGAATGTTTTGCTTAAGGTCGACCGGTTTCTTCCCTTTTCGGGGAATGTTTTGCTTAGGGTCGACCGGTTTCTTCCCTTTTCGGAAAATGTTTTACTTTGGTCGACCGGTTTCTTCTCTTTTCGGAAAATGTTTTACTTATGGCCGACCGGTTTCTTCTCTTTTCGGAAAATGTTTTACTTATGGCCAACCGGTTTCCTCTCTCTTCGGAAAATGTCGTACCTATAGCCGACCGTCTCCACCCTTGTCGGAAAAATTTTTTCCAAATATCCTCTATGCTCTATTTTGTTTTGTGATGTTGTTTGTTCTCGCATACTTTTATCGATTGTAGTGAATGGTTTACGATTTCTTTTTTTTTTCAGAATTTGGTCGCAGATAAGGTAACATTAATTCTACGAGCATACGTAAGAGTATTAACTCAAGGAAGAACACATCTGTTTCATGTGATGCCAAGAATGTTGACAATTTGGTTGGATAACGCCCAGAAAAAGGTTAGAAAAATTTGTGGCTTATTTAGGTTATCGAGTAAAGTTTAATCATCGACCAGTTATTGGGTTGGTTCTGAATATTTTTAGGTGGTATAGTCTTTATAGTCCAATTTTGAGGTAGTTGAAATATGGGAAGGTATAATTGGTCGGTTTGGAATGAGTGGATGCTTTCTTGGGTGCATGGTTATGAAAAGCAAGGAGATGGAATAGGAGTATGCGAAAGTGTTCGTAAATTGAAGAGGCGACAGGTATAAAAATGAAGGGGGATAAGTTGATTGCGCAACGAAATGCATTACATAGAGAGTATAGTAGTACGAATGTTGTGATGAATGGATACTTTCAGTGGATGTCGTTTCGTTTGACATCAAACGTTTGTCTGCAAGGTTATTGCTGGAAAGGTTTAGGGCAATGAGTACTTAATTGTCTCATATAATAGTTCATATATCCGCAAATATATGCGTTTTCCATTGAAGGTTTTCATTTTAGGTCGACGAGGTGAGTACCACACAACAAAAGAAGCCGAATGCAAGAGATGTATTGGATGTTAGTAGGAGCTCAAGCATTGAAGAGAAGGAGATTAGAGAGGTTGCTTCACTTAAGTTTTTTTTTTGGCAATGAGTACTTAATTGTCTCATATAATAGTTCATATATCCGCAAATATATGCGTTTTCCATTGAAGGTTTTCATTTTAGGTCGACGAGGTGAGTACCACACAACAAAAGAAGCCGAATGCAAGAGATGTTTTGGATGTTAGTAGGAGCTCAAGCATTGAAGAGAATGAGATTAGAGAGGTTGCTTCACTTAAGTTTTTTTTTTCAGCATTTGAAATGTTAAATGAAAATTTCCTCTACTTCATAAGTGAGCTAAATTGAGCGGGTGGGGGATGGGGAGGAGGGAGGGAGGGAGGAGAGGTAAGAGATCAAGGTTGTATTGTCCTCTCGATGTTGGAAATATTTATTTTGAGGTTTCCCGTGCTTTTTATTTTCGTACTTATGGTGGATTAATTCTTCAAGTGTTTATGGTAAAATAAGAGGGTAAAATTTTAGTGAAAAAGTGATAGTGAAATTTTTTGCTTGAACTTGAACATAATAATTATTTCAATGGAAAGAAATTTAGAAAACTACCAAAAGTTGGGAAATTTTCCTATCAGTCAGATTTCAAAGCACGAGGTGATAGGTGAAGTTCTGATTCTGATTTCAAGAACTTCATTCTTCTTTCCACTAGTTATTTGATGCATAAATGAATTCATCTCCGATTCTAACTTCGTCCTCATCTTTATTTTTGCATTTCACAGCTGCAGAAGCAAGAGATCGGGGATGAAAAATGCTTGTGATTTACGGCTGGCAAACTTGAATTTTTGGTTTTACGACTGCATCATTTACCGCTGAGTTTTGTTTTCGTTTTGATTAGCTCCTTTTTCTTCTTTTATTTATGTGCTGTTGTGATTGTTCTAGGTGCTGATCGGGTTCTTTAAATTTTCTTTCGTTAATGACATATTTAGATGAATGCGGTAATGCGTGATGCATTCTCGAGATTGGATCACTATATGTTCTATACGGCTTTTGCACAACTTATTTCCCGCATTACACATCCAAACGAAGAGGTATTCATTACGTTAAAGGTTTGTGCCTTTCTCTTCCTTCGTTTTCAAATTTTATTTCCTCTCTTCGATCGTTGATTCTACCTCGGAAGTTATCATATTTCACTTCAGTGAGGAGTAGTAAAAGTTGTTCTTGTTTCTTTGATTTTATAATAATGATATTCCTGTACTCAATAACGCTAACCATATCCAGTATGAATATTTGAGAGCGTTGTGGAAGTTTTATGCTACTAAAGAATTCCAACAGCAATCGGCAGAAGTTTCGAGTTGAAGAATCGTTGGTTTTGAATTTGAGTAAACACTGGTAAGGAGAAGAAAATGAAATTTCTTCCCTAATTCGTAATGTATATAGGAGTAATAAGTTTATGAGAAAATTATTATAAAGAGAGAAAAAAATAGCATCACTTCTTTGTTGTTTAAATTTAGTAGTTATGTGCTCATCGTACAAAAATATTCAACACGACTTTTCAGCATCAGTCGATTTGTAATGCTGCTTTGCATGCATAAAAAGACAATGATTAGTCTACCAGTGGGTGCTTTTATCATCGTATCAAAGCATAAACGATGGGTTATTATCAGTATCATATAGATTAAATCGGCTGAGTCAGAATTTAATTTGGTGGGCATTGATATTGCAGAATATATTGGCTGAACTTTTAATGGAATATCCACATCAATGTTTATGGCAATCGATAGCCGTCTATCGTTCCGATCAGAAGAAACAACAACTGCGCTTTACACGTTGTCGAACGGTATACGATATCGCTAAACGTAAAGATCGATCCGGTCAACTTCAGATTCTTATCAGTCAATATGAATATGCAGCTGCTGCATTCATCAAGTTAGTAGCCTTTTTTAAATCTTTAATCATCTAATGAGTAAAGAGGAAACAATATTTTATGTGAGTACATATCAATTTCTAAATTTCAGAGTGGCCGAAGATGCGTATCCTGCTGGATCACATTCACCATTCAGCCAAAAATATCCATTCATTGCTAACTATTTCAAGACTGGCGTCATGGATCCAATAGTGAAAAGTATTTTTTTAGCTCATTTTTTATTCTTTCAAGGATCGTTGTGGTTATTAATTTGCAACTAATGGGTGGTAAGCTGTCGTGTGCTATATGTTAATTCAACATGAGTCGATATGCTGTTTAAGTGACGAGCAATTTTATATCTTTCAGGTTTGTTCAATACATCACTATTTATAATATCGTTCTAGCGAAATTATAATACTTCTTTGAGTTAAATACTCGAGTTCATAGTCGCATCAGTTTTCGAGTTTAGTTTCGTCAACTTGCGAATCGGATCCATCGCGTCCATTGGTAGTGGTGCCGTTACGTGAGATGATCGAACACGCACTTCCGGTAGCGATTCCGAATTCGTTATCGCAATATCCGGTTGGCGAATCTTCTTCAGCGAAATCGTCCACCGACATTGGTGATTCCTCTTTCAGCAATATCTACATTCATAGCATTGATGAACAATTTATTGTGAGTATTGTTTCTATCACTTTTTTTCGTAAATTATAGTTGATTTTTATTTTAAAACATTGTAATCCTCTTTGTCGTTGTTATATAATATGGAGCATAATCTTGAGGACATAGAATTCAAAGAATTTTTGTCCTAAGATTTTATTAGAATTATTGGTGGTCAGAAGAGGCTTCATTGTTCTATTTATTTATCGATTGATAGGAATAGTGTTTTGCTGATGTGAGCAAATCATTTCCGATCAGTAAGAGAAAAGGTGATCGGCTTTCCTTATCGGTTTATCAACGACTCGAAGGCCGTTGAAAAGTTAATATTAGAGAACTTGCACAAACTTTTTGAATATTAAAGAGGTTGTATGGAGTATAGTTCTTAATTTAAAAAAAAAAATGATTTGCTGATATTATTGCATAATATGAGTCATTGAACTCGTCTAGCAAGTAGGCTTGTTCATTGATGCTCTTTGAGGCAAATAGTCAGATGCTGTCAGATTTATTCATATTGTCTATTTTTATATAAAGAGGATTATGGGAAGAGAGGATTCCAGTTGTTGTACGAGGATTTGATTTTGCAATGAATTAATTTAGGTTATGAAATCAATGGTTCGTCCAAAGAAGATAACATTGGTCGCATCGGATGGAAAGCGTTATGCATTGATGTGTAAAGCAAAAGATGAACTACGCAAAGATTGTCGTTTGATGGATATCAATAGAGTCGGTTTTTTTCTACTATTTTTATTTATTTTATTGATAAGTACTAATTAATTTTTGTAGTATTGAGATTTTGAAATGCTCAAAATTCCTCTTTTGAATTTGTTCTATTGACTTGGCAAGATTTTGAAATGGTTGGGGATAAGCAATGTATATTGGCAATGAAATAGACGCAAATGTTTTAAATGATTTCATTTTTTACGCTGCTATTTACGCAAAATTTGCTTTGAGTTGAAGTAGTTGTAAATTTCTGTTGGATTTTTGTAATTTTTATATAATAGAAGCATAGTGAGATGGCAATCGGAAGGGGAAAGAGAGAGGGGATGACTGCAAAAATTTAGCATAATTTTTTGGTTTCGGGCATTGGGTGATATGCTTCTATCTATACTTCTCTCTAATAAACTTTCAAATTTCTCTCTATCGTTTTCTCGTTCTTTCTTTCGATTTGGAGATAATTGAACGTTGTTTGTAATGTGTTGTTTTCCATTTTCCATTTTCATTCTTGTGTTTTTCTAAGGATGTGTATCGTTGAAGCGGTGATCGTTGTAAATTCATCATTAAATGCGATATGTTTAGATGGTGAATGCATTGTTGCATCAGAACGCCGATTCACGACGAAGGCAGCTTTCCGTACGCACCTATAATGTCGTCCCCCTTCAGGTATTTCCTCATTTCTGTGCTATTTAATAAAAATAGGGAAATGCTAATTAATGGACTTTACGTTGAGGCCAGTTGATCTTCGAAGGAATCTTTCAACTGCGTATCCGTTCTGCGATTTGATCTGTAACTTGCTTGCAAATTTTTATTCATCATTACTGCCATATGGAAATGTATTGCTCATATTTGGAGTCACCTTTATAGGCCTCATATGGGATGTATTACTCCTATTATGCGTCATTTTGTATGATTTAAGATGTGAAACCTTAATTGATTTGTCTCATGGTTGCAGCCAATGGCGACAAATAAATAAATAAATAAATAAAGGAAATAAATTTGTAGCCAACGGCGAAAAAAAGAGCAACGGAGACAAATGTTATTTGCACTTAAAAATTGCTTAACTATCTAAGTTTCAATAGCTTATCTATCGAATAGATTCACTGATGGTTTTGTTTCTAATTTGAGATCAGTTTAAAAGTCCTTTATGTACACTTTATTCTCATAGCTCCATAGACCTCATTTAGCGGCAGTTTCGTTTTTAAATCTCACCCATCGCAGCTGTAGTCGCGATTGCATTTGCTTTCTTGGATGCTTATAATTGGAATTGAGGATGCTGGTGGACTGATCGAATGGATACCCAATCTACAAACCTATCGAAGCGTTCTAGAGCCACTTATGACTGAACGTTGTTTGAACGTGATGAGTGATAAAGAATGGTTCGCTAATTGGATTCCACATGGCACCGACGAGCAAAAGTATGAACGTTTGGTCAACGAGTATTTCCCAAGGCATCCGGTTGTTATGGCTGATTGGTTCAGGTTTGTTACAGTTGTTTTCCTGCTGTTTCGATTGTAGTTGATTTTTTGAGGAAATAGAGGGCAATGTGGTTTAATGGATGAAATTTGTTGTCATTGCAAGTGTGGTCGAGGTTTTGACCATTTCATTGAAGCTTCCGATTCAGGTGGTGTCTGGCGCGGCGTTGCTTTAAATCTAACGTGTAATCAGCAGCTGATGGAATAGTGCCATGACTTTTATCTCGAATAATACTGGAATTGTGGTCTTTAATACTGGAATAGGGTTAAGATCGAAGTAGTGTGCAATTGAAGCATACAAGCTGTCGATCAATAAAGAACGGTGGCTTTATGGATCAATAAAGATCACTTAATAGTACAATGACTAGTATTCGCAACAATTGTTTGCGATATTGGAATTACGCATCCAGGCTCCTTGTTTCTTTTTATTTCTTCGAGAATGTTGAGTTTTAGCACAAAGATGTGAAAATTATTTAAGCTTGCTTTAGATTTACCTAAATGTAATCAGCAGCTGATGGAATAGTGCCATGACTTTTATCTCGAATAATACTGGAATTGTGGTCTTTAATACTGGAATAGGGTTAAGATCGAAGTAGTGTGCAATTGAAGCATACAAGCTGTCGATCAATAAAGAACGGTGGCTTTATGGATCAATAAAGATCACTTAATAGTACAATGTTTATTATTCGCAACATTTGTTTGCGATATTGGAATTACTCATCCAGGCTCCTTGTTTCTTTTTATTTCTTCGAGAATGTTGAGTTTTAGCACAAAGATGTGAAAATTATTTAAGCTTGCTTTAGATTTACCTAAAATCAGAGGGATTGCTACTATTCAAAATTATTGGCGGCTATATGAAATTTGTATATTTCAAGGAGGAATTTTCCGGATCCATGCAAATGGTATGCGGCACGTTTGGCATTCACTCATACTTCAGCCGTTATGAGTATGGTTGGATTTGTTTTGGGATTAGGTGATCGTCATGGCGAAAATTTACTCATCGACGTTACCAACGGAGATGCAATTCACGTCGACTTCAATCTGCTCTTTAATAAAGGCGAAAATCTCACTGTACCAGAGGTATGCTTTTGACATATTTAAGCGATCGTATTAGAATGTCCATTAGAGCGCCGGAAGGGATTTGAAGAAGATAGGAGAGTGAAAGGAGAGGGAGTGGAGGGGGTGTGAAACAGCATGGCGTTAGCCTGGAATTAACCTCTTTGTTGGGTTTTTTCTTACCCAATAATGTTGACTTTATAAAATTATTTGTAGGAAATATTAGATGGAATATTACTGAGGTGTAATTGGTATATAATATTGGTTGGTTAGAGTAGCGAAGACTCTCCTCCGTCATTTTTCCCCCTCTTTCATTCTTTTCTCGTCGTTATCACTTAGTATTAGTAGCGGATCCATAATGGGATTTAATTTGAAGGTGGTACCATTCCGATTAACCCGGAATATTGTGAATGGTTTCGGTGTGACCGGTGTTGAGGGTGCATTTCGACGTTCATGTGAGACGACAATGCGTGTGCTAAGGGAGAATGAGGCTGTGCTGCATACTGTCTTACAAACATTCGTGCACGATCCGTTGCTCGAGTGGATGCACAGTGAAGTGCGCGCACAGCAACTGAAACAGGTCAGTAGCATACTTCCGGCATTTCACCTGAAGTGACTTCTGAACAGTAAGATTCGAGTAGAGGTTACGATGTCTAATTCGATGATTCAGCTTCATTCATATTCAGAATCACTTTCGGATCAGTTATATCTTTAAGCGTTCGTTTCATTAGATAAACTAATGGTTATATTCATATGTATTTTTGTTTATTTTGTAGAAGAGATATGGACTCGGTGTAAATCAATATTGTAATCTCATCCTCAACAGACTCGCTTGTTATTTCACAGCTATCGACTGTGAATGGTTTAAAAATAAAAATGGAAAATTCGCAAACATGTGATATGAAAATATGTTTGCAGCGACAAGCTGTTAGTGGTAGTGGAGTGAAGCCATGCAATTCGATGGCACAACAGCAAGCACAGGAAGCTATCGAGATGATCAGATCACGACTTCGTGGTTTGTTTTCGTCTTTGAAAATGAATATTTGCGCGCATTTCTTATCGTATTATATTGAGGAGTTTAATAATCCCACTGTCTACAATTTATTAAGCAAAAAGGAAGATGGGGGAGGGGGAGGGGGGGTGAGAGAGCGGATAATAATAGGTGATACATGATTGATCGTCAAGTTTCCGGGTTTTTGCGCACAAGGTTGCAACTTGATCCTATGTTCAAATGCCACTTCTGAGCTTACTTCGTTTATGGTTCCATCATAGAGTTATAGAAAACTGTTGGAATCGTGTTCTTGGCAAGTTTTATAATAGGTATGGATTGGAATTAAGTAGTTGAATTTTCTGTAACATTTGAAAATGATAACCTCGTGCAGTTTTTATGAACATCTAATAGGAGATCTGCGAAGAATTTTTATGTGATTTTGTAAGTTTTTATTGTCGATATAATATGCAAACTAAATTTTTTTTTCAGAGATGTCTTAAACAGTGATCGAAAAGATTTTATTAGTTGGATTTTTCTCTTCAGCGATTTTAAGCACATATTAAGTCGTTTGGCTTCTAATGTGGGTACATGGATTACGAGAATTATTTTTTGCTAAGGGTAATTATTGGTGAAGTGGTGTTAGATTTAGGGGAGTATTTATATCGTTTTGACTTTGATGTTTTCAGAAAGCGTTCAGCTTCATGTTATTTACGTATTCTACCATCTGAATCGAATTAAAATCCTGAACTGTATCTTCTCTAAGCTATAAAAAAACATTTATATAAGTGATTATCTTTCATAAATTAGCTCCCTGACCAGGCAGCAGTTTATAAGTTTCCAAACGCCAGGCTGCTTTCTTTAAGCCTGTGATGGAGAGGAGAGGTTCTTTGCCCGCAGAAATTTAGAGGAATAAGGCTTCATTTGTAGTAATATAGTAAATCGTATTCCTTTCAGGGAATATCGTCTCACCACGAATTTACCGTAATACACTGGACAGTCTTCCGATGAGTGTCGAAGGACAAGTCGGAAAGTTGATTCACTTAGCTAGTGATGAGCACAATCTCGCCAAAATGTATATTGGATGGTGTCCTTTCTTATAAGTTGTGAATTTTATTGCAGATAGTTAAATTTTGCCTTTTTTATGCCTTATGAATTTTTATTATTCAGAGTGACCTTATTGCGAACTGATTTTATACAAGAAGATTTGCGAGCAGTCAACAGTTATTGTATTTATATCCCCATTTATTGATAGCTTTGATCATTCTCCTTGGCTGTACCATTGTGTATGATTTAAGTTGAAATGTGCTCACTTTAGACTTTATGCTTTACTTGCTTGGGCGATAGTTTCGAAGCTTTTTTTTAAAATACCTGTACCATTCTAGTTTGAAGTAAGACTTGTTTGAGGAGCGTTTTATTTGTTCAAGCAGCGGAGCCGGAGCTTTATTCAAGCAGCGGAAGCTTTTTTTTTGTTCAAATTTCTTCTCGATTTTTCTCGATTTTTTTTCTCAATTTTATAGGTGATTGAGATGTTGCACAAAATTTTTATATTTGCACATGTGCACTTTTGCTATTGCTGATTTCTTTTAATTAGCTCATAGCATTTCATTCTATAGTATAAGCTTATATTTCAATAGGGCATTTATTCTTTATCATGTTATTGTTCATTCTTTTTGCAATTAGTGCAATTCTTTTGTGCGTTTTGCATTTTGCATTGCATTTCACTAGTGCTATATGATGTAGTTTTATTTATTTTCTTTTGCATAGTTATGCAAACATTCCAATACCTTTGCTTTAATTCATATTGGAATTGTTTTCATTAGTTTACACAATTATGTTTTATAGGTATATGTATAGAAAAAGATCTTAAAGTATGATTTTCGTTTATAAAAATTGAACTGAAGCTTATTTATCTCTTTTCCATTTTTAACTTTTATGGACTATTAGTGGGGTATGAAATCCTCATAGTGGTTAACTTTCGTTTTTGATCTAACCAACTGGTGTTTAGGGGTCTAGAGCTCAACCACTATCCATTAAGCTTTAATTATGATCTGGTTTGTTTGGTTGTTTTATTCGATATTTATGTTATGGATATTATTATGCGGTCATTGATCTCGACTGTTAATGAGAAACAATACTGAAATATTGTTATGGCTATGTTGACGCTGTTGATATTGTATTCATTTTAAATTACTAATATTTGCAATTTAAAGAGAATATACCTCATTTGCTCAGTTGGTAGATAATCAGTAGGGAATTATTTTGATCGCTGGTTCAAATCTAGCTAAAGGAATAGTGTTTTCATTTATTATTATGTATACTATGCCTTGTTTTAAGTTCATATATTATATTTCTTGATGTTTAGCATAGTTCTTCTCTAAATTCTTGAAACGTTTTATTCACTGTGAATTGTCCTATTTCATTGTGCATATCTGTTGACGTAAATCTGAAGTTATTGCCATACTATACAATGATTTTATATGCATTCTGTAATGATTTATATTTTGGTCGTATTAAGCGCCCTCATGTGTCCGTCTAGGAGTTGTATATTGTAAATGGTGCTACTGTGCTGTCATCTTATGATACATTTTTTTGCATTCCCCTACTTTTCGCTTTTTTTCTTCCATGAGCCTATAGGTTTAGGTATGATGGGAGCTTATACGTTGTGTATTAAAACCATGATATTATATCAACAAAAAGGAAACGTCCATTGGTCACTTGTCGTGGTATGTGTTATCGCCGATATACAGCTGTACAAACGTAGATGCCAGTTTGCTCCTCCCTCAAACACAAACCGTCGAATGGCAAAGGTATAATGCAGTATTTTTTCAAGCATTTTGCTTCGGACATCTGCGCTGTGATAGCTTCGCTAGTGGCTACTCTAACCGCGCATAAAACACCAGCTTACTAAAAGTTTGCTCAGTGCAAATGCCCTCCCATAGAACGTATCGGCTCACGCTTACCATTATTACTATTACAACTGTTTTCGTTCTTTCGGAGAGTATCGAACGTCGATGCCCTGATGGAAGTTTAGCTGGAGAAGGTAATCATTTATCACTAAGTTTTAAAGAGTTTATCAATTGAGAGGATGTAAAATTGATGAGTCAATTAACGAAAATATCTGTTATCACTTACTTTATTATTTATTCTAATTCTTTGTTGTTGTTGTTTTTTTTTAATTGGTCGCTGTATTTGAATTGTTAGAATTGAAGTCAGGACACTAAAATGGTTCTTTATTAGTTCCACATATATCACTCCTTGAACTCCTAAACGCCTTTGCAGGAGCTAATTGTTCCTCCAAGAGAGGAGACCAGCTCCAGCAGTTTCATTAAAAGGTCGATCCCAGTAGGTCTATCATAAAGTCGAATCGGTCAGTAGCTCCATCAGAAGATCAAGCTCCCTTTTTGTATCACCACCATTAGCAATTATGAAGGAGAATAGGCAAGGTGCTTAGAGCTTATGCTTGTATCGAAAAGTGCGGTGAATATTTTAATAGGTACTTTCGTACTTGTGAAGTAGTAATGTTCTGTGGCATATTCTTGAAATTAACCTTTATTATTAAAGAATTCTCTAAGAGAACAACATAGATTAATGATAATTTTAAATTCAGATTGCCAACTTTTGATACCACCAAACAATTATATGTGCCCATCGGATCCAGCGCATAGTAAATGTCACAATTTCGATGGTCATTATTATTGCTGTAAGTCAATTATACGTTCACAACTTTTAATGCTAACAGCATATTTTATTGTTTTATTATGATTTAATAAAGTATGCAAGTTTTTATCACTTATCACTGTTATCAGCCAGAAATTTTTTCTTTAGAGTGAATAAAAAAACCCAATGAAGAATGCATAATTCAGCAATTTTCTTAGTAAGAAGAAGAAGGCGCAAGAGAGAAAAAGAATTGAACGAGTAGAGAGAAAATTGAAGGGATCGAAGGACTGAGAGAGTAAATTCTCTGAAGATAGTTAAATGAAATATTTTTTGAAAGAATGAAAGAATATTCTAGGAGACTTGAAAAAAAAAAAGCATGGATACGACTATTGTATAATTTTTTATTCTAGTTGAATATGCCAAAAAAAATTTTCTCTTTTTATGAAGGTTATACTAGTAACGATGGAAAATTAAGCTTATAATCAATCTAAAAATATTTTTATTTGTTGTTTTTCAATTTCTTTTTCAGTCAGTTTTTAAGAAAAAAAAATTCCAGGTGCATATGTGAAGCCGAAATGTTATGATAAAGCCGCATTTTGTCGCTTTACAAAATCGCTTTGTAATGATCCAAATTATTGGCGTTTAATAAGTGATGAATGTGAAGCGACATGTGGTTTTTGTCATAGACAACAACGATTTGAAGAAATTATTACAACAATTCGAACCGATACTACTAAAATATCTTCAATGATGGACAATAATATCGCAAATCGCAATGGTAGTTTTGACGACAACATCAATACTGATGGTCAACCAACTGAATCAATCCAACAAAATGGAGGGGGATATTTGCTTCGAACGAATCAGGATCCAAGCGATAATCTATTCTCGATCTTCCCGAGAATGAATGCTAAAAAACTTCCTAAGGAATATGGTTCAACTAGTGCTCTATCGGATGGTATGAAATCAGGTTCGACGTCAAAGCATTCTGAAGGCGCTGAAAGAACGAACGTTTCATTGATACAGAAGCAGCCATATAGTGAAGTCAATATCAATAGAAGCGAAATAGCTGAAGCCGAGAGTCTAACAACGAATAAATCGAAAGACGATATCGTAGATGAAAATTCCCATCAGCGAAAAGTGGATTTAATTGGCAAAACGATTGCGAATAATATGAAACAACCTTTTGAAGATTTCAATGATCACAGTAGTTGGGATACTGATAATTCATCTACACCATCGAATGGCACATATAATGGACGTCCGAGTTTCCCGATAGGCGAAATCCCAATGAATATTTCCGAACAAAAAATACTTGAAAATATTATCGACTCACTCACCGATAATGTCTTAGAAACGTCTAGCAATTCCATTTCGAAGCATATCAAAAACAACCTATCGGGCAATATTCAGAGGAATTCAAATGGCCAAGTTGGATCGCATGACACAGTAACGAAATTTTTCAATGATTTGACGTCGCAGAAGATGAATGATTCGTCGATTCAGAAGCAACTACCCGAAAATTATAAAGAAATTAAGAGACGTGCAAAACCATCCGTACTTAATCGAATGCCATCGAAAGAATCGAATTATTCAAGAATCGCTTTTTTGAATATAAACAATGCAAAACTTGAGAAATACNCTTCGTTAATATAATCTTAACTATATCATTGCCCATATCGTACGGATTTTTATCTTTCCTATTAGAATTCTTTGCAGAGTGTGAGGATTTCGCAGAGAATTGCATCGAAAGCGTTAACTTCTGTTCGAATGCAGCATTCACACAATTCATGACACGTTTCTGTGCAAAAACATGCAATAGATGTGACACACTTATATAATATGCATAATTTTCTAAAAAGAAAAAAAATCGTTGCAGAATTTTCCATACGTCAATATTAGATGATCGAAAATTTTTCAATTGAAAAAACTTTGCGAAAAATTTTCAAATGAAATGTTGAAAAAATTGTTTTAAAAAATATTCCAAGCGGATAGATGTCCGAATCAAGATAGGTGGGTCAATATGCTGTTAGTATAAATAAACGCCCTTGAGATCAAAAACCAATCAATAAAAATTCCACTGATCGATTTCATGTTATCATGGCATAAAATTCTTGAAGGACGCTTGATTTTTATTTTTATTCTTTATTTTTGATCTGTAAGATATACATCTTGTCACCATAACTGTGTTTGTATATTCGATAATTTCAGTTCACTATTGTGATGGGAGTCGTTAAACCTTTGAAATCCTGGTAGTAAAGTAATAGTGATATATACTTGCGAAATTTATTGTTTCTATAATTTTTGCAATGATGTTGAATGAAATTTCTGTTCATCCGTCAAGTGCTTATTGAATTCCGAGCACCGGAATGTTTTAAATTCCGGATACCGGAATGTTTTAAACTCCGGATACCGGAAACGATTATACATCATTTTAAGCCGGATTTCTCATTGATGCAGGAATATTGTAACCGGCATAACCGATACGCTTTCAAGCAATTTTCCAAATCGATTGAAGATAGCATTAGCTGTTATTTCTTAATTCTCTCATTATTAAATATACTGAAAAGCTTTTCGAACATTTTCGATTTTATTTGTTGTTATTGAAGTCGATTGTTCAATTTATTGCAAAATGTTTGCCATTTGTGTATTGAATTTATAAGGAAATTATTTATTTATTTATTTGTTTATTTATTTATTTATTTATTTNAATAACTCGTTATTCATTTTCTTAAATCCTATAGGCGAAAAGATGCTCAAAAAAATGTTTATATGGAACATGGGAAATGAAACGAAGCACTTTTTCAATTTTAGGCAGGTTATTTTAGAAAAAAAAAAAGATAGCGAGGAGGGGATTGGAAGAGATAAGAAGATGATAATAAGCTTAAATGCAACATACTAATGTCACTCTCTCGTTATTGAATAAAGGAATAATAATCTAACACAAAATTGCAAACATAAAAAAAAAATTTTTAAAAAGAGGAAAATAATACAACATCGAATAAACACTGAAAAATGGAAACTACTTTTCGCCTTTCCCAACAACGAATCCACAAACATTTTTGATGAAATCTCATAGCAACTATCACAATTGAAAGTGAATTATATATTAAAAAAACTTTGGCAATTAGATAACGAATAAAGCTTCATCCGTTCGTAAACAAATATTCAGTGGACGTAAGTTGGCCGTCGGTTGCTAAGTTTCGATACGATCCATAAGTTCAGAGAGAAACTGCGGTGCACATGCACCCATTTGCTCCATTTCTTCGACCTTTTCGGCGAGTTGATCGCGGATGATCATCTGAAAACAAAAACGACTCTCAAATTAGCATATCCCGCATCGAAACAGATCGACTTAAAGCTCTCAAGGCCCGGAAGATCAATTTTGAAGTCTTTAGAGGCGAAGGGATCAATTTTGAAGCTGTTAAAGCCGAGCAGACCAATTTTAGAGCTTTAAAAACTCAACAAACTGATTTTAAGGACCAATTTAGAAGCCGTTAAATCTCAACACAACAAAAGACTAATTTCAAGCTAATTAAAGCCTAACAGACCAATTTCGAACACTTTAAAGCCCATTCCAGACAAAATTAAAGCTCATATAGATAATGGTGTCAAATTAAAAGCCGTTCAACCCGCCTCTTCTAATAATTAAGCATTAAACCTGAGCGCTGTTAACGATCGCTCGAGCTTGTTTTCTACTGAGATGTTCCACCATAGAAACCAACACGTTCGGATCTGCTGTTGCAACTGCGCCAATCGTTTTGTATCCTTTAATCGAATCGTTTTACACCGATTTAAACAATAGAACAACATCAGTGGATCAATAGGAGACGATAGTATTCCAATTTGATTTCGCATGAGACACTATAAAGCAAATTGAGAAGCGAATAACCTACCAAAGATAATTACTTACTTCCCAAAAGCATATGTAAGTTATCAGTAAAAAATATAAATATAAAAAAGAACACACCCTAAGAAGAGATAAGAACATTTAGTAGGCTCACCACAATCATATAATTGTCGTGCTCGGCCTCGTTTAACACCATCGATAGCCAATAAAGGAATCAATTCTTGTTGACAGCAGTCGCGTAATCGTTTAACTAGATCAGGAAGCAAATGCTTCAAAGGCCATAGTTGCGGCACTTTCTGAAGCCATTTATGTACTATCATTTTACTCCTACCTCCTATACCAAATCGCATAAAATTCATGAAATCTACGGCCAATTGCAAAAATAAAAATAAAAAATAAAAAAAATAAATAAAACGCCATCAACTATAAACAATTTCGAAGAAAACTAAAATGCAAAATAATAAAACAGCAATAATGTTTTAACTTGAAATGATACTATGCTCTGAAAGCCTTCTAATTACTTAACTGGAAGTTAAAAAAATCGATTTTCAATAATTAATCACTCAATTAATTAATTAATTAGTCACTCAACAAATCGATGTCGAAGCCTATTCAATACACCTGCTAGGTGCTTAACAACTAAACAACTACTTAAAAATTGGATTTTTAATAAAAATTTTTGGTGGATAACCTCTGAGAAACGTGTGATCGATGAGGCTTGCGAGCATGTCGATTGAAGTACACTTTGTAGCCATCCTCGTGCAACATGAAAATGTTCCGCAACACTCCATAGTGGCTCATTATCCCAGATATGACGCATCATAAATGCGATATATAAACGTAGAGCCGCTTCACCCGCTCTCTTAATTTTAATTATATCAACATTTATGCTGCAGTTTTAATGTTCCTTTGATTTAATATTGATCCACTTTATTTCCACTTTCGTTCCTTTTCCCCTATCCCCTGAGGGCATTCTAATTCATACATGTATCTTTATATAGGCTACTAAAAACTCCTACATGAATTCTATACATTGCACCATTTATTATCTTCTTTGATCTTTCTGAAGCAAATACTTGTTTATTCTCCAAACAAATACATGTGAACCTTATTGCTTCTGAAGACACTATACCCAACTTAAAAAGACACCGATTTGCATGAATAAGTTGCATATCTACCTTTAACATGACAAGTAAAAAGAAATAAAATGAACAAGACTAAACTTTGCGACAACATTTTTGATGCATCATTAAAAAATATATATGATGGAAACAATGAATTTTCAAGTGTATTGAATGAGTGAAAACTTTTCAGAAATAACATTAAGAAATGCACTCACCAACTTTGGTCGTTCAACGAAGCATTTCACAAGATATTTTTCTTGAATACCCATTGTTCCCAATAATTTTTGTTCACTTATTGCAAGTGATCTATACTGCAAATATATTATATGATAAAACTCAAAGAGAATTCCCTAATTTATAGCACTTCGAAATCGGGAATAGGCGAAGATAAGTAATAAGGGTGGAATTATTTTTTAATCTCATATTGTGATCAAGACAAATGATAGCATCCGAACAAAAGAATACTATAATTTGGGAAGTTGCATAAAGAGAAAAAATAGAGATGGAAACCCTTACAGGTGGCCTCCTCTACAATACTATAGTTTGAGAGATCAATTTCAATCGATGTGCAAGAGAAAGAAGCACCGATGAGGGATGACTCCGATGGAGCAGTGATCTGTTTATGGCGAAGAACAAAGAGAGGAGATGAACCGAGAATATCACCAGTTAGAAGTTGTTCTCTTATACAGTATCTCTTTGTACCGTACTAATTACGTTTTAATAAAGGAAGAACAACTAACCTCATCATAGAAAACGTTCCAATCCACATCGATGACAATATCAAATGGTATAATTGTGAATATTAGATGGAAATGTGAAGATAACACAATCCCCTTAAAATATGCCATAGAGACACAAACTTTACCACCCTATTAGCGGTAATATCAAATGCTAAAGCAAATAGTAAGCAAACTGGAAAAATGCTTTGTGTTTTTGACATTGCAAGCGATCGGATATGACAAAAAAAAAGAATCACATATTACAAATAAAACTGATAAAATAGGAATTTTCAAGCTAATATATACCCCATATCCCTTCTGAACTTTTTCGTAGCTTTCATTCAATCCAACATCAAATAACCAAAAACATGGATATTATATAAGCTTTACAGAGGATATTATATAGATTTCTCAATAATTAAAAAAAAAGAACATATTTTCCTAACACCATAGATGCTAAGCGCAAAAACTCATAAACTAAAAACTTATTAACATACCATTAACACTCTCCACCAGTAGACTTTAATTTCACTTAGCATAAAATACAAAGTGGATTAGAGATAAAAACAAGAGCTAACCATTGAAAGATTATCGAGAAGTGATGTATTAATAGCGAGTGCTGCAATCGGTGGAATATTTGCCGTGAACGCTGCATCGCCGAGAATTGTCACCGAATATGTACCTGCCTGAAAATAAATATGCATAAATTTATTTATACAAATTACTTACCGCAATCGAAAAAATTATTTAAAGGATATAAGTATGAAAAACAACAAAATAGAAATCAAATGTACTCTGCAAAATATGCGAACAGAGAGGAATTATTCAAAGGCGACGAATATCTCAAAGCAACATATAACGAGAACAACATACCTCGCTACAGCATATCATTCGCTTGTTAAGTAAATCGGTTATACATTCCTCAATAATGCTTGCCGCATCATCGTTTTGCATTCCAAATAGTGTGGTCGAGATTACAACACCAAAATGATCCATTGTATCGGCGATCTGTAAATCTAAGATTTATTTATTTTTTTCTTTATTTATTCGCCTACTTCGTCAACTTTTATTTATTTATTTATTCATTTATTCCATTTAGTTCAAGCCCAAATTAATTAAATATCAAAAAATCGAGATGCATTTTTATTCGCAGCACGATGTACTTATAAAAATGAGCGAATTCAACAGTATCCTACAAATAGAACAACAACTAGTGCGAATCGATGTCTATGAAAAAACAGGAAAGAGAATTTTTTCCAACGAATAAGAAGGAATAAAGGGATGAATCTGCGATGCAAAAACGAGTATGAAGGTGCATTTCAGCAACAAATCACCTTTACGATAGAACGTATTAAGCAGTTGAAATTTCTTATTACTTAACAATAAATAACTCTTAAAAAATGTAATTTTTTTCCATATATTCAAAAAATAAATAAATAAGTAAATAAATAAATAAATAAATAAAAAATACGAACAAAACCTTTTCAATATTAAATTTAAAAACAAAACATATATCACCTTTGTGTAGTCGATGTGCTCTTTTATTACATTAAACAAAGAAGACATCATTAGGCGGCCAAAGAGGAGTATAAGTTAGTCAAAACTACAGCACAATACTTGATTGCCGTTTGAAATACTGCCTCAAAACTGCAGTAACTTATCTCAGATGAGAATAGCGAATATTTTTTGAAAATTGCAAAACAACTTCCACGTATAGAACCTTTAATGAGATGAGATCCAATAGAAACGTTGACAATAATGATCGATCGCATAGACCGCTTTTGCATTCCATTAAAGGACCAGCCAACATTTCACGAAACTATAAAAAAAAACAAAACAAAACAAAAAAAAACATAAAAATCTAACTAATTTTAGTATGCAAATTTTGCAATCGTCGTTTTCTTCAGTTAAAAGAGCGAATTGACATAGAGTATTGCTTAGTCTACTGTGAGGCACTTATTCATCTTTAGCTCATAATATAGAGGATGGGAATTTTTTAAAGCAATATGGGGGAGTTGAAGGAAGAGTGAGCGGGAGATACGCAAACCCACATAACAAACAGACATTACCTTCTTCCCTATATTAAACGGTCATAACCCCATCCTCGGGTAAATTTGAAACAATAGGCCACTATAACAAACCGAAAGAAACCATTGCTTAACAATAGTATTGATGATAAGCGGGTAATGCAAGTGATATTTCGAGCAGACTCACCTTTGCCTCCTCATAGCCTGGATGAACAATTGTGATCGCATCGCCTCTATCGTCATATCCGGCCCTACCAGCACGACCCACCATTTGCAAATATTGAGCTTTCGATAAGGGCTCTCTACCAACCAATGGTGATTTTATAATCACTCTACGTGCTGGTAAATTTACACCAGCTGCTAGCGTTGACGTTGAGCATAAAATTCGTATTATGCCATCCTGTAAAATAAGGCCCATGTCACCTCTTAAAAAAATAGGAATGAATGAGCGATATACTAAACAAAAACAATTTTAATCACAAAACATTGACCTGGAAAGCGGATTCGATGATTTGTCGCTCATCAGCCGTTAGGCCACTATGATGAAATGCGACACCTGCAAGGATTCCCATCTGAAGGGTGGTACACAATTTACCATCGACTTCTTCCATTAACGCTGCGACGGACGCTTGCCGTTCTTCTTTGTGCAAATCTCGTAATGCCCTAAATTTATTTGCAAATTACCTTCATATCTTATTGAATATAATTATCAGTGAAATATTAACACGCTTTCATCCAAAATTTGCTCAAGTTTTTCCCACTCAATCGAAGTTATCGACAGCTCAGAGAATCCCACTAGTTTTTGCCGAGAAAAAAAAACCATTACTCCTCTCAACTCTAGTCGTAAATACAACAATAATTTCAAAAAAAAAAACCAATAAAAAACCTCGGCTTGCTGATAAACGATACGAGATACAACTGAATACGTTGATAAACAATTAAACAGTAAGGTGTAACTAACCTAGGCACTAAACGAGTCAATAATCGGCAAACGTTTTCACAATTTTGCTTCGTTGGGCAGAAAATAATAGCCGATCTTTTCGGTATTATATCTTGAAGTAGTGGCACTAAACCATCCGGATCTTTGCGGATAAGTTTCTAAAATACAACAACTAATTGAAACTTATCATATAAATAAAAAACATGCGTACAAACATAAAAGATGTATATAAATGTAAATGCATCAAAGTTTAAAAAAGTCACAAGAGCATCAAAGAAAATGGCCTATTTCATGTCGCCTTTTTCCGTCCCTTAAGGCAACGAAAATAAGAGTTGGGGAGACAAAGATAGGTTCATGTAGCGATCGATAAGATCAACAACGACAAAAGTTCTACATTTATATTAAGCATCACTTAATTTTCAGTTTTTCTTGAATAGTTATGGAAAAAAAAACCTTCAAATAAGTTGCATTCACTTGAAAGAACTTTTCTATAAAACTCACAAAAATAATTGCAATAGGCATGTTCATATAAAACTTACATTCTCGCCAAGTTCCACTTCGGGAATCAACCTACCACCGATATCCACTTGAAATAAGGTGCTATTGATTTTCACCCTCTCCACTAGTTGTACCTATAAATATATACTTTTGCTTGGGTACGAAGCTAACAGCATTCATGGTATACCCTTTATGCATCAGTTACGCTCTTCCAAACGCTGATATTTCCGCCAGCGAAGTTCTCTTCTGCCAATAGCAAAAAAATAAAAATAAAAAGAAATTACGCTATCAAACTATAAAAACACTCAAAAAATCCAATCAACTCATATGTCGTATTCCCACATGGTTAGGGAGGCCGCAGAAGAAGAAAGGGAAAGAGGAAAGTTTGGGAAATGGATCGTTCAGGATCACATCTGTATTTTAGAAACTCTTACTGGAGTTTGTGGTATTACAGCCGATCGATAAAAAGATGGCCGTGACATGCATTCTAATTTATATTCAAAGAAATTTTAGCAATATGTGCGAGAAAATTTTTTCAAACCGACAAACTTTCCTCACTGAACAATCTATAAACCATCAACCAATCAATGAAACGGCTGACTAGGTGGCTGAAATGTTTACGCCTTATAATTCTTCAATTATCTTCAGAAATAATGATTTAAACTTCATCATTGAATATTGCGTTGATTGTAGTTTGATTTTTTAAATTCATTTACCCCATATAAATATAATACGCCAAAGAAATAAATTTACCGGACGGAAATCGGTTGAGAATACCGATGCATGAAGGAATTGTGCTAGTTCGTTTATATTGGCTAACGTTGCCGATATTCCAACAATTTGACCACTTCCTGCAACGAATGCCTTCAATACCTTTGATGTTCGTTTCAGAAAAAGGGAAGGCATTCTCAGTCATATACACAAACGTACTAAATTCGATTATTGTATTTATTACAACTTATAAGTGGAAAGTAAAAGAAGCAGTAAACATATTCAGTTTATGGAAACAAGGAAATTCTATGTAGAGGCAATCCTGATTTTAAAATGTGTGGTG
>QEWY01000816.1:0-11466 GCA_006503575.1 Baylisascaris schroederi | reverse complement strand
GATATTTTAAAATGGTTCAACAGTATCGTCTCCCAACCCCATTTTCGATTACGATCATTTTTATAGGAACTTGTAAGAGGATACCGTAAGTCAGTTTATAATTTTGATTTACAAAGTATCATCAAGAATATAACGATAACGATGATTCACTAATAAAATCTTGCAATTCCATTGCAACAATGGTGAGGATATATATTAGAAAAGTTCCGTTTCCTACCATCAAACCTGGATAGATGGATGAGAACGATGTGGATAATGAGTGGAAATAAATAAAGCATCGATAATAAATTCAAGAAAAAAAAAACACGAACCTCAGCAATAAGCGTTTTGCCAGCACCCGTAGGTAATGATATAATCATATTTTCACCATTCAAAAGACAACTATTCGACAGACATTGTTTCTGCCAATCTAAATATGAGCTGTATTGATTGATCAGTTTACTATTAATTTTGAGATTTCAAGTAAACACTTCATTAAATTCATGATAACAATAATCAGCGAATAAAAAAAGGTTTCCAAATAAGACAGGAATTAGATAGAAGGGTGCATATTCACTTTAGATAACACTAATTTAAAAAAAAAAAAAGAAGAAAGAACTAAGCTTTATATTCTTACACATTCATAAACATTTCACCAAAGCGTCAAAGCATAATCACATTTTACTAAGCAAATTTTCAAAGATCAACTTACCATAAAGGTTTTTAATTTTGCGCTTTTCTTGGTATAATTGCCAAATGTTATTAGGAAGAATGGCAAATAAAAACTCTTCAGGTGAAGATGGTGGTGTTTCATCTATCGTATGTTCATTGTTTGTTACTCGAATATCTGGCACCTATAATATAAGCTAGTTTAGAAATGTTTACGCTGATAGGTTTAAAAATAAATGAATAAAAACCAAAATTTGAGGATTTAAAGCTAAACTTGAAGTAAATTAAATGAACGATCATGAAATTAATAAACACACCTCCATAAAACGTCATCTTTTCCAGTTATTCCAATCGAATAAAGAATTTTTGACGAGAAAAAGATTGCCACTGATGGCGGCGGCAATGGGTCATTTGCGCCGCGGAACATCTCGGCCACAGGTATCAAAGCATAAACCTAACGATGAAAGTGACTCGCTATGAATCAAAGTCATATTTAATAAAACATAGTCGCGGTCCATTCATGATTGGCCATATGTGGATTCGATTAAGCGCAATTACGCTGATACTAACCTAATGTAATCATCTTTGACAGTGATCCATTACGAATGCATTAATAGCCTATAGAATCGACAGCAATATACCAGAATAAATAAATAAATAAATAAATAAATAAATAAATAAATAAATAAATAAATAATCAACATGGAATATTATTGGCATCATCTGAAAGCATATAAATCGATCGTTTTCATTTGGCTATGCAATAATGGGCAAACAGACCTCTCTTTTAAGTGGAATACCAAATGAACGTTGCGGCATGACGGTTACTCGTAAAGGAGTATAACAATTCGCCTGGATATCCGTCTTTGATTGGGACCTCCCAGATGAAGAAACTAAAAATAATACTTGAGAAGAAAGATGACTGATTATTTTTTTTTTTTTAAATCGCTGAATAAATATGCACATTTATAATTTCTTTGTCTCTCGTAACTTCCGCCTCCTAAATGACCAACTAATCTATGGAAAGTCATTGATAACTATGAATTACTTTAAAAGATTTTAAAAAAATTAAACTTATAACTTGTAAATATTACTGCACAATCGTTATGCTAGTGGGGTATTCCAACCAAATTGAAAATATTTGAATGTAGAAAAATTTTACTCAAAAATTTACTAAAAAGTCATTTGCAAAACTCAACAATCTATATTTTGAAAAAAAAATTAGAAATTTTATAGAAAAATAAAAAATAAAATAATCTACCACTAGTAATATCTGTTTCTTCCTGTGAAATGATAGGATTCGAAGTGTTCTCCTTATTGATATGTGACCATATCTGCTCACTTTGGATTTCACCTAACGAATGTCTACAATAACGTCTGCTAGATGTTGCACTCTTCATTTCCTGAATTCTGAAAGCAAAACATTGAATTTCAATCCGATTTTGGTATAGCTGAAAAATATTTCAGAGTTAAATATGATCAGCAAAATTTAATAAAAGAACTGCTGATATGATCGCTTTATTTTATCAATTTTCTACAATTAACCCTCATAAACTTCGATCTATATCTCTGCAGATTTGCAGAAAATTGACGCGAAAAAAAAAACGATCGGTACCATCGGCTCCGTTTTCCCTCGCCCACCCATTCCCCCTCCTCCCATTCAACATCGAATAAAATCAAATCACTCCTCTTTTCATTGTTGAGGTATAGATTATTAGTGTGTTAAAATTGTGATGAAAAAAATGCACCACAGTGGAAATAACTCTGCATTTTATGAATGATGTAATAAAAAAAGATGCGAAATGACTTTATGCAAAAGAAATATGTATAAATTTTTTGCCAAAAAGAAGTGTTCAATCGTGTAAAAATTTTCAAATTATATGTTTTCAATAATTATATATAATTAGTATTGATTATCAATTACTATTGTTCACCTAGAAATGTTGCTATCATGAAAATTCTAGATTAGACGAAGAAAAAATTAAGTGTACATCTAATATACTCTCCTCGGAATGGGTTCAATTGATCGCTACACGGTTACGGATTAAATACGATTTTGGAAAGCCATTCACGAACAAGACCGGACTTAACTCATCACCACACGATTATGCTTTAAATCTGGCCATGTTTCTGATTGCTAAAGCGACCGGGTTAGAAGCAAGAAAAGGTTGAACCCAAATCTAGGATAGATTCGCAGAATCCAAATTGACGATAATAGAAGACGAACTGACCTGAGTGACCGTCGAAGTGGTGTTGAATTCATTGAAGAGCTGCTTCTCAGAGAACTACGATCTCTTCTATTGCTTCGTTTCAACGATGAGGCATCCTGTACCACTACTTCAGATAGACCATCCGAAGATACACGCACTTCCTTCACCTTCAAATACCTTCTTGAACCCATCACTCGACAGCAACAACAAACATACACGAAATTGAAGTATGTAACGGATCATAAGCAATTTAAATTTAAATAATGCCGCATTAAATGTTTCATATATTCCAGCACAAAATTGATTAAACTCACATTATCCAAATATCCATCGTTAATCGTTTGTCTTGTCGGTGAATATTATTGACAGCCGACTGCGAACGAAGCAGAGGATGCATGTGCCCTAAGGGATTTGAGGTGAGTAAGTTTATTAATCATATTAAATGCTCAAAGTTAGGGTATTTGCGCAATTATCTAAACGACCTAGACTTTCTACTCATCTTTTAACGTCGAATGCCATTCAAAAACTAGCATTAATGTTGAACGCTGATAAAGTTTCATTCAAATAGTATCGAAAATTGTTGAACAAAGCGATTCGCTTGCGATATTCGGACTGTTGCATTCCTTGAATGAATATAACCGTCTGGAATTTTATTTATTTATTTATTTATTTGTTTTTTTTGCAGTAATAAAGTTTTATCGCAAATAAACAAAACCATTTCATAAAAAGCAATGAACTGATATCAATAATGCTGGAAGCATTCGTAATTACGGTAAGTATACGGTAATTTAATGCATAAAATAAAGAAAAATTTATTTCGAACTTAGTGAATAAGTGTTTGCACAATTCTCACATGCATGGACATAGAAGAAAGATGCAAAAACATAGAAATGATGCAAAAAAAATATCCCAACTTCAATAAACTATGAACTATAAGCGCAGCGTTCTGATTTCAGACGGCCTTAGACAACTTTTACAAAGTGTCTGCGTCAAATGTCTGCGTCCAATCGTCTGTGTCCAAACATCTGCGTGAAATCTCTGTGTCCAATCGTCTGTGTCCAATCGTCCGTGTCCAAACGTCTGCGTCAAATCGTCCGTGTCCAAACGTCTGCGTCAAATCGTCCGTGTCCAAACGTCTGCGTCAAATCGTCCGTGTCCAAACGTCTGCGTCAAATCGTCCGTGTCCAAACGTCTGCGTCAAATCGTCCGTGTCCAAACGTCTGCGTCAAATCGTCCGTGTCCAAACGTCTGCGTCAAATCGTCCGTGTCCAAACGTCTGCGTCAAATCGTCCGTGTCCAAACGTCTGCGTCAAATCGTCCGTGTCCAAACGTCTGCGTCAAATCGTCCGTGTCCAAACGTCTGCGTCAAATCGTCCGTGTCCAAACGTCTGCGTCAAATCGTCCGTGTCCAAACGTCTGCGTCAAATCGTCCGTGTCCAAACGTCTGCGTCAAATCGTCCGTGTCCAAACGTCTGCGTCAAATCGTCCGTGTCCAAACGTCTGCGTCAAATCGTCCGTGTCCAAACGTCTGCGTCAAATCGTCCGTGTCCAAACGTCTGCGTCAAATCGTTCGTGTCCAAACGTCTGCGTCAAATCGTCCGTGTCCAAACGTCTGCGTCTGATCGTCTGTGTCCAAATGTCTGCGTCCAATCGTCTGTGTCCAAACGTCTGCGTCAAATCGTCTGTGTCCAAACATCTGCGTGAAATCTCTGTGTCCAATCGTCTGCGTCAAATCGTCCGTGTCCAAGCGTCTGCGTCAAATCGTCCGTGTCCAAACGTCTGCGTCCAATCGTCTGTGTCCAAATGTCTGCGTCCAATCGTCTGTGTTAAATGTGTTTGCAGTGGCGAAGCCTTCTTTTGCGATATCGATGTGCGTTTCATATCAATAAAATACGTCGTTAAATTTGTATCGCCTGTCAATTCTTTCTCAATTCTTCAATATTCAGATTTCCTCTATATGAATTACTAGTTGAAAATCTTTTAGATGTTATATATTAAAAACTTATAATTACTTCGCATACAAATCATTTGTCAGTTATTTGGATTGTTATATTTTTCGAATTATTGTTGATCCAAT
Source organism: Baylisascaris schroederi (assembly GCA_006503575.1). Taxonomy (NCBI): domain Eukaryota; kingdom Metazoa; phylum Nematoda; class Chromadorea; order Rhabditida; family Ascarididae; genus Baylisascaris; species Baylisascaris schroederi. The sequence continues at coordinate 6,531 of QEWY01000816.1, read as the reverse complement.
GCGCTATGTTTATTTATTCATTTTTTTTTTTTAATTTCGTTGTCAATAAAAAAAAATATCATCAAAAAAATTTTTTTTCTGAGAGAAAAATTATTTTTGGAGAAAGAAAGAAATTTTTCAAAATTTACAAAAGAATATTTGAAAATTTATTAATTGAAAAAATTTATAATTTATTAAATTTATTAAATTTATTCGTACAATTTATTAAATTAAAAAATATATATATAATATTTATTCGAGTAGATCAATAAATACGCACAATAACAACTGATAAAATGCTTAACAATAGATCAGTGTGAGTGATAGTTGTTGATAAGATCACAGCAATCGATACGAGTACACTACGAAATTCCACGCATAACACAGCCCACAAACGTTTGCTATACGAATGTTCTCTTCCTCGTTCTGCGTAATTTCTATATAACTTTTTTTTCTTGGAAAACTTCTGCAAAAACCACATTATAAAGAACTCATGTGTGTCTGTTTGTTGGAGTATGTATGTGTATGTCTGTCTGTCGGGTGAGTTCAACTTATGAATTGTAACAGTTACAAACGACGAAATTTTCTACGCATAATCAATGCTAAAAAATGACCTCTCGATTCTAATTTTGCTTTCGTTGATTGTTATCAAGACGAGTTTTTAATTGCGATAAAATTTGATAGTCAATTTTGTTCGATAACCGGTCGGTCACGGTCGAAAAATGAGTTTTAATTGACCATTCTCGTATATTTGCATTCTTCATCGAAAAAGCTCTAGACTCCATTTGTGTGACCGGTTGGTCTAGCACTGGCGAAAAAAAAAAATTTTGCACAAACCCAACTTGTTTGCCGAATGTGACCATGAAAGCGATCAACGTTGTGATGGATCTCGCGCTTCAATTTGAAATCTGCTGGGTACGAGTAATGGAATGTCATCTGTAGCTTAGTGTAGTTCTATTGTGGGTTAGAGTTCGGTCGGTTCTTTCTTTAGCTGAGGGTTTTTTGTTTTTGTTCGAATCGTGTAGACGCCGTTTGTTGTACGAATGACGCAACATTTTTGAGTAAGTATGACATTCAACTATTCCGTTCGTCCAACTCCCCCTCCTCTCTTTTCCTGTCCTCAGGTAAACCCATCCACAAGTTTTCGAGAATGACCTCAAGAATTTTCGAGGTGCAACAATATGAAGACCTGAAGTTGTTCTCGACCTTCGTCGTCCATCATATGACTAAGGTGTGTTTTGGGCTCTCCACAACGGCTCCTCATGTTCGTTTGGCTCCGCCATCATCTTCCCGCATCTGGATCATCGAGTGGCTTTCGGGGTGCTTTACATATTAGTGCGTCGCTCGAACAAAGTGCATCTAATTCTTCGACGCAGGTGCGTTATGCAACTGAAGCGGAATGGTGATTTTTTGACGGTGGTGAAAATGAAAGGTAACACTTTTTAGCATGCGATCGTTGTGGTCATTGTGGTCACTTGTGGTCAGTTAACAAGTCTATTGGAAATTTAGCTCACGAAACACTCTGAAAGAAATATTACATTGATAGAAAAATAGCGGAAGATGGTATTTTCAATTGCGGTGATGAACTGATCGTGGAATTGTTCGTTTCAGCGATGAGTCTACGTGTACGATTCGATTCGGCGATACTTCGAGGTGACCTTAGCGGGAAATTGTTACAATTTACAAATTGTCGTTCGCTTCGAGGTTTACGTTTCACAGACGATGATGTTATGGTGGAAGATGGACGTATTGTCGATGCGACCGTCGTATTCTATGATCAACGACGACGTCCTGATATACAGATCGACTGTATGGGGCATATCATTGCACCTGGATTCATCGATATTCAAATCAACGGTAACTTTCTCTCTTTGATGCTTATCATTTTTTTGTTTTATTTTTATTTTATTTCTTCGTTTAGGCGGGTTTTGTTTCAAGAAAGAGTATTTCTTTACCCGCATTATTTATGATATTCGTTTGCTTTCATTCCTTAGTAGCGCAATTAGTAGTGTAACGAAATAAGAAAGGGGGAAGGGGGGGTGGGGGGTTGAGCAGAGAGACGAAGCTAAACAATTGAGAATAAAAGATAACGGTGGAGCGTGGTACCAAATTTTTCTTTATATATTTAATCCCGTTTGATTTCTCATTAAGTTTATTTAATCAATAAAAAAATCAACTTGCATGAAAAATCGATATTCCGCATATCTCAACGTTTTTTATTAGTTGGAAAATGCAGAAAAATTCCATTTTTTTTAAAGCTGCTTCATAGTATGTTTTCTTTCCGCTTAATAAAGCTTTCTAATAAAGGGTTATCAGCACAGAATTCAGACTTCAATCCATACTTCAAAAATATGAAATAGAAAGTTTAAAATCAAGTATATATTCAAATTTCAGGTGCATATGGTATCGATTTTTCATCGTTATCGACAGAAGATTTTCTCGAGAAGCTGAATTTAGTGGCGTTACGTCTTCTAGAAACTGGTGTCACTTCATTTTGCCCTACATTCATCACTTCACCACCGAATGTCTATCACAGGGTTTATTGTTAAATTCTCTTTCTTATCTATTAAATTTTTGCATATTTTTTATGTAAATTTTCTCATAATTTACTGAACAAATATGCAAAACATAGCATCTAAGAGGTTTTTTAATGCAAACTTTTCGATAATATTTGGATTGGCTTATCTTGAATAAGGTGCAGAAAGGTTATGAGATGAACAGTTGGCTCTTGTTGTTGATCCTTGTTTCATCTGATCATTGCTTCCCTTGGCTTAAAAGTGAGGAGAACAATTTTGGTGGTTCATGACGTCATCGCTGCCTTACATGACGTCATCGTCATCGCTGCTTAATCCACCAGTAGATCGGCCTTGTCGGGTTTTTTCTTTTTACACCTTTATCTATGTTTTGTTCTTCAGAAACAGTGATGAAGAGATGATATATAAGCGTTGACTCGGATATACCATTTGTGCTTATGGTTATTTAAATCTCTGCAATGAACAGTGAAAGGTGCAATTTTGAGTTCCTCATTGAAGCATTCTAGATTCGCCTCCTTAACTTCTTTATCAATTCTATTTTCATTATTTAATCGTTGATCAGTTTTTATATTGTTTCTAAACTTTGCAGGTGTTACCTTTAGTTGGCGAGATAAGAAGAGAAAGTGCAGGTGCAGCTGTCATTGGTAAATCTTTATGTATTCTTTTTTTCACTCGAATAATATTGTAAATTGAATAGTTCAAGCACTTCATTTATGTTTTTGCGTTTTTCATTCGAATAATACTTCATTGTGAACTTCACCTTTGTAAGTATTGTTTTAGAAAAATGTGTTGAAAAGGATGTTTAATTTATTAATATCTAAAAAAAGGTACGAATATTTTGGTTGGATTATAGGTGCACATGTGGAAGGTCCATTTATATCTGTATTGAAGAAAGGTGCCCACCCAGAGCGACACGTAAAGAGTAGTCTTGGTGATGATCCGATTCGAACGATCAATGATATGTATGGATCGTTGGATAACGTCGCTATCGTTGGTTTTTTAACGTTGATAGTCCTTCGATATATGAAAAAATATCCTACTGTAATTTTTTTCAGCTTCTTTTCTATGGAAATTTCTATCAAAAAATACTAAATTTTGATGGTAAAGAATAAACCAATGTACCAGAATATACTAAAATACCAGGGTATGCTAAAGTATGTGCTATTATGGCAAAGTTTACCAACGTACCATATACCAGAGTATACCGGTGTACCAATGCATCAGTATACCACTTATGCGAATGTAATTTGGTGAGTGCAAAGAAAATAGAAAATAGTTGCAAATAGTTGGTGTTTATAGGTGGGCAGGTGGGCGTTTTATGTTTTGCCCAGGAAAAAATATTTTCTGATACTACCTGGTCTTGATATACCCAACTGACAATTCAACCATTTGGCAATATAACTCAACATCATTGGGTATTAGCCTAATAGGCTGTTAGGAACACTTTATGATGGCACAGCGTGCTTGCATTATTCGTTTCATTCTATCTTGATGTTTCTGAGAAGCACTTATTCCCAATGAGACAGACGGAGGGGGGAAAGTGGAGGGGGAGGGGGGGAGGAGGGAAGGGAAAGAAACAGTAGGTAGGGAGGAGCTCATGAGCAGGGTTCCCTTTCCTGTTTTGGACTTAAAGGAAATGTTTTTCGGATCCTAATAAACCTTTCTTTGTATTTATTTCTTTTAATTGCAAAAACAGCGATCTTTTAGCAAGTGAATTGTCTCTACAGAGGTCTCAAAATTCTACGTAAAAAACCATTAACCCTTTCCATATATGTTCCGCTTAGATGCGCTATGTGCCTAAGGATATGCGATTGTGCTTTTATCTTATTGATCTCGTTGATGAATTAATTGTTTTACTTAGTGCCTTTTTAGTGTACCATAGCACCCGAACTGGCTGGCGCTGAGAAGGCAATTGAGTATATGAGGGGTCGAGGTGTGGTCGTTTCGATGGGTCATTCCAGTGGGCGACTTGTTGATGCCGAGAAAGGTTTCCATGCAGGTGCTTCGGCGCTTACTCACCTCTTCAATGCAATGCCTTCGGTTAGTGCTGTTCATTTCAAACCATTCTTTGTTCTGTCACAAAGACTTTTATAAGAAGCAAACATCTGTGAGGGAGGGGAAAAGTAGCCCGTCTTGCATTCTGTGCTTTGAGAACTACTGCTGTTGTCACTCGGTTATATATATATGGTTTACCACCATTTATTAAAGCTTTGATGCCGGTTACTCCTAGTTACTAAGATGTTTGCATAATAAAGTGGGGTTGTTTGAATTTTAATGGAAGAATTGCTTCCACCAATTTAATTCACTCATTTTTATTTTATTTCAATTTTATTTCAATTAATTCATTTTTAAGTTCAGATTTAAAGAGCGTCTCTTGCAATTTTAACTCGAGCAATCGTTTTTTCTAATGTTTTCTGAAAACGGCTGTTGCCATTCCATCATATGATTGTAATAAAAAAATAAATATCAACTTGGAGAACTTGAACTTGAATGGAAGGGTTTGAGTGGAGACTGATTGAAAAGAAATGAGGGAATTTGAAGAGAGAAATTTAAATAAGAAATTGAACTATCATCGTTTCTATGAAATAGGGCGATTTTACTATAATAACTAATTTGCATAAAGATGAGTCTTTTTTTTAAAAATCATTTCATAAGAAAAATATTTAATTACTGAACTGCATTAATTGAGATTGCAATGCGAAAATATTTCTTTCAGTATCATCACCGCGATCCAGGTTTAATTGGTTTATTAACATCGAAATATTTACCGCCATCACGTCAACTCTATTATGGTATTATTTCTGATGGTATTCATACACATGATTCGGCTTAAAGATTTGAAAATATTGATTGTTTCATTAATATTTATGAAACAATGCTAAAAATTGAATTATTTTTAGTGTCGCATCAATTCCATTCTGTGTGCGTCATTTTATGAAGGCAGCTAGATGTACACTTGGAGAGGCACTTGATAGTGCAACTGCTAAACCAGGTTTACTATCATCGTTTTTTTATTTCATTTTGGAACTTTTCAAGTTTTTTTTCTTATAGTTTTTCCTCATTGTTGATAAATTCAGTATAATCTTGGATTTTCTTAGCGAATAGAAAATGAGTTCCATCGAGAAATATGAATAGATAGTTGAGGAAATTTTTACGAAATGAAATTCTATTATTAAAATTCACCAACGATCATATCCGAACGAAAATAATTCGGCTATTCTGCATAATTGCTTATGTTCGGTNTGAAAGATTCAAATCGAAGTAATTGCGAAATTTCCAATTTGTTGGTTGTATTACCCTCAGATTGACAATTACATTATAGTACGATGGAAATAAATTCTAATAAAGCGAATCTATATACGAATATTTGCGATATAAGAGATAATATAGTGTATAAATTTATTCAAACAATTGTTTGTATCGATTTTCGATTATTTTAGCATATTTCTATCAGTTATAATCCCACTCATTTGCGTCGATTTGTGCGTAATCAATCCCCATCGTACTATAATGTAACGATTCATTTTTCAGCCATATTCTAGAATTGTTGAAATTATGTATAATTAGAAGAAATATTATTGAAAATTTATGAATAGAGATTAAATTTTTCTTTTTAAAGATATCAATATGTGCTGATATATAAGAGTTTTGGTTTTGGAATATGTTCTAATTCAGCGTTGTTTTGATTTCGGCTTTAAGAATCTAATAACATCCTTATTGCTGTAATCGCTTTGCTCCAATGCTAATGAGCTATGTAAGAGTTGTTAAGAAATCATTGCTGATTTTATCTTTCTTATCACTTATCATCAATCGTTGCAAGTCAATAATGAGTTGAAATTTCTCAATTTATGTAGTTTTATAAACAAAAATTGCTATTGATATTTAAGGCCACATCGGGCAGTATTGACACTCTCAAAGAGTATGTTCAATGCGGGTTGCTTTTCATTGCCATATGCATGGAAACTTGGCGGTTTATGGGTGAGTTGAAGTTTTTATCGTTCTTTGCCTTAATATGTTT
>QEWY01000807.1:173685-252364 GCA_006503575.1 Baylisascaris schroederi | reverse complement strand
TTTTTTTTCTTCAGAGATATTCAAGTTAACATATGATTGTCACAATGGATATTTGAATTAGTGCAGAAAAGCGTTTGCTTACAATTGGCGCAACTGTCCAATGAACATTGGTAAATATGAACCTAGACTTTAACAATACGCCAACAAATGTCATTCATATTGTTGTAATGAGGTGATTTCCAGTAACAACAATGCTTTTATTCGATATATTTTTGTATGTGCTAAACTATAACATTTTGGCATCATATGAAAGCAAGCATTACATAGTAAAATTCTAAGGATTAAATACGAAATAGCATTCATAAAAGTTATATTATTTACTTCTTGCTTATCTAGTTCACTAAATAGTAAAATGGAATGGTACTTTGTATAGCACTTTTAAAGATCCCCCCTCAAAATGTAAGCCAATCTTTGTTTGGTTGTTATAACCTAATATTTGTAATATACCTTAAAATGAATGAGTTCAACGATTATATACGACAATAATCTGTTCACGTAAGTCTCATAATATTATATCATAGTGAAATCCTCTAAGATCTATTCTAGAGTTTGTGTTTTATTTACCACTTTGAGTTTTTCATCGAATATCTACATGTATCAAATTTTTTTATGGATGCAGCTGTCAGCTAGCTGGCGTTAAACTCGATCTTCGAGAAAATGATTGCTTGTTAGTTTGTGATGTTAGTCGATCAAATGAATTCGGATCGGTTTTTATGCGCCGAAATTCATCTTCGATTTTTTTTTCGATGTTTTCCGGTTGCAATTAAAAATTCCGTTTCAGCCGATCGCTTTCGCTTCGGTAAGTGATAAACATTTTTGTAATCGGTCGATTTCAGGAAAATTTCTATTGCTTCCAGCTGGTTATTGATCGAAGGAAATTCTTACTAATTACCTTTATTGCTAATAATACAGCGATCAATGTGTTGATGTTTACCTCATTAAGAGATTAATCGGATCTATTACGAGATTACTTAACTATTATACTAAATGCAGGTTCATTTCTGTCTAATTTTTAGCGGAAATGAATTCAAATTTGCTAGTAAACCCCATAAAACATTTCAAAACATATGAAATTATTATATTATTTACTTNCCATAATGAGCATTTAATAAGCATTATGTAATCGAAGCACCGACAACCCTTTTAGTTTTTTCTTCAAGAACGCTTCATTCAAATCTTTAAAAAGTTAGAAGGATCTATTAAATTTGCATCTGCCCACCTGAAATCACACCTATTCGAGTTCCTGCTCTTATCCAGCTTGTTGCAATATCTTCTCACCGATACTGCTTCCGTTCCTTTCGAACTACACCACTCAGAATTTAATTTCAGTGCATCGACCGAACCGTGGAACAACACTAATCCAACGCCATGTTTGCTTAACTGTACACGAATATAAACAGTAAGTGTAAATGCATTATTCATTTCAACAAAGAAGACCACAATAGAAATCATCGACAACGATATAAATGACTACTGCTCAACAGCTAAAAATAAATTACGTATTCCACCACATTCAAACAATATCATCATTAAGATCAATTAATTCCCCCAACCCCCTCCCCTTGTCCACAATAAGATGAAAATAAATGCATCAATTTGCATAATAGCGATTTCACATTAGAGTAAGAAGTTCAGCAACAGAGATCCAAACTCAGGAGCAAACATAGAAAAAAAAGAACAATAACAGAACGGCTTCAGTGTACAAAAAAAAAAAAAAATGGCGAAGGTGTGTTCGAGAAAACACACCAAATCGCCCAACAACACAAGGCATAAGTGGCAGCACACTTGAGCGCTACTTCCTTCTTCGGCGACCGCTTACAGTTCATCGTGACTATCCTAAAAATTATTTTCATTAGCACCCTCTTTATCGTTCAAATTTTAGCAATAATATGTAAAATATATAAAAAATTTGAAACAATTCATTTTTTTTCCGTTACAATATTCAGTGCTATTTATTTTAAAATACTTGCTCGAATTGTATGAATACGGATATATCGTACTTCGCTATAATAGAATATTGCATTTTCAGAAGAATATTTTAAAAAAAAAAGAATAATTAGGCACGACAGGAAAATATGCGCTTCCCCACCACTTAATATAGATGGGAGGGCGAAGGATGGGTCGGATGGTAACGCGAGAAAGGAGGTGAACGTAAATGGATAGACACCGAAATACAAAAGAACGACTGCGACAGCAGTGCCGTCGAAGTAAACAGTGAATTGCTCATTGCAAAAACCTATTTCGGGCGGTAAGAAAGCATGAAGGGAGCTGAAGGTAAACTGCGGAACCCATAAACTATGCAAAACTTTATGATCTCGAGATCAGAAGTTTCGTGTGTGGGCGAAAAAAATCATGAACTAGGAATTAAAGTCAAACGAGGTTTATTTTATAAGAACTTCTTCCATTCACCGGACCGTTAAACCCTCTTTCAGGAAACCAACTTGAAAGAAAACTTCAGCAAGTCCTCCAAGATTGATCATCACTAATGACATAAGCTAGCACTCAGCTAACAATAGGAAATCAAGCCCACCTCATCCTTGTCTTTCTTGTCGTCTTCCTTCTCTTTCTTGTCGTCTTCCTTCTCTTTCTTGTCGTCCTCCTCCTCTTCGCTGTCATCCTTCTCTTCCTTCTTCTTCTTATCCTCTTCTTCCTTTCTCTTCTTCTCTTCTTCTTCTGCCTTCTTCCTCTCCTCCTCATCCTGCTTATCTTTCATTTTCTTCTCGCCCTCCTTGGTTTTCTCGAACGTCTCAGCCGCAAAACTCTGAAGTTTCTCCTCAGTTCATTTGCCCTTTAAGAAAACACTTCCCCTCTCCTTGAAAAAGCCAGGATTTTTGCAACACAATTAGGTTTTAAAAACTCGGCTTGGCTTAAAAGCTTTGACGGCTTATGGAAACCAATACTGAGGCTTGCAATGATGGTCACACTCAGTCAACATACCATTTTTTCATTCATTTTGAAAATCCTCCCTTCAAAGTAGCCCCAAAGTCCCAAAGCCGACAATCGATGTAAAGACAAGTACCACAAAAATAAAGACAAGTACCACAGAAAAAAAGGACAAACCTTTGCCTCTTCGACTGAATCCGTAATAAGGATATTATCAAAGATGGTACCCGACTTGACCTGCCATAGATCGAATCCGATTGCCCCCCAATCCTCATAGAGGTACAACTCATCGTCAGGAGTGTACTCCGGATTGTCGATCTCTGGATGAATCCATTTGCCCTAAAATATAGATCACTTAACACCTTTAATATTGCAGCCGAAAAATACAAGCTTATTCACCTCATCCTCTAATATTTAAGACATTACGGGCTATCGGCAGATGAGTAGCCCCCTAATTCTGCACAACTTTTTTGCTTATAATACCTGGAACTTCATTTTGCTTATAATGACTAACAGCAACAATGCGGATTTGTTTTATCCATCGACTGTGAACAAATAGGCAAACAAGCACAATGGCAGTGATAAGTAAGAGATTGATATTTTTTAGTAAATTCCTCACTTTATGCTTCCTATAAAATAATCTAAAAAAACTAGCTCATAAGTTTATTACTACTTCGATTTACGCCCTCGTCCCCCCCCCCCCTCGCAGTATTCCCAACTTCAATGAACTTGGAACCAGCGCGTTGCACACTCTCCGTCAGTGATAAGTAAGAGATTGATATTTTTTAGTAAATTCCTCACTTTATGCTTCCTATAAAATAATCTAAAAAAACTAGCTCATAAGTTTATTACTACTTCGATTTACGCCCTCGTCCCCCCCCCCCCTCGCAGTATTCCCAACTTCAATGAACTTGGAACCAGCGCGTTGCACACTCTCCGTACCATTACCATTATGGATAGGAAGAGGGAGGGGTAGGGGGAGGGAAGGTGCAGACATAAATCTTCAATTGGTCAATCACGACAAATAAAACTGTAGAGGAATAAAGGAAGCACAAAAGATAAAAGCTTGCTAGCCTTGAAAGCAGGGTTCTTGATTTGTTTCGGCTTCCATTCGCCCTTGTATTCGGGGTTGTCGATCATCGGCGGTTCCCACTCACCGTCCATTTCATCGTCCCAGTCCTCTGGCTTCTTAGCTTCTGGATCTGGAATATGTTCTGGTTTCTCCCAATCGTCGGGTTTCTTGTCTTCTGGATCGTCGATATATTCACGCTCATCCCAGTCGTCCGGTTTCTTTGCATCCGGATCCTAAAAAACCACAACCGTTACTCCGGCACCTCCTTGCCGTAAGGCTTGCGTCCGAACTAGGTGTTCTGGAAGATGGATAACTTTATTCCATATAGCAAAAAAGTGCGCGCACTTTACAGACGCACCTCTGAACCAAATTCTTTATTGATAACCGTCCCTTATTTATGCTCTGACCGTGAACCAACGAAATCTTGTGAAGAAAAGGTCTAAGCATAAAGGCTAACAGTTCTCTATGCGCAATATGGTGCTAAAAGCACTGCTGTCAGCAGTGTACCCAGCAAGCTTTCGTAAATTTTTTAACACCACAAATGAATCCCGCCTCCTCCCATATCTTCAAAACGATCATAGAAAGCGAACTTCTAAAATTGGTATCGGTGAGCACAAAATAAAAACACCAATTGCCTGTAAATACACCTCACCAATATTCATAAATCATTCCCCAACTCCTTTTCCAACAGTACTGTTCATATTTCGATACCTTGATCTTCTTAGGTGGCAGGAAGTCCCAATCGCTCTCGAGTTCTCCACTCTCCACCTTCTCGCCATCGATTTGAACCTCATAGGTGTTGTCTGGATTCAAGATAAGCGTGTACATATGCGTCATTTCATCATCCTGAAATCACCACTCTATGCATAATAAGAACAAGAGGACAGTGTATTATTGTTGACAGCCTCAATGGTACCATCTTCTCTGAACTAACAACCCCAAGCAATATCCCTCAATTAATAAACCATTCCTCCTCTCAGTTAAACCATCAACAACATTCCACTAATTCCTTAATAAAGCCACATTCAATATAGCGGTAGGAGTGACGCTTGAATGTGACAATGAAATGTCATCGTCAAAATCAACCCAAACAAGAGAACAACACTCGCCATCGCGAACGCTTCACTTTATTCAGGTGGATAAAGACGATCATTGCTATCGCTTCTCGTATAGTCGCCTCACCTAATTATATTCGATGTGACGAATCCTGGAAAAGCGATGCACCATCCAACCGATTCATCCATTATGCAATCAAATCGCGTATAAATTAAAAAGAGGGCCGCCTCATAACCGAACTTTAGCCCCCCTCCCCTCCAACCTTTCTTTATATCTATATCACACCTATATCATTTAATTTCTCGGATTCTCTTACAGTGACAACAAAAGCCCTTAATAAGTTCCTTGACGAACCGGAAGGAAACCAAAACATTTTGAATAGCAATATAATATACGTGAAAGTTCACCTTGCATCGAATCTCCTTCTTGATGAGATGGTTCTTGCCTTTATAACTGAAGATCACATGCACTTTTTTCGTTCCTGGTCCGCAAATATCAGGTCCAAACATCACATTGTAAGGTGTTTCGCCATGGAAATCTTCCAGGTTAACATTCGATGCCATCACCTAAAAAAAATTTTATAATTTTCCACATTTAACATCGAATCGCACTCACTTAGAACTATCAAAAATGTTTTAGATCAGTTCGTAGATGCGGCTAGATTTTATCATCATTTACTGCAACACAACATGGGGTCAATAAAGCACTGATTGCAACTTAAAACACAATGAACGCACCTTAACATAACCACCACCACAATCGATGTTCTGTTCGTGCTTCACAGTAAATTGAATCACTACTGTCTTGCCTTTGTTCGAGAACTTCGGGAAACTTGCAGCACGAGAATAGAACTTCGCGTCCTGAAAACTTCAAATTTTACAAGAAAAGATATTACTACTTGAGACGGGTCTTGCAGTTACTCGTGCTATTTGAATATATTGAGCTAGTTTTCTTCTAAATCATTCTAACGATATTTTACAACTTCCTACAATAGATGAAGCGCCACTCAATTTTGAGAAATCGAGAGGTCACCATTTTGCTTTCATAATACGATATCGCTACTGCGATTCTAATCTTATTTTATCACTTATCACTATCGATAAATCAAAAATGCGCATATTTATTCACAAACATTTAAAATGCTAAAACAAAAAAGTTTTGAAGGTAAAGATCGAAATAAAGAAAAAAAAGTGCAAAAAAAGGAAGGAAATGTTACTAATTGTAATAAAGTTGCAATTAAAGTAAACTACAAGAATGAAATCACACCTGTGATGTTTGAATTCCCTTATCTTTGACGGCATCATTGTAGAATTTACCATGAGAGAGCTTGAAAGTACCATAATCATCTTTGTGTTTCGATTGCACCCATCGTTTCTCCCACGAATCATCTGCAAAATCATTTCTTCAAGTTTTCTTTTAAACAATATCTCAAACATATAATCAATAATGCCCTTCAAATGCATGATCGGATGGCATGAAACGTGCTCACTGAAAACTTATTGCTCCTCATATATCGATCAATCGATTGTACAATCCACTTTCCCCCTTCCCTCATCTAAAAATAGTGAGGAATATCGACGATATTTATGCGAAAACTAAAAATCCCTCATCGTAGACATGATCAGCAAACGAAGATTGACATCTTAACTATCAACTAGAGTTGTATGCATTCTCTTCTCCTCACGAGAAAGACTAAAAACTGAAAAAATTAGCACTAACTTTCTATATCGGTTAATGAGTTAAATTTGAATAAAAAGTAAATAAGCGCCCATATAAGCAGAATTTAAATAATACAATTATGCATACCTTAAGCTTATTATACGCACTTATATTATTTTATATGAAATTGCATGCAAACGCTATGAAACATTTCCGAATAAAGTGAAAATCAACAACGATGAAGTGACACCTTTGAAATTAACATAAGAAAGCAATACATCGATTTTCAGATATATAAAGGTAATCGCATCACCTTTCAATCATCGAAAGAGTCTAACTACTATAATATCTAAGTCGCCAAAACGAAGCAGTAATTTATCATTCCGAACAAATCCTTAACAATAACTAAAGAATTATATAAATATAATGCAAATGAAATATGCGCAGGTCGCTCAGAGCAATGAATATGTAATACTTAATGATATTATCAGCATTTGTGATAAAATTATATTTAAAGAATTCAAAGGGAAATCGTCATATCCATCGATTAAACTTTTTAAACTTTACAATTTTGATTAGCTTAGCTAACGATTCCCAACTTTAACAACAAAGATCTATTTTAAATTTGATTCTTGCACCGAATGGAGATACGCTTAAATCATCTACCACAACCATAACTCCAGAAAAATGAACTTTATGATATAGAAGATATAGAAATTTTATTCAGCTTACCCAGAAATTCTTCCCTGAAATAGACTTCCGCCGTTACCGCAGCAATCACAATCGCCAACACAACCAACGTCAACCTCATATTCTTATACGACCTGAGCACCACCAGCACGAACCTCGAACGTCCTGATCACCGTCGAAGCACCAACAAAAATGACCGCGAAATTCGATAACGCTAACTGACGCACGCCCCCTAAAAACTTCATGAATACGCGAGGCGTACGCTGAATGGCCGATGTTGGCAGCAACCAATCAGCAACGACCACCCGCTCGGGGCGTATTCGTTTGCTGACACGCGTCATCGACAAGCTGCTCTCGAATGATCTGCAGAGAGAGTGAAAAGACTATAGAAATAATAGAGAGATGAAGAAATAAGCTGTTGATTTAGCGTTATGCTTTAGCATTCAATTGTGCTAAAAAATTTGCGTTTTTTTATTCACCTATATATGCAAAAATATAAAAATCCGAATAAATATAAATATGCAAATATTTCAATAAAAATACAAATATGATCAATTAATGCAAATTAATTTCAGTGTTTAGGATTTATGCAAATTTTTTCGTATTAAAGACGATAAACAATAAACGATTTAGACGGGGAAATCAGTCAATACACTACCATCAAAGAATTACAGCAAATGTCCTCTATTTTCAACGATTCTCGCTCGTCCGGCATTCTGGATATCCTTCAATATATATATGTGTATATATATATATATATATATATATATATATATATATCTGACAGTTCCAGCTCCGAAGCTACTAATACTAGAATTATGAAAGTTCGTGGGTAGTACTGAATAAAGAAACCAAAAATTGGAAAAATCTTCGTAATAAACTGTAGAAATAATTTTCCATCACTCTTAGTGAGCTGTCGAATTAATACAAAAAAAATCTTAAAAAAGGATATGAAATATTTCACATATCTAAAGAAAATAATCTGCAAATAAGTGTGATAGTGAACGCTTCAAGGGTGTTCAGGGGATCGGATTGGATAAAGCACTATTAATCTCAAGTGTAAATAGCAGTTAAGCTGGTTGCTCTTAATGGGCATTGTTCACCTGCACCGCGTTTGCTATCGGGCTTTGGAAAATCGTTGATAGACGACCTCAGAGATTGCCGTATCTCATTGGAGGTATTTGCTAACAACCTGTTGGGTTGATTTCAATCCTCATTCGTGAATTGTTGATTATTAAAGTCGCTAATCATACTTATTCATCAAACCTTGAAAGGGATTGTAGATATCTGAAGGCAGAAAAAATTCACGTGCATTATCGGTGGATTTTTGGGTTATAGAAAACCAGCCTTTTTTGCTTCGGTACATGGATGAGAGTGGAAGAGTGAAAGTTTGAATTAGCTAAAACATGAAGGCACCATTTTGTATTTTTTAGTTTTTTGGTAATTTGTGAAGCTATTTGGTTAGGGAAGTATAATGCCGTAAACTGTCGTTGCACGTTCCTCCCACATGTGTTGGGGAGGAGGGGGAAGGGGGAGGGGGACCAGGGAGTGGAAACAGAGCTTTGGACAGACATAAAGATCACCTTCAAGTGGCTGAACAGGCAAATCCAGAAAACCTTGTCATGGTGCAAAAGAAAATGATTAGGCGCTATACTAGGCTCAAGGTTGACGTGAAAAAACCGGTTCAGGTTTAAAAGATGGATGATTATCTATTGATATCACTTCAAAGCCGGGCCAAAAATCTGCGCCTTGAAAACTACATAGTGAGCATTCATAGAACCATCTGGTAATTGGTGAAGGGAGGGAGGGGTGGAGAAAGGTTTGGGGATATTCCATCTACGCGACTTCAGTTCGATTCATAATTCGTTGCCCGACATCATTATCAAAATGTCATCGTCATCGATACGAATGATCAAACTGTCAAAAAAGTAAAGCAAAAAATTCGAACCAATTTAATAGTCTTATGTAATAGGCCGTTAGCACATTGCGTTGGCGTCTCATCTTATCACTATTAGTATTTCCTTATCAGTTATCAAACCGTGATGTGTCTCGCTTCTAAGTATACGATGCATAGCGTTTCTTCGATATTCTTTCTATTATTCCCCATCAAACGAACCCTTTTGCATACGAATGAATTGAGTTGTGATATAATTAACGACAAGCATGAGTGCTGTAATTGATTTAATGGATTTTTTAATATTCATTTTTTTAACCTTCTCATCTCTAAGTTAAATAAACTTTTTAACAATTTGTTAAGTTGTGCATAGAAAGGACTTCACGTTAGTATTATCTCAGTATAACATTTTTATCGTTTTTTGATCTATGGTCCATATTTCCTTCATAAAAACTTTCAAAAATTCGACAATTAATGGTTGAAATATGAAAAATATTAATACTTAATACTTATCTAAATTCGTTGATTGTTTTATAGCTTTTCCGATTATATATCTGAAGAAATAATAAAGAAGAGTGAGTGCAAGAAGAACATATGGAGCATTTATTTGAAGCAATTAGTATTTATTCATCATCACGTTATGAAGAAGATTTTGTCGATCGGCTAAATTTTCAAACTACTTCACTTGTGTTTTTTATTGCAACTTCTGTCATCTTCTATCAGGTATGATATGATAAGATATGGTGTGATATGATATGATAAGATTATCATCCATTTATAAGCACTGATACTTTTTAAACTAAAATATTGCATTTTTTGTTTATAGCTATCAGTAAACTTTTATGGCAATTTGCCGAATTCACCATTTATTAGAAGATGAAATTATGGAGGGCACCTTGTAAACGAGAAAATACGAAAATGGAAAAGTTTTTTTCGAAGAAAATGAAAAAGTTTTTCATGCTTGAAGCTTAATGAAAAATATTTCGATGCATTGGTTTCGTTCAACCTTACATAAATGTGTTTATTTTAGGTCTTCTCTATGTCTGTTCTATCGGCAGTTATAAGCAATAGAAACTAGAGATGTACTACTCGAAAAATTTTTTAAAGTGACCTTATTATTGAAATTTAATGTGTTTTTTAATCATCACTAATCACATTTAGAAAATTATGTAAACAAAACAATACCTCAAAACGTTTGACTGCGTAGGGGATTGAACTCTAGTGCTAAAATTAGCATTCACTTCCATCATCCATGCTATAACTAATAAGTTGGATGCGTTGCATTGCAATGTATCTAGCAATCATGTTTGTAGTCATTTTTTGGACAAGCACTATTATGTTGGACACCGGTTCAATTTCGCGGTGGTTGGGACGAATATACGGATGATTTTTGCTTCATTGAGAATACATATTTCGTACCCGTCAACAATAGATCACTACCCGATAACAACGAAGTGAGGGAAAATGCAAAACTTCCCTATTATCAGGTATTATTTATTTGTTCATCGTTGAAATACCTTTGTGTTTAGATAGCGCAAAATATGCATTGTTGGTACCTATTTTGAATTTAAGATAATTAAATTGTAAAGGGTTTTTTTTTCAAATTCCGATCTTTTCTGTCTAATTTTTCCATTTTTATAAAAGTAAGAGATCATTAAATCAATCGATAAGCATGGACAAGTGTAAGCTAAGTGCTAAAGATTTCAGAATTAAGTCACGCTGAACTAAATTTTAGTGACCTGAGAAAAATACTTCACAAAATAAATGATAAACATTTAAATATATTTACGACATTTTCTGCGGTATCGGTTTCAGTTATTTCTTATTTTTATACGTTTTGTCAAATTTTCTTTTTTTTTTTGAACCTATGAAACGTTGCGTCTGCGCACATATTTATGGGCTTATATCTGTCTGTCTGTTAGCTTCGACCAAAAGATTCGATGATAATGAAATTTTTTGCATACAATCGTGCTAAAAACACATGCCTGAGAAATTCGAGGAACCCGTAAATGCCTTAAGGTGCACCTTTATATTGCACTTTAATCGGTGAGGCTGACCAAGAGTTTCTAATCTAAGTTTCCTAGGAGCTGTCGGGTCGGGCCAATTAAAATAAGAGTACAGTCTCGTGAATATTCAGCAGCTTCTTAAAATATATAAACAAATATTTTCTGCAGTAAATCCACCTGCAAATGCATATAGTGGTAATTCCTTTCTACCGCTTTTGCATTGATTCTTTTCGGTCCCCATCTACGGTTCGCAAATTATAAATCGTTTAATTTCAACTGACATGTCTGCGAATCAACCGACATTTTCACTGGCTTGCCCGTGGGAAATATTTCCTAACATATGAAGTTTTGTTGGGAAATATTTCCTGTAAACAATATTCTCTTTATAATTCTTGCATTTGCCCATTAGTAGTGACGTTCGTAGTTTACCCTCATAAAATGATAATCACCTTGGAAAGCGATATGGTTGCAAATATAAATGCATATATTTACCGATTATAAGTTTCATCATTTTAAAGATATAAGTTAATCTATCGCCAAGAATTTGTTGAAATTTTTATCGAAAATTTTCGATGATTTCAGTGGGTTCCTTTCGTTTTGGCACTGCAAGCAATGTGTTTTTGCATTCCACATATAGTTTGGAGGATGGTGAATTGGATATCAGGTAGGTAAAATTTTTACCTTTTAAAATGATTATTTAGTATCTAATCTTCTAGATCGATGCTTAAAGCTTTTAATTTCGTTCTAAAGTTTTTTTATTCAACATATATCCGTTTAAAATTCACAGAGTGCAATGCGTGAGCGATCGAAGATGCGAGATGGATAATCGGTTAAACTAAGATTACTAGTTTCTATTTTCGATCGCTTTCGGCAATTTAGTTTCGCTTAGCTCATCAATGTGATTTCACATAGGCCCACAAGATGATCCATTCATATCGATAGCGATCTTCCCGGATTTCCTCTTATATTTCGTGGATAGCAGTGAGCAGACCTCATCGCCCACCGATTGCAGTCCATCCGTGCCACATGTCATGTAATTTACTTTCTAATGTACCTCATTTCAACGATGTCCTTTACGCCGGAACAAGATAGGAGGTCTTCAGTGGAGATGCGCTGCAACTTGCTGATGCCTACCATGTATCGTTTCATGGAAAGTTGTGTCACCGATAACTTCTGCTCTTCTGCAGGCGTTATATTCCACGTATCCCATCCGTACAACAAGTATAGGAACTATGATGGTGTTGAACGAACATTCACAGGCGATGGCGTTTTCCTATCCCTGAAGATATAATAAATCAAACTCAAATCGATCATGATACTCTAAATAGATAACATCGTAGAGCAATATACATATAGCACATTCCGAACCAATGAAATTAACTAGCAAAGAAAGAGTATGTTGTGCGTTTTAAGGGTATTTGTTATATTTGCATAATAACACAATAAATGCATTAAAATATTGTTAATTTTAACACAACTCAAATATATTGATCGTTTAACATCTGCTAAAACTTTTTCTTTTAAAATCTGTTGAAAATGCTTCAAGCATCTCCTATTCTATTGTCATATTTTACTGTTCGAGTTATGATCGCTATAAATCTTCAGGTGTTCAAGTACGTGCCGTTGTTTCGATGGCTGTACAAGCGACTAGCCCAGTGGAAGATATCAATGAAGCAGCAGTTAAAATGATTGCGAATCATTTAAGTAGTGGTCTAAAGATAAGTCGTGAGGAACATCGATATTTCGGCGTAAGCAGTAATCCGATAGGTTGCCTTGCCAGGTGGATTTTATTTTTTTATTTTTTTATTTTTTCACCGAAAATTCGAAATATATATATTTCAGAAATTTTCCACTTATTTCAACGCTCTTGAGTTGTTATTTTCCCAAAGGCTGTCTTCAGAAATGCTTTCTTGGCATCGAGCCTATTATCTAGCATATGTCAAGTATATGCAGGAATTTTAATATAGTTCACTCGATATTTGTCAAAATGAAGAATTTTGCATGAAAAAAAAGTAGAGCGGTGAAGTGTTTTTAATATTTATCTTCATATATTTAATTTCATATTCTTTAATTTTCAAAACTTTCTAATTTTTATACTTTCTAGAAAAAATCTTACAAAAAATATGTTACTGATTTTAGAATGGCAACACTAAGGATGAAATGCTATATAACGTTTTGCTATTTTACAATGAAAGGTCTTTTCATTGCGAATTTACTCATCCAACTTGCTATTATTAATTTCTTCTTAAGTATTCCTGGTGGTTAGTTATTTAATTTTCATCTGTTCATTTTATATTTTTATGCGTATAGGTGTGTAAACGTTTGTATTCATTTTATAATTAGTTGGACCGCATTCGCATTGGTCAGATCTCGGAGTCGGAGTCCGAGTCGGAGTCCGCATCGGAGTCGGAGCCGAATTCCGCGTCGGAGTCCGACTCGGAGTCGAAGTCCGGGTCGGGGTCGGAGTCAGACTCCCAATCGAAGTCTGAGTTGGGGTCGGAGTCAAAAAACACGAAAAAGCGAATATCTGATCGTATCGTTGTATCATTTCAAGGAATTGCAACATCCATGAAACATTGCAATATACACCTAATTCACGTGTCGCATATCTCGGAATGTTTGATCATTTAGTCAAGGGGGATTCTATGAGTAATTTACAGTTATTTCACTTGCCATGGTACCTGTAGCATTTGCAATACGGATTGATCCGATAAACGATAGTGAAAAACGCTTGAAAACTAGTCGATATGTAAAGAAACTCAAAACAGCGGATGGAATATTTTTTTGCGTTGATTCATTTCCGTCGGAAGTTTTCTCATCAAAAAATTCGCTTTCGAAGCATTCGATTTAATAGAGAAAAATACAGATCTCCATATTTGGTACCACGACAACTCCATATTTGGTACCAATAAAGATAAACCACACCTGACACCATATTAGATTTTGGTGCATATTCTCCTAGGTGGAAGTAGTCCGTGGCTGAAATATCCCAATTTCAATTTTGCAGTGATGCAAAATAAAGAAGAAATAAAATAGAGGGAAGTCTAGCTTTTCAAACGTGATTAACGAAAACTGAAAAAATTTCCATCGTCATTATAAGGAAATACTCGCTAGATCTTTTTCCCATACAGTTCGTTAAATCTCTCTACTAAAAAAACTCCTCAAAATTTTTTATCACTATATTTCATTTTTCTGAAATAATATTTCGTTAATTAAATTCTAAAATCTAGATATTTTATCGTATATAATGAATGGAAATTTTGTCACCTCTTCAAATGATTTCAATTCGCTTGTAAAAAATTTCGAAAATTTCACTCAAAGCTGAATTTTCTATTTCCGTTTAATGATTTTATTTCTGTTTCTCCCTCTATTTGTGCATAATCATGCATTTTATTCACAACTACCAATGTGTGTCATCTGTATTATTCGTAACTCCACGCTTATCTCTGTACAGTGCCACAGGTTGTGCCTTCGTTACACCTTTACAGTCATTAGTCCTTACTTCCTTTACTTGCACAAGTTAATGACAGTTGCCAACTTTTCCATTAGAGGTAGGTATAAATATAGTGGGAGCTGAGTTAATTAATTAATTGTATATATAACTAAATAGATAAAGGTGATGTGTAATCAGATTAAAATAAATAATTAAATTAAAGGTGATGCTTTTACTTGGGGTATAAGCCTTCTTATACGTCTTTTCCAAGGCAACGATTGGTCAAGTACTGGTATATTCCCACGTGTGACAATGTGCGATTTTGAGGTATTGATTTTATTTCAACCAGAAAAAATAAATTTTTTTTTTACTTATTCAATGCAATTTTCTGATTTTTTTTTTTTGCAAATGCATAGAAAATTCTCTCATTTGAAATCTTTGTCATGGCTTTGATCTATATTTTTATAATTACTTGATTGTTACAATGGCTACATGATGACCGTACCACCTTTCGTCGTTTCGCATTGTAGCCGAATGGGGAAGGATGGAAAGATTCCCGTCGTATATGATTGCACCAATAAATCGGCTGCATCAAACCCGAAACTGACCTAGTAGCATAGGTTTATTACATCGTCCTCGAGTCGAATCATTACTGGTTCAATTCCAAACGGTATTCAATTTCAGATTCGTGAATTGGGCAATATCCATCGATGGTCAGTACAATGTGTTTTACCGCTTAATATGTTCAGCGAGAAAATCTACATCCTTTTATGGTTTTGGTTGCATATTATGTTTGCAGCAACACTCGTCAATACTATTATTTGGTTGTTGCAAATTATGCGTGATCAAAGCCGTATTAACTTTATTGAAGATATGCTCACCACTGCTAAGGTGTGTGAGTTAGTTTCATTTTCTTCCATAATCGTTATGAATCCCTCAACCATTCAGAATCCATACAATCCGACGAGAATTCAGAATCTACCAATTATTAGAATCCATCACAATCCAGCAACCACGCAAAGTCTGTTAGAAAGAGTCGTAAGATTATATAAAGTCTACATGAAAACATCGTATGAGTCATGGCTGTCTGGTTCCGGATAGGAAAAAATGAAAGTTGGTATGAGAGTATCTGTATACGTACCTGTACGTGTGTATGACAGCGTGTCTGCGTGCGCGGACATTTGAGCGATCAGATCTAATCAAATGCTTTTGTGCGATACGTACAGAAGCCTGAATCGAATGCTCTTCTATCTGCTGGCTTATCAATTTCTAAAATAAAACTGCTAATAAATTTCAAACAATTAGTGTAGTTTATCATTGATGTATGCTGTGGATCTTTTCTTCTTTTTTTAAAATCCATTAATGATGGCCAATGCTGAAATGGTTGAAAAATCGAGAAAAAAAGGAAAATATTGATAAATATTATTAGCAGTTTTATTATTGCTCTCACATCAGGAGTAAAGGAAGATGCGAGATTGACGGTCAATTCAGACACAGGCATCTTAGATGGCGATGATTTTCATACAGGAAAAATATAGAGGAACATATTTAAGCGGAATCGCATTTGATAAGACAAATATTCATGCGCTTCTAATTTTGTTCAGAAAGCTGTCAACTTAGAAAGTTCAGTGAAGGAAAGCTTCTCTAAGAGCTAAAAATTAGGAAAAACAGTGCCAACTTCTTATGCTTACGATAGAAATAATATTATGCAAATTTAGATAATGGATGAATCGTTCATCAAGGATACCGACTATGTAAGTTTCTTCTTCAATGCTCAATTCAATCACTACATTCATGCTCAAGTTGAATGAGGAAATAGAAAGAAAAATTTTGAAAAAATGTGTAATTACTGTTTGAACTATGAGAAACATTGTCCAAAGGAAGTGGAACATTAGGGATCTATAAGGTTATTGGTCATCGCATTCTTTTTTTTTTTTTGATTCTATCTATCTCCCATATATAATAGGAATTTTGGGGGTTGAAATTTTTTAAATGAGCTTTCATATTCTAGGCTTCCGTATTTTCCGATCTTTGGAGAGGGCGGTTGTTTATTAAAGTTAGTATCGGCAAATAACTCTAAGTTTAAATGAATATTCACTATTTAGTTGGCTTACAAAAATTTTCATATTCATATGAAAATTCATGCAAAAATGGCAAAAACATTAGGAAAGGCATACTAGGAATAGAAAATAGGGGAGGGGGAGTTGGAAAATATGGAAAGACCTGAGCATTTGCATTTCGTCTTACCAGGTCAATCGTATGGCCAATTGTGAGTCGCATATGAGATCATACTTAAATACTGATGACGTCATTCGATTACAAACTAAACCCAATAGTTATTGCTTCTTTTTTTTTTCAATAGGAGAAGAACGTGCAACGACTGTATGATGATCTTGGATGGGATGGTATACTTGTTTTACGAATTCTACTCTCGAATGCCGGACAAATGCCTTGTGTGGCCATTATGAAGCAACTTTACAAAAAGGTAGCCATATATTTTATTTATATTCAAACATCTAAGCATACCTAGTAAAGTTGTTTTGAATCTGCGAAATGATTTAATATCCCAATTCAACTGAAGAGATGCTTAGTAACAGTTAAACAGTTGTATTTTGCATCAATTTTACTATAGAATATAGAATATAACCGAAAAAGTACTATCGAATTGATAGCCAATAATTTATTCACTAAGCCACATGCAGTATTTTGTAAATTCAATACATTTATATCAGTGAGCTTCATCGGTGCACTCTTTAGAATGTTTCAAATAAACTTGCGCTTATTAAGGAGTACAGTTCACAATGTAGTACAGTTTCACTTTGGTAGGCGATCATTTAATTCGACTTATACTCAGCAAAGTAATTTGCTTCGTACGTATAACCGCCATCCGGTTTAATGATGTCTCTTTAGAATGTTTCAAATAAACTTGCGCTTATTAAGGAGTACAGTTCACAATGTAGTACAGTTTCACTTTGGTAGGCGATCATTTAATTCGACTTATACTCAGCAAAGTAATTTGCTTCGTACGTATAACCGCCATCCGGTTTAATGATGAGTAACCCTCATCCGGTTTTTACGGACTAGGATCATGTTATGATCAGGTATTATTGTTCACATAGAGTATTTCAGGAGGACTTCTCAAAATAAATAATTAGTGATTTCATTTCTTTCAATCTAAGGCTCAAAAACGAGTCATAGTTATTATGTAGTTGGAATTATCCACTCAGATCCATGGGATTCTCCATACAACACAATATTTCTTTCCTTCCTAGTCTGCTACTATGGAATAGTAATTCCGTTATAACTAAATCTTCTATACAACATTCTAAGAAACCAGTACTACATAATAGTGAGGTGCCACAACTGCTCATATCAAGAAATGAAGTAAACATAACTAAATGTTTTCTTGTAAATACCTCTCTCTCAACCGAATGATAACGTTATGGTACTGCCCATAATGTTTCAATTTGATCCTGAAAAATTTCAGTATTCGGTCGATAACAATGGGATAGTGCCAACACCACAACTTATCAACGCTACGAAACAATAATAAATCGGCGTTCACTTTTCATGCCAATATATTCGTCTCAGCAACCATTATTGCGAATTCTTTTTTTTTCGATAAAACAAGTGGGAAAATGCGCCAACAAAGCTAATACAACATTAATTTCTATAGTTCTACATATCATCGCACATGACAACTAAAATACTCAAAAAGGAACGACGAAACAATGCGAATAATGTTGTCAAAAGTATATATATATATATATATATATATATATATAATGATTCATTGCCATTTAGAAATCGGAGCGAATTTCCTGTCGGAGTTGATCATTTCCGCTTAATTTTATTATGAAACTCTTTCGAATATATTGACACATTTATATTTAACATATAAACACAAATATAATAATTAGACTATTCATTTCATAAAATTGCATAAAAAACTCATGAAGAAGAAAGAAAAAAGAGAGGAAGAAAAATGATATAATAGCGATTTCATTCCGAAAAGCCTATCAAACAATCGAAAGAAGCGCACATTTCCGCAAAAAGAAGAAAAAAAAACATTTGTCCTTTCATTTGTTTTGTAAATATGTTCAAATAATGTAAGGGCAACGATATTTTGTGCTGACATGTCAACGAAATTATTCGTTTTTTTTTCGAAGCACTTAGTACACATCCATACTACAAAATTCACCTTATTATAAATTCATGGCAACTGCTTTTAATTTTGAAGTGAACTCTTTTATTATTGATAAAACTAACATTAATTGCTCTTATTTTTTACACAAATTTTACATATTATTAAAACTCATATTACTACGTTTATTGATGTTAACAATATTATATATAAGCATATACAAGTCGATGCTGTGTCGATGCTGCTAAGTTGAATAAGATATAATTACATGAGAAGGCAATTTCGATGAGGATGAGTCGGCGATGAATCCATCCATTTTTCCCACCTTCTCTAGAAGTCCATATCATTCCTGAGAACGGTAAGGTTTCTTATTATATACCCAGAATGCCCATCTTGTTGAAAAGACAGCCAGATACTTAGATGCTTGTTTCTATGTTTGCTTATTTAGCCCTTATTTAGTCCATAGCCAACAAGCACGTATAGCCTCCCTCGTCGTTATCAGCACAACAACGAAAAGTTTCATTGAAATCATTAGAATTGACGTGTCCATAGGTTTAGCTGTGTGTGCTTGTATGTGTTTGGGGGGAGGGGGGGGGAGGAAGTGTATGGAGGGGATGGAGGAGATGGAGGGGATGGAAGAGAGGATGGGGAAGGGGGGTGGTTGATGCTAAACACAAGTTGATATGCAAATTCATTTACTCGTTTAATTTGAATAAGCATATTCGATTGCTCACTTGCTTGCGAGGTCAATCAACAAAAATAAAAAATAAAAATTGAAGTTGAAAAACGAACTCGAGCTCGATTAACACCCGTTATTTATGACTATTAATATTTGATAATGCAACCAAGTAAGCATGAAGAAAAATAAATAATAGTAAAGAATAATGAACTAAAAAATGATTGTGGAAAATTCCTATTGAGTTGAAAAAATTTAGAAAAATTTCTTTATGGCTGTGGAAAATTCATTGAAAATGATTAAAATACCTATTCGAAATAATGATCATATTTCAATCAAATAGTTAATATCCTCTCATGAGTAGAAGATCTATTTCATCAGGGCAAAATTTTAAATTTTATTGGATTTTTAAGCGTCAATAGCTTCCTTCCGCTGTTTTATCAACATTTTTTCTATTGTAAATGTGGTATAATTTTGATTTAATATGCGTAAAAAGAAAGACATAATTATATTGAGCTCGACAAAATTTGCATATATAAATGTTAAAAGTAGACAAAAATTTGCATAGATGAGTGTCAAAGCACGCAACGCTTGCATATATGAATATCAAAAAATTCCATTTAATTTTAGAAAATACAGGATTGCGGAAGAAAATAATTGAACAAATAATGTAAAAATAAATATAGTAATTTAAAAAAATCTTCTAAAGAATAGTATTCTCATTTATATATCATTCCGATTATACTTTATAAATTTTACATTATATTTTATTATAAAATTATAAAATTACATATTATTAAACGATATCTGCAAAAATAAGCAGAAAAAAAAAGTTCGGCGAAAGATGCGGAAACGAATGACAATTTTATTAATGTCATTCATCCTCTGCTAACGAGGATCTTCGAATCCATAACTCCTCTATATATATTTGTTCATTGATATAAACAAAAAAAAATTCTCTCATGAGAATCACACCTTTTCAATTATCACATTTTCAAAAAAATTTTCGATGCGAATCCGATTATCCTCGAAATCGACCAAAGAAAAGAAGAGTATCGTCACATAAAATAGCGAATAAAAACGGATGATCAGCGATAAATTGAATAGGATCTGAAGTAGTAATTGGTATAAAGTTCCATTCAAATTTCGATGGACCACTTGTTGCTGCCTTTGTACCTCGTTCATTCACCTCAAAAAGTAAAGAATTAAATTGTGGTGGCTAAAACAAACTTTAGAAAGTTTGAAAATTAGTAAGTGTTTGAAAATTAGTAAGTAATTTCAATTTGTTAAAATGGTAAAAAAATAACCGAAAATAATAATGAACCAAATTTTCACCATTTTTTCGAAACATATTTTCTTTATTTATCTATCAAACCCTCTCTCTTCGTTTAAAAACAAACACCTCAGAAATTCAATGAGTGAATAATAAATAAAAGCTCAAAAACACTTCAGAAATATGTGAAAAAGCACAACAGAAAACTTGATGCAATCTAAGCTTTTGCATTTCTATTAATCAAAATTGGTAAATCCCATGGATTAACGACAAATAATAAGACACATACATAACACAGGCTAGTTAACTCGATCACCAGTAACAATTTTTTGCGGAAAAAAAAACTTTTTAGCTGGTATAATTGGTATAAATTTGTGCAAATACTGCTAAAGTGATTGCGAAATTCGTGCAAACTTTTTTATTAAAGCAAATTTATGTGTTACCTATTCGATTATCGATTGATTGATCAATTTCAAAATTTACCAAATCAGATCAAACTAGTTATTCATGTAAATACATTCAACAAATTTTTTAATTTAATTTTCATGGTTGTTGTTGAGTTGAAACTACAATGTAAACAACCATCAAAGTACATGAAAAATCGATTGTCTATTCGAAGAATTTCGTCAATTCGACAATACTGTCATAAATTCAGACGACTGCGGAGATTTTTCTTAAATTATTAGAAAAAAAAACTTTAAAAAACTCAAAATGTGGATAATCAAATTAGTGAATGATTCGTTAACGCTTTTTATTCGCTAGATGAGGTGCATCAATTTTTCAAAATTGGAATGAAAATAATTCAGTTTTTTTAATGAATTGCCAATTTCGTTTTTTTTCTGGGAAATTTTTCTTTCTATAAATTCAACTCAAAACTTGCATACAACAAATTTAGCTATGAGCATATTAACGGATGATATTAATGCAATAAATTTCTGCTAAAATATATATGAATGTTTTTGAAATTTTTGAATTTCATATTTTATTTGCATATAATTTAAAAAAATTATATATATGCAAATTTCTAAACAACATTGTAAAAACTTTTTGTTCATATGCTCAAAAAAGACCGATAATAAGAGTTCTATAACACCATTACTACAATAAAAATATATATAGTACCAAATAAACAAAAGCAACAACACCTATCAACCACGACGTGCGCAACAGTAGGCTCATCGGGAAAGTATATAGGAACACTACTTTGAATCAAAGCAATGCGTCCAATGAAATCGGCTGATCAAACTGTATAATTATCTCTATTTTTGACCGTCAGTACTTGACCATCGATTGGCAAATGGTCAAGCTATTAAAAAACAGAATTTCTGACCATTGTACATCCACCATTCACTCGTCAGAATCAACCACTGAGTAAGTAATGAACAATCGTTATGGATTTATGCATGAAATTTTTGTATGAAATCTTTATCTGTACTCAATTTGGTTGTGTTATGTGATCTACATATTGGTAAAAGTTTTTCACATATTACAAATATTATGATGTCTCTAAAAAATGCTGCAGCTAAATGTTTTATACGAAAGAAGGGTTTACGTTTTGGGGAAGTATATACGCTGGACTCGATTTTACATAGGTAATATCATTGATGTCGGCGTGATAATTAAGTGGAATCTTTATAGGAAATTATGTGGAATATTTCTTTGAATTATCTTAAAACGTATTCTAGCCTGAAATAAAATATTCAGACGAGTGTTGCTCTTTGTTGATCAACCCACTTGCCGAAAGAATTCTTCGTTGATGGCTTTATGATCATTGATGATCGAAGATTGATGGTCATCGACGATGAGCGCACAAAGTCAATCACCGTCAAAACCAAAACATACTTCATCTGATCGATATTGAGCAGAACTTTTATCGATAATCAACACCGATTCAAATGTTCATTTGTATATATCATATGGTTATAATGGTCTGATTAGATTATATCCATTGTATTCATCGAAGTTGCAATCATACAGCTGGTGGCTTACCTCAGTGACAGCTTTATGAATAAGATTCGACATGAAAAGTGGTTCCTCACATATGCCGGTGAAATTAGCATCATCAGCAAATGCATCGACGACACCCATTCTATTGAGTGCATTTGACAAATCGAATTTACGTTCCAATCGAAAACGTGGTAACACTACCTAGAAAATATAAAACCAATGTGAGCAAATTCGATGAGATTTTTTAAACGGAAATAAGAATGGGTGAATAATATGTTTATTAAAAAGGGAAAGGAAAAAAGGTAAAGCTAAGATATTTAAAGGGTAAAGCTAAGGTTGGAAATCAGTAGTAATAATCCACTACCCGGAAGCAAAAAAGACCACACTATTAATTATTCGAAAAAAATATGCGATAAGTTGACGCATAACAATATCTTCCAATGGTAACCTAAGCTTGTTGGCAACCTCGATTTAATAACGGCCGCTGAACAGAAAAAAAAAAGCATAAAAGTTGATCGCAGCATAAGTTTCAGTAGTTATATAGTAATACACTTGAGAGTGAAAGAAGGCAGTGGGAGGGGTGATCACTAAATTGTATATCAATGGAGTAAACTTTCGAGCAGAGCAGAGAACTATTGACCATAAGACAAAGCAAACTCTCTGCAAATGGCTTGCGGCAAGTGCTGGTGCCTCTAAGTGCCTCGGGCGTGGGGGGGGGGTCGGTTCGAACCGTAGCTGTGCGCAGACCGGCCTCTAAGTGCCTCGGGCGTGAGGAATTCCTGGTGCTCATTAGCGCACAGTTGGCAGCATACGTGGCAAGGTGCTGTCGGAGCGTAGCACCCTTACAGAGGAGGAGGAGAAGAGGGAGGAAGGGGAAAGAGGGAATAATAGCTTAATAAAAACAGTAAATAAATAAATAATAACAATAATAAATAATAAAAATAATGGGGAATGTAAAATTCATTAAAAGAAATTGCCAAATAGACTAACATCAACATATGCCTTCTTCATATTGCGTATAATTCGATACATCTTCTTTGCGTTGAGTGTTTTCTCGAATGCTATCAAGCCATATTTATCTTTCGGTAGGAATATATACATCAAAACTTTACCACCTTTATATGGAAGCGCTATTACGGTAACCATTCGATCAGAATAATAGTCAAAATAATCGCTTTGTGCCATCACTGAAACCTGAATTTAATTCATTTATTTCAATTTTATTAAATTTCAACTGATAGTGAAATATTCAATTATGAGTACCATTCAAATGATACTGCACCTCAGGGAGCGTTTCCATTCCCGAGTAAGTAAACGTTTGTAACCTTTGACTTGGGTAAGCAAACCGACAATAGTAGTATTAAAAAAAAATTGTCAACAGATGGGTAAGTATATCATTAACCGGTAAGGAATAGACATTAAATTAACTAGAAATTGAAATATTCAACACCGTTGCCGTTGGTATTTTAGGTTTACCTTTTTTGTTCTAGTTAGAGTTTGATAGAAGGTTTGATTACGCGTTGCAAATTCGTTGAAAGGTTTTTGCCAAACGGCATCGAATGAAGCCATACTGACCAATACCATTTTAGTTGCGTCGACAAACATCTCTTCTTCGACCAATTTTCCACTAGTGTCGTCACTTTGGTTCATTGCCCATTTATTGATTTCCTAAAATTAATTTCAGTGCAAAAAAACCTTTAATATTAAAAAGTGACTAGACTATAAAAAGTGGAATTACGAAGAATCTTCATATTTTTATGTTCAATTCTTTTAAGATGATGTTTAGCTTGTTAAGCATAGTCGAATGGGAACTAGATTCACTAAAAATATCGAAAATTTAATATCAGGCATTAAAAAAATGGCACTTCATTAGATCTCAATGAATGGTTAAGAGACAGCGATTCTTTTTTTTTTTTTGAATTTTTTCATTCTAATGTCAAATTTATTCAACAATTCTTATCGAATTTTGTTTTGAATCATCTTTGCGAGTTTTTTTATTTTTTAAATAGTTTATGCAACCTACTATCTCACATCCAATCTTCGCAGTCTTTATCACACACAATACGCTAAGCCCGTTCTTCTCATATTCACTACAAGGTTGGTTATATTTTACTGAGTCAAGCCCCTCTCCCTTATCACATTCCCTTAAACATATCATTAGTACTATATCAGATCCTTAATAAAACTTAAAATTTTTTAAATCTAAAGTCATAAGTCTAAAACTGGTCTTGAAAATTATTCAAAAAAAAAAAAATCTCACCGAAGAAACAATTTCAGGTTTTTGAAAATCAACTTCATTAATGTGACTCGCATAATCTTTATCGATCATTTTCGTATAATCGTTGAGCATATCGAGATTTTTCTGCATGAAAAGTTTAGAAGCCATATTCACGTGAAAACCTCCAAGAGGAGTTGATATATGTTTTAGATGCTTTTTGAAATAATCTTTGAGAGCATCAACAGATGTACCTAAATTCATTTCCAATGAATACTTACATATGATGATAATAAATCATCTAAAGAGTAAATGAAAAATTTTAAATATGTTAAGCAAAAAGTGCAACAATGATAGAACACTTTAATTTGCAATCAAAATCCATTGTTATTGAAGCAGAAATCAATTGTCCTAAAAATATTACCTGCAGAAGTTAAATTTGCTTCAAATACAATCGAATTATTACCGTAACACTGATTAAATATTGTCATAAGTTACAATGATCATAGTTTTTTGCATTATGATCTACTAAATTACTCTTAAGTCACTTTATACTCTATTTTAGTATACTTATTAAGCACTAAGTCTCTTTATATTGTACTTTAGTATATTTATTGAGTACTATTCCAAAATACTAATAAGTACTAATATAAAATAAGTTACCTTTCGCAAGTACATCGTTCAATTGCTTTTGAGTGGTTCCACTTGCGCCTGCATTAACAATTGCAAGTGCGATCGCAACTGAGAACGGCGATAACACCGCCGATTTACCACTTCGAGCTGCTGCATGTAAAAGACGCATAGCAAATTCAGCTTGTAAAAGATCGATCCTCGAAGGCCTTCAATCATTTTATACATTAATGAACATAGATTCGGAAGAGGGTGCGGTTTTATTTTTTTTTCCTGACTATATTTTCTATTTCCGAATTGATGAAAAGTTTCCCTTCAAGTTTGATTCGAATTTATTTTTCTTTCTTTTTCTATGCATTCCTTCTAACTGACTAAACCACCGGAAATTCTCAGTTATCATTATTTTTTCTCACAATCTTAACAGTTCTACTTTTCACATATCGCAACAGATATCAACTGTTATCAGATGTTATCAACAACAGTCCCGCTTGTCTTTTTTAATGAAAGATGCTCTTTGCTGTTCATATTTGCACAATTTTGCATGTTTTCCCACTTCGGGAATTTGAAATAAATAAATAAACAAATAAATGTCATAGCCAGCATCGATGATGGAACTTATGCAATTGGAGAAGATGGAGCTTCGATTTAAAAAACTTTTACAGTATTGCGAGGTGATGGGATTAGGAAACGACCTATGAATAAGATTTTCAAATGCTATCAAACAATGATTGCCATTGAAGTTTGAGCTAAACTAAAACCGGCTATACCATAAAATTCAATTATACTAACCACTTTGTAGTTAAAAGTAATATACACGTCAAATTCACGTCAAATTCAAAATTCAAAGCCAAATACGCCAAATTTTCGCAAATTCCCAATAATTTCCTATCATTTCTCTCCCATCTTTACCTAGTAAATGTTAAAGCAAATATTAAGCAGAACAAAGAAATATATTACGATATTAATTTATGTTCGTATTTGAAAAGAATAAAAGATATAAGAATTGTGAAGAACGAGGAGCACTAGAATCTTGCTGAAAAACAAAAAAAAACTTCTACAGCGGCGTGCAACTTTTTTTATATTTAGCGCAGCCTTATTCTTCCATCGAAGGTCATTTCAATTATGATAAGGAGTCTCGATGCCATACGTTAAAGTCGCATATGTTTGCTACTTTTATTCTGCACTTTTTCGATTTACGAATGATCTCCTTGGCTAAAGATCGATGCTTGTGGCCTTGTAAAATAAAATCGATTTTTTTTTATTTTGTACTGCAAAAATATCACCAAAAATACTCCGAAAATTAAATCAAACAAAGCTGTTGGTTCGTTTATTTAATAGATCTCTGTTGCTTTTCTCTTTCTCTTTCTGCACGGCCTTACTTTGCCAGCCTTAGACGCATGACGAACTTAAGAAATTACCCGTGGAAAGAAAAAATTACCCGTGGGAAGAATTTCGCCGTTTC
This sequence comes from Baylisascaris schroederi, assembly GCA_006503575.1. NCBI lineage: Eukaryota > Metazoa > Nematoda > Chromadorea > Rhabditida > Ascarididae > Baylisascaris > Baylisascaris schroederi. Next base: position 225,324 of record QEWY01000807.1, on the reverse strand, counting down.
TATGATTAAAATACTTTTTTTGATGGTTGATATGTCCCTCCTTATCTGCTTATATAGATATATGGGCAGCATTGTCGTCTTGCTTGGTCAAAATCAAGCAGGATTGTGTAGGGAATTGAACTTAAAGTCGGAATGGAAGGCGTAAACGGCAAAATGTAGACCCTGAGACCATTAGGCCACGAACGCCGCAAACAAGCGGAAATGGATATTCTCAGAGATCTTCTATGTTTTCCTTACTGCAGCTTCGCGATGATTTCGCAGTTGATTGCGAGAAGGAAAGACCGAGAAAAATTTGCATTGTTTATAAATTTGAAGGGGTTTTAATGCAAAATCTGAAAATTTTGCAAAATCTGATCAAGAAATCTTCGGATCTCTGATCTAAAGCTTACTGAATACAAAACTGTTATAATTTTCAGGCATTGGAGTAATTATTAAAGCAAATCAGTTTTCTTTATTTAGTAAACAAAAGTATATCCTTAAAAGAAATCCTCAATAAGGTAAAAATCACTTGGTTGATATCTTATCAAAATATGCAGATTTTATTCGCTCATTGAGCCATAAATTAGCATGGCAATCTTCCTTTGGTCTTGCTGTTCGCACCGAATGGCTAAGGTCAGCGCTAGGGCTAAAAAAAGGCCAAGAATGAGGTCTTAATAAATGTATATATTTGATTGGCAGCATAGATGTGGGCAGCTTGAATGTGTCGATATAGAAATGTGCAAATATGGATAAAAGGAACGTAGGAACAAGCAAAATAAGCAGACGAAAATTCGCATGTACGTATAGAAAAATTATTGGTAATTAGTTATGTCAGATCGTGATAGTTCTGAGTTCATTAAGTAATAACACTTGCAATAATGAATACTAGTAAATAATAGCTAGCAAATTTTTATGTAAGTGCTTGAAATGTTAAATAATAGCACTTCAAGTATTTACATATAATAAGCAAATATTTACAATATAATATTTACAATATTACAATAAAGATTAGAAAATTAAAGTAAATATAAACATACCATTCAATAGTCTCATTGAGTGATGAGCAATAAATTATTTCGCAATATACAACGAGTATAGCAATGAAATATTGAAACATTTCACTCTGAAATCGTTATAGAATTGAATTTTTCAAAATAAACTTGCTAAATGTTCTCTTCGAGTAAATGCGAGAACAAAATCTATAGATGGGGGTAGTCAAACGTATGCACTGTTCGCTACATATGAAAAACAAAGTGCAATTAAAGAGTAAAACTGGCAACATCGATAGTACTTCTTAGAAAGATCAAAGAACATTGATGATTGCATCAAAGAATTTACCAATCATTTTAATTCGGAGTGTTTTTCAAGTCAATTTTCAGGTTTATTTATTCCCGAATTATGCGATATTTCAATGAAGTAAAAGTAAAGATAAAAATAAGATAAATCGTTTTTATAAATTAAAAGTTTTTATATTCATAAATAAATTTTTTTTTCACAGATTTTCACAGATAGATCAACAATTTTTATATGCATGCAAATACTACTTTTTAAGGATGTTTTATAACGTTGCAATCGTTTCATTTAGTTAAGAAGACGTCTGTACAAAAAAAAAGGAATCCTACATATTCTCCAAAGTAAATCGATTATTGTGATACTCAAATCATATGACTTCGTTTCATTTGACTCTTCTGTTACCTTCACAAATACTTGTATGCTTATTAGTTACTCATAATCATCAATCATTATTACCTATCATGTTTATATCTTTCTCTATGACATTTTTCTATATCTAACTATAATATAGTATAGGTAACGAAAAAGTTTTTAAAGTTTAATTTGGGTGTTTGAATAGTTTAATCTCTATCGTAGTGCTCGACTTTCTTGAGATGGTCGTCATGGTTTAAACTATCAGCTCGTAGTATTTCAGACGCAGAGATAGCTTAGTGGAGAATCAGGAAGTTGTTCTCGATTTGAGTCATTTGTTATTTGACTGCTACGAGAGTGAAAGAAATGTCATCGACATCGCACTTCAATGATGATCATGCCTCAACAATTTCGATCATCGTATGAAGAAATAAAACATTTTACCAATTTTTAATGTTCGATCGTTAAAAATCGATCGAAACGTTAAGCAGTATAGATTGTCACGTATGTGACTCTTTCTAATAGGCTATGAAACATCACTCAGCATTCGCAATTTATAGAAGAAGCTCATCATTGCTCTCTTTAAGCATTGTTACAAGTGAAGACAATCTCAAGATTCTGAATATGCATCCAGAGTCCTCAAACTTCGTTGTTTTCAAATTTCTGAAGCTCGACGGTTAGAAATCACCGAAAAACTACGCGAACATTTTGCAAATGCAGTCATATTCACATGGTGTTTATTTTCTATTCCTAGATACTCATTGATGTTTGCATCATTCAGATTTTGAGGCAATTGAAAAAAAAAAGAAAGCTAATAATTCTTACCGTTTATTGTCGTCTATAAAACACGATTATTAGTGTTCACCATAGAAATAATTCTGAATGTGTTCTTTTAAATTACTTTTAAAGTACAATTTAGCAGTTCATTTCTAACGATTTTAACAGCTCGAAGTTCCTTAAGATTTATCGATTTTACAGCTCGAAGTTCATGAAGCTTTATCGATTTTCTAACATAAAAGCAAAAAAAGATATCGCATCTGATAAATGATGAAAAAGATTTTCATTGAATCTCCGTATAGTAGGATTTTTTTCCTCAAATATAGCCGAGAATGTTCACTAAATCTAATGAAGAGAAAGAGCGGGCAAATTTTAAGAATTTTTAAACAACTGTAAAACATCACTCTTTTCATACTGTAATCAAAAGTGGCAAAATAAAATTGTTTGCTCAATTTTATTAAGTCATAAATTTTTATCGTTGTGAGCATAAAAAAAATTTGAGCAAAAACTCGAATACTTCAAATGGCTACGATAGGATTTCTTTTTTTTTTTTTGAAATTAATCGACATTCATTTCTAGTTGATGTAGAAGTTTCCGCTAATTTCACATCGGATGTTTTGTACTACTTGGTCTCCATTCCAGTTTTTCCGCTTTCTGATGTATCATTATTATAGGTGAAAATATTATCGATCATCGACCAAGCCAAACATGAAAAATTTAATTGAACTTTCTGAGAAATTGACCGAACAGCTATGTACACCTCTATTCTATTTAAATGGAAATTTCATCGAAATTGACGTTGTTTGATCGTTAAAAACGATTGAAAACTCAGTATGTAGAGCAAATTCTCGCAATCGAAGATTTTTTTTTCTTTTTCTTTCATTAAAAAAAAATTGGTTGAACGAATTCTTATTATATTTTAGTATATGCCCATTCATTCTTAATATATATGTTGTTGAAATTTTTGTTTGAAATATTGAATGAAAAGTTCGAAATATTCAATTTTCACCTTCAATTACTCATAAATTCCGGCGATGAATGAGGCAAGTTTATGAAAGGTGTAAAAAACTTTGAGAAAAAAAAGTTATGAAAATTTCCTGCAGTTTTATTGAAAACGTTTCATTTAATAGTGGCAATTGAACGAGTCGAATAAATCGAACACCCCAAATAAATATGAATTTCTTCATATTTTCAAGCTCTTATTTGTTTCAATTTTTCAAAGATAAGGAAGCTTTTGAGGTAAAATAATATCCAATTTGCTTACGCTTGAAGAGAGTTTCTTCGAAGAGAGGAAAACAATAAAGAAGTTATCCGAAATCACGTTAATATTAGTAAATTTTTCAAATACAACATATTCGTGAGTGATGTCGAGTAACAGTTCATAAAAATATACAAATTCTGCCCTTATATGAGTTGGTTGTAATTCGCATCCGAAAAAAATTGTTCGCATTTCCCTTGTTAGTCGATGTGATGATAACGCAAATAGGGAAGAGCAAGTTTGAGCGATTGCCTTTCGGCGAATTTCTCCACAAAAAACAATTTTGTCGATAGTTTTTTTCGTTTGTTTTTTTGTTTCAATATAGAAGTAATCAAGTGAATTACTTCTCGAAATTTTTCGAATATTTGAAATATTTAAGTGCCAAGTTAACTCAGCTAATTGTATTAGTAATTTATACAGTAAACTATTATACTGGTGGGAAGTAAAATTTAAAGTCCTAGTAAATAAATAGGACATCACGACAGACAATGGGTTAAATATGCGCTTGTTTTTCCCTCGCACAAAACTTTCTCTTTTTTTGCACTTCCGGCTGTCAAGTCTGCGCCGATATCCAAAAGATAATGTAATTATTTTTTTACTGCATTACAACGCTATATATATATATATATATATATATATATTTTGGACGTAGCAACTAGAAGAAATATTTGTTACACTAAGCAGCAACCTCAATAACGATGAATTAAGCTAATAGTTCGTATTATTTACTGAAATATGCAGTATTATACAATTTTAGTTAAAATAATAAAAGTATTCGGAAATGGTCGAATTTGCTGCAAAGTTTGTTGTTAGCGCAGTGATGGTTAGGACTAGCTGTACCATATTGTGCTGTCAGTGATAGATGGTATGTGAATCGGCAAGAAGCAAGAACAAACTATAAGTAAGTGGTCGACTTAAGAGCTAACCGTTGTGGCGCTAGGTTATTCACACTATANTGAAAAAAAAATGAATGCCATAGATTCTGCGAATGGAAATGCAAATTCAGCGGCTGAGATAAAGCAATAAGTTGAATCGACTTTATATACGTGACAAAAAAAGTGATAAAAATATTGAAACAACATATTTTCAAAAATTTTCAAATGCAAAAGCATTACGTAATACAGTTTTAGCAATTTTAGAGGACACAATATAAACCATTATAGTTTAAAAAATTATAGCGAATTGGCAGCGTTAATTCGCAAAGTTTTTGCTAATTATTTATTTCCCTATACTGATCAAACATTGCTTCTTTTTGGATTGGAATTCAAAATCATGCAGGACGTCTTTCCTAGCAAAGGGCATTTTTTTTTCGCTACCGACAAAGAGAAAAAAAAAAATGAAAAGGGAAGTGGAGGAGAGGAAAGCGTCTTCTGTGGCCTCGATAGAAATTCATTTTCTTTTATTAGTATATGGCTTATAAAGGGTTTCAATTTCATATTTTATGAGGCAACTTCTTCATAAATTGGAACTGTTTTCATTAACTTTTGTCAAATTATTAAAAATGATAAACGCTCTGCGAATCGCTTTATCCATGCGAATCCTTTCAATTACCTTTTCAACTAATCTTTCATCGTAAATTTAAAAAAATCGGAAAAAAACTTTATTGTTTATTGTTTACATGAAATTCTTTTGACGCTCAGAACTAGTTAGAGGTTAAACAACGGTGGTTTTTTTTTTCAACAACAACAAAAAAAAAAGATTCGAAGTTAAACGACAACGCGAAATGAATATTTCTACTAAGAAATAATTTATCTTCTTCATCATCTAATGCGGAAGTAACGAGTTGTAAATAATTGCTATACCTTTTTTTACAATTATGGGTCGGTATATTAACCCGGAAAACATGGTTTCGCAATTACAATCCAGTGTTTACATATCAAATCTGAGGCCCTTTAAAAAGTTAAATTGTAGATCAAATGTTTTTTTAAAATATTAGTCTGTAGGTGTATAAAAAATGTTAGAAAAAAAAATAGTTAAGAAATCTAAATATAAAATTGGCTTGCCAGTTTTTTTTTTCAACTCATACGAATCGTGAAATTACGCAATTCCATTCTAGAACCTAACACAAAAATCACGCAGTTATGTCCATATACAGCCGACAACATGACCTATGATACATATGGGACACTTCATTCATTGGAAATTGTAATAGAAAGTGGTAAAGTTGTTTGGTGCATAGCAGACAACTGCACTGTAAGATGCGAAGAGATATTACACGGGGTAAATAAATCGCCACACGGTCTCTTCATGGTATTGCGATGAAGTATCTCCGGTGATCAATAGGCCATTGAACGCCCTGACTAATCCAGATCGTAACCCTACCATATACTACAGCAGTTCTTATAAATAAACACAAAAAAAAGAGCATAAATAGACAAATTTTTGCACTATATAGGCTAAAATCAGTCATCGGTTTTGCAATGATCTCGCGAGATGTTCCATTACTTCGACGTCTCATTATATATTTTTTATTTTCAAACTTACCTTTAAGTGACATTTCTTTCTAAATATACAAGACCTGTTGACGAATAAAATCCATCTAAAATTAGAGGAGCAATTTCCTCGCATAGTATTCCTATTTAACACGATGTGGCGGATGTATATATTAATTTTAAAAAGCAATATTTACTGTTCGACTAAATCACCGTGCATTTTTAGTGATNCTATTTCAAATTTTTGTTTCATTATAAAAAGTTCTTCAATAAGATTAATGTTCGGGTAATGACCTTCGGAAGTTTTTAACAAGATATTTTAGGCTTTTTTTCGTGAAAATATTTTGCATACGTTCAACTACAAGTCGGTCAAATTTCTAGAACGTTGACTAGGCAAGTATGCTCTCGTCAAGGACGAAACGAAAAAAATTTTGTGCGCGTATTTCGATGTTGATCTGTGGTCTCTTGACAAACATTGCACGAGATACAGCTCACAAATTTGAACACTTTTTTTTTTGAAAATATAGAGGAAGTAAGGTTTCAATTACATATGAGGTTGAATAAAAACTTTCAAATCACATATATCTCGTCGTAATATGAAAGAAGATTCCTATCAAGATGTAAAACGCCATCAAAACACGATCTAACGCCTGATATGTGACATTCCTGAGTAATCATACAACTAAATATTTAGCACTTCCTTTAATTGGTAATATTCACACACTTGATAATTAAGTTCGTTGATTTCAACCGCTTTTCGCTATTCGATGATATCCGAAAATGGTATGTTTTTTACCGAATGCCGATAATCCTGAGGTGATGGTTGATGATTTTCACAAAAATCTTAAGATCCCTTTTACCTGTATTTATTACTTTCGACAAAAACGCACTTTTCGAAATGATGAGACTGCTAATTAGCACATGTATTGTATCTTTGCATTGACTTTATTGCTTATTAAAAGGTAAACATTCTGTGCAAGGAACAGCGTCGATCGTGGAACACATCAGAAGGGATGAGATGCTAGACGGATGGGGATAAGGCAGCTGGAGGAATGGGTGGGGATGGAGGGTATGCAGATTGAAGGATGGAGCTATCGACTTCAGTATGAAGCCAAGTAAATCGCCTATTGCAGGTAATGTGAAGTGAATGCGAATTTATATGAACGGATGGGACATCGATAGTAGCACTATGAGACAGACTGTCAAACCACAGTCTTTCTGAATTCTCTTCTTTGAAAACAGGAAAACCCACTTCTATCAACTCTTAGAATTTGCTCAACGCCACTCAGACAAGGTTGATTGACATAAACACTCAAGCATCAGGCTGCAACATCATCAAAAGTAGCCGTGGAGGTAGTGAAATTAGGGAACAATGGAAGAAGGGGTAAAGAAGAAACTTAGTGATGCTGCAATGAATTTCTTGATGCATGAAAGTGTGCCCTTACTTACATTAAAAAAGAGACAAATTTTGATAGTAGATAATTCAAAAAACTTATCTCAATGATCCAATAAGCGATTAAAGAAGGAGGTAGAAGGGGAAGGTATTGGAGGATATTTTAGACACAACAAGGAAAAGAAGCTAAATCCAGAGGGACGATGATATCTGCAAATTGATAGTAGATCGATTCGGAAGCGATTTCACATTATGATTGACAACAAATAAATCGCATCAATGCTACGACGATGGAGATGACCGCGAGAACGCCAAGTACAGCCAATGAGATGATCACCCATGTCTGCAAAAAAAAAGAAAATTTTTTTTTTAGAAGGAAAGTTGCATATTTCAACAAGGATATGAGCTTTTTTTTTTTTGGAAATGCATTGCAGATTTCTTCACTTTATTTATGAAAAAGTGAGGTATTGTGAAGATGCGATAAGAGAGAAGGAAAAGGGAGTATCTACTTGATTTGAAAAAGGTCAAAGATCAATTCCTCTCTCCTATCGCAAAAGCAAAAATTCCCTTTAATTGGATAATTCACCTGCAGATAGAAGCAACATTCTTTGTTGACTACTCCACAGCATTCGAAGAAATATAAAATATTTGATGTTGGGCATTCAGTAGTTCGAATAATCTTCGTAGGGCACCATTGACTGCCTTCCTTCAAAATATGCAAATATTAGGCAATCGCATCGAAAAAAAAACAATTTCCTAAACGCTTATAGTTGCTTTAATAGTAAATAAACATATGCAACAATATTATTAATAAATCATTCGGCTACTAATTTCTTAGCAAATTCGATCGATATTGCACAAAAAAAAAAAACTTATGGTGTCGGTCGTATAAGTGAGCTACTATAAGCATTCCTAAGAAAGCATTGATTGACGATGATATTTAATAGATTAGCAGTAATTAAATGTATCGTAGTAATTGTATGATAGATCATTGCCAACGAAATATGTGATAGTGATCGATTTACCGCCGATGATGAATGACTTTTTACTCATTCAATTTTTTTAAAGGCTCTTTTATTACCGATAGGATGATGTAATTTAGGGAAATATTTATAGTTCCTTAAGCATGACTCCATTCCAAACAAACAACTCTAAAGGGAACCAAAATTCTCACTGCGTCAAAGATATTATAGGTTGTTCATAATCTACGATCATCAGAAAGTTGACTCGTGAGGGATTGCAACAATAAGAAGCCTGAATATTCATTAAAATAGGCTTTAATTGCCTATCTTCTATAATAACGCAAATCTTACAATAATAACAAAAAAAAAAAGAATAAAGATGGAGCCACATTTATGGAAATCACTTCATCGGTGATACTAGCGAATATGATGAATAGCACCACCGCATCTATCATCCTGTCTTTTTCTATCGCCGGAAATAGCGAGTCGTCCACGAAAAACTGAAATGGCAGAAAAATTTTTAGGCGACTTAAGGTGGTAATCAATGATCTTGGATGGAGCGAATTTATCACTCATTAGAGCGGTACAATTTCACATACCAATGGAACCAAATTCAGAATCCCTACAACATCTAGCACGTCAATCCTTTTCACATAGCCACTACCTTCTGAACCGTCTAATGCATCAATAGATCAAACTTCATGCATCAAAGCCCAATTTCTATCACCTTAAATATAATTCATAAACCGACCTTACTCCTTTTTCGAAGAAGCACAATGAATGAATTGACTTTTAAAAGATCGCTGAAGTGAAACTTTAACATATGGATTCCTTATGCAAATTTTGTAAGAGATTTAAATATGCTTAAGTATATTACTTGTGCACTCTCATTCTTTCAGCAACGATGCAATTTGAATAAAACATTTTGTCTTCGGACTTCTACATGAAACTTCCAAAATATCTACTAAGCGTTGCTTATCTTCTAAAAGACTTTCATCTATAAAATTTTCGACAAAATTTGAGTGCAGAATGCATATTTAAAGATTGTAGTCAATCGTCGGCACGATCCCGCAGTCAAACTTCACGTTGCCACAGATCACCTCGCGCATTCCAAACAGCCACCTGTAGGCCCACCAGGCCTTAACCACTCTAGAGCTAGAATGAATGCATGAACATATCAACCCCTTTTATATCCTCTCGATTTTGCCTCAGGCTGGCCTCACGACATATGCTAAGCAGTCGTTTGACGTACTTATATGCTCTTGATCTTTTTTGACTTTGCACGGCGCAATATTCCAGCTTAATCTATAGCCGACTGCAGAATTTTATAAGAACAGTTAAATTTGAGAGCAAAACTTTGTGAGCTTATTAATGATTATTTGACAGGTATCGGCCTGTACCGTTCATCTATATTCTTGCAAATTGCATGATCTTAAGAATTGCCACTAGTTTTTCCGCCTTAGAGATGACCGTTTCCTTTAGTGTGGAAGACCGATCGATTTTCGGAGTTTTTAGCTGTGGTTTAATGATTTCCCAATGACGTTCGAATACGTTACTTTGCTGAGAGTTCGCTTGAAATTTGGTGCAAGCATGCCCGACCATATGAAGGTGATCCAACATTATCGCAAAGTCCAGGCCTCTATATCTATGTTTCGACAATCTTCACAATAAGCACATCGTTCTCGAATGCGTGCTCACGTTCAAACGATTGAAACTCATGAGTGTATTATTCAGCTCGGATGCTATTCAAGTTAGCATCCCGACAATAATTCATTTTTCGCTTCGTTTCCGTTGATAAAAAAGACTGCTGCAAAGAAATTCAATAGCAATCTCTCTATTCCTATGGAAGTAATTATCAAACGGAAATAAATATGCTGAATTAATTGACAAACTTTTGAGTTTTATAAAATTTATGAAACTATGAAAAACTACAGTGTACATATATTACCGTAATCTATCTATATCTATATATTATCGGAAATAATCAATGCGATAATCTAAAATAACCATAGCTTTTGCGTTGATAAGGTATATTTACAAAGGATTTACAAAGCTTTATATTCAAGTCGAATCAGTTCACATTCAACAACATGCATTAATTTCACTTTCGTTACGACTATATGTATACCTATGTTTCCCATTTTATCTTTTCCTCTTGTATTGAATATTCTTTTTGATATGTCTACAAGAAAAACCTTTCTTTTCCCAAAATATTTTATGTTCCCATAAATTTTTACGTTTTCATGCGATATTTCGAATATTTGGAACAAAAAAAGAACAAAAAAATTTTTTACTAGACGAGTAACTATATGGAAACGTATAAAAAGCATTAGAGGAGTTAATAAAAAATAATATGAAATGTATTCTCCATATATGAGAAAATACGGTCATATGAAATAGTCAGCATATACAGTATTATTGAATGACCTATACAATATATCGCAATGAAGAAAAACATCGAAGACAAGCGATTGATTTTTAAAACATTCGGACTATGAAATCAATGCAGTCAAATAAAGAAACGAGATTAAAATTTGAATAAACAAATGCGAGCAGAATGAGTAATAAAAACTGAACTGCATGATAAGCAATTCATTTGTGGCTCGATTCCCCCCCCCCCTCTTCCTCCCCTTAAGCGTTGTCCTATTTTCTTTTTGATAGTCCGGAATGTCTATTGGAATAATACATTTAGGTAAAAGTAGGGCAGGTGGAATGAAGTTAAAAACGGAGAACAGTCGACAGGATAATACCGCTTGCATCAAATGGTGATGCACGATTGTCAGAATACCCCTAAAAGTTAAAAAGAGTTTCTCATACTTACCTGTCCTGATCCATAATCTTTCCCTCCCCCTCCTTTTGCCTTTTAAAATTTCATCGTGAAAGAGGGAAGAACCACAAACAAATTGATTTACATAAAATAAAGAAACCACAACAGCAATTTAAACCCCGTCTTAAACGGGATGCGGGGCATCAACGAAATAGAAAAACGAAAAAAAAACGATCGATACAAAATAGGCAACAAATAATATTTGGCTAAACTGCCCCAACGCGTAGAAACATATTTTTTTAGTTCGATAGAGCAAGAATTTGATGCGTCTTTCAACGGAAAAATCGACAGGTAATTCCTAATGCACCTTCACTAATTAATTATAAATTGGCCAATGGACAATTTTGGTCATAATGAATGAAATCAAAAGCGGAAAATGTGTCAGCTAAACATCAACGAATGGATAGGTGGGGATCAGCAAGGCCAACAATCTAAAACCACTAGGCAATAAGATTGGCAAACAAATCGTGGGGCAGTTCGATGCCAATTTAGCGACGACAGAAGAGACATCGTAGCACCGAAAGCACGAATGAGGCGAGCATGATCACCGCAATTACCGCCAGCACAACAATCACCCACGTCTGAAAAAAAAATGTCAGTGAATAAATCAACTAAAAAAAAGAAAATCTTTTCTTTTGCCAAACAACCATCCATCAGAGACGAATAACCAGGTTATGATGGTTTCCATGAGATCATCGATTTATTTGCTATCTAGATGCGTCCTCAATCCAACTGTTTTGTTAAGCTCAGTGAAATAAGTTGGTGAGCTTAATATATGGCTAGAGTTTATGTACGTTGTACACATCCATTCTCATAGTGAATAGTGGTACCATGTTTGTACAGTGTAATCGCCATATACGTGAAGCTTGGACCATAAGCACGAGTTCGAGCTAAACCCGCTAAATGCTTGACCAAACAAACCCAGGATGACCTCTGTGGAGTTACTATACGATTGCGATAGATCATGGTTAAGAATAGGTGTGATGGTTTGAGATGGAGAGTAGCTCACATAAGTGTACGGTGTTTCCCGTCTTACCTCCTTAGCGACTAATCCAGTTTTCCTTGGTAGTGCTTCGTTACACTTCCTTACGCTTTCTCACAATTAATAGCCATCGTACTATACTATAAATTACTAATAGACATTCAAACATAGCACAAGTAATCATTAGGCAGGAAATATTATTGCTGATCCTATAATAGCAATTTTCAATGGAATAAATTCAACTGTAGACTAATTACCAATCAATATTTCTTCCAATATACTCAGTAAAATTTCGACGAATAAGAAAAAGAACCAATCTATTACAAACGCTGTTAACCTGCTCACCAACAAATTGCCATGCATGTAAAAGTGGGATGATTTGTTTCTCACAGAAAAAGATAGAAAACTATAGCGTGCAAAAAGTCGAGCGAATACAGTAATTGCACCGTCGAACGATAGACATAATAAGCAAATAGGCATGACTCGCCTGAAGATTGAAGCAGCAATCTTTATTGGCCGTTCCGCAGCATTTGTAGTAATGGAAGATGCTCGACGATGGGCACTGAGTTCCAACAAGTGCAACTGGACACCACGTCGCACCATCCTGAAAAATTATCGGAACTCTTTAACACCTACAATTTTTCATTCTTTCAGGCCTAATTGTAATCACTTGGTTTATCATTTAAATCGACCGTACTATAGAAAAACGAAACTTCTATGTATTGACTTCTCATCATTAACCTACGAAACTGGTTGGCTTAGCCAATTTCATGGGTTACTAATGACGTCAAAGTGAAGTTAAGAAAGAAGTAAGTCGACATCAGCATCATCGACAAATGACGAAGCCAGAGTCAGCCGACTGGAGGCAACGCAAAAGGCTCATATAATGCGAACTTCTTTAGCACGCTTTATATCCATCTGTCTATAAGCTATTTCATCAACGACAGCTTATTACATTTTTCATCGAACTGTAATTCTCTATTAAGCATAAATTTCTCTTCACACAATCGGTAAACTTTGTAAGGGAACAATTTTGTACGCGCAATGATAGCAGTTTATTACCAGTTGATCTTCATCATCGAACTAATCAATCTGTATTTTAAGAAAAATCCGACGGATTAAGGGATCATTCTGGAGCTAAATTTCTGAGATTTTCAACTACCGAAGATTCGAAAAACTTATTTACGACTAATATGCGCACCAGATCCAACATCCCTCCTCACTCCTTTTTTTTTGAGTTCACTATGGCAGGAAATTGTTCATTCATGACTATCGCTTCATGTTATGCGATTTTCAGCACTCAAAATGTTGACTAATGCAATGTGCTAAACATAACGATCAAATATTTTTGTTAATGCGTCGCCTAATCTTTTCTTATTTATTAGTGAATAAAGTTTTAAATGCTTTATGAGAATATATAATTCTATTATTTATTATGGATTAGGTTGTATAATCCGCTCAATACTCAAACTTAATTGAATGTATGACGGTATTTTCCGTTATGCTTAACTCATCTTTCATTCAACACTTCTCGTTGCCTGTTACTAAACGCCATTCACATACCGAACAACTATTAAAGACTTAATGATAAATTAAGAATACAATAATACCAACCTTGGTAGAGGTCACTTCATCAACGGCGCTCTTCACATCGCCCGATACGGCGACCGCAAAAACAACGAAAAATGTCGCCGTGCACAGCATCATATCTTCGGCTAGCAAAGCAATTAGTGAACTGCCCACTGCAATGAAATATTAGAAAAGCATATCATTCGCTATTTTTGCTGCAGGTCACGATCATATATAAGTGAAAAAATTACTCAAAATTCATCAATCGATCAACAACAAATATTACATACGGTCTAATAAGAACTACATACGAGCGTGAGGTTTAGTGCTTAGTTTAAATAAATAAATAAAATCTAAGGAATAAGACCGAAGAGTGGTAAGGCTAGTGACTTTCATCCTCTAAGACTTCGCAAGGAAATTCTTACTGATATAGACTCTAAAAATATTGATAACAGATAACTTGTGATTATTGATAACAGACAACTTGTGATAAGCTGCATCAATGCCATCTGAATTCATAGGATTTGTTAGAAATCATCCTCTAAGACTTCGCAAGGAAATTCTTACTGATATAGACTCTAAAAATATTGATAACAGATAACTTGTGATTATTGATAACAGACAACTTGTGATAAGCTGCATCAATGCCATCTGAATTCATAGGATTTGTTAGAAACCATATGAAGATGTTTCACGAGTCAAACAACGTTAGAAAATACCAAAAGAAAAAAAAACAATCATCGAACTATACACCTCGTGATTCACTTTCAAATCGAACACTAAGTTGATTTTGGTACAACTGCATCTTTTATTTGGGAAATTTGACCATCTTTTGCAGTTTTGATCACAGCATGTCACTTCTATCACAAATACTCTAGAGGTTCTATTGAATAGATGATCAAGATTGGTCAAACTGACCATACTATTCACTTTCTATCTACTGGTTGTTTCAATCAGCAAGTGGATAGTTAGTTGGTGGTCAACCATTGATCGATCAATAATCAAACGTCTTTGAATGATTATGAATCGATGCGATTTTAATGAATACTATATACAACAACAGTATTTGATCACTGTTGTAAATCAACGGATAAACAAAATCCCATCAACACTTGAAATTGAATTATGCAACATTCATATGGAGATTAATGAATAGGAAGGAGATTCATTGCGATATATTTTTCACTTACCACTAGTAAATCATATGACCAGATGAGGACATCACAAATATTAGTGCTCGGAGTCTCGGAGTTCGTCACCAACCCCTCCCCGCCCTCCGGAGTGCCTTACGGATATCTCTACAGATATGAACCATAAAGTTTGGATCACGATCGCCACCTTCATCGGCGCTTCTTTCTAATACGCTAACAAGTACAGAAAAATCAACGCATGCATATCAAGCAAACATAATTTACTTAGCGAATGCAACATTGTCATATGTATGCAGCACGCAGATGTGCAATTATGTGCAAGACTGAAATTCTTACAGAACATGTAAACCTAATAAAGTCGTAAAAAAATTCCAATTTCGCTTTTGCGAGCTAATCGAAACAGAATTATCGAAAAAAAAATCAATAATGAGCTCAAAAATTCATTCAATCTATGTGCTAATAATTCTTGAAATAATTTCTATAAATTGAAAATTATATTCCACTGAAATCGATTAATACTTTTGAAATTAATATACGATCAAATATTGATAAAAAATAAGGCAATGTGCAATTATATTATAAGCAAACATTCACCTATTTTATCTGCTGTAATTTTTTTAAAAATCCTCTATCATATAGGAGAAACAGTTGTGCAAATTTGACGATGAATAAAAACATTCGCAACGATCAATGTTGATTGTCATCGAGAGTTTAAGATTTCTTATCTTCCAGAAGTAATTTCAAGGATCACAGGAAAAGTCAAAACCTATAAAACTACTGTTGGTTAGAGGGTATCTGTCCTATTATTGCTTTGCTTATCGGTCGATCACATAATGAGCGTACTGAAATGATGATCCAGCGGCGATCATTTTAAATTGTCTACGTTGAACATGATGGCATATATTTTTATTGCTGTTAACGAGAATTAATGAGTCAAGTAAAATAAACGCTTAATAGTAAACGGTATGCCAATGACTATATAAATACAATATCAAGATAATATAGAATGCAAAGTAAACAAATATAAAATTTTGAACAATCGAAGTGCACACTTCAATGATATGCAAATTTTTGCAATTATTTCCACAGTTTATAAACGAATGAAATTTCAGCTCAATTTGCTTTTGATATGTCCTTGCAAATTCGTCTTGTAAAAGTGTGCTATGCCACCATCGAATTTGTACATAGGTATTTGTGCCTACTTGTCTGTTGCACCGCAGATTGAGGATGTACAATTTCATAGATGTTATAGGTGAAAAATTGTATGGCACACACAGGCGGCAGAGATGGGTATCTTTGTGATGCAGTAATAGAATAGAATAGAAATAGGAATAGAGAAAATAATATATATAATTTTAAAAACAGAAAGTAGAAAAAAGAATAGAAATATAAAAAGAATAAAAAAGAATAGAGAATGAATGAACAATGAATGTGCTGAGAAAATTAGTAAAAAAAAAATTTTTTTTTCACCACATCATGTTTCATCTACGTTCATTAGGAATTTATTAAAATCATATCGTTAAAAATAACAAAAATAAATCAAATAGAAAGTAAGGAGATAGTAATAGCAAGTAAATATAACTGAAAAAAAAACCATCATTGACCACCAATTTAAAAATGATTTATTTGCTAGCAAGAGTCGAGTGAAAAGTTAGTAACAACCAACTGTCAATAGCTAAACAATATTTAGATGACAATCAATTAGACACCCAATTGTTACCACTATAATTATCGGATTTCGCAACTTTATTTCTTATCAGTTACAAATATTTCTTTTTTTCCATTAAAAAAACGCTTATAAAATAATGAACGGCGGAAATTTGCGAAAGAATTCACCATATAGGTGGTAATATTCCCTCAGCTCGAATTCACGCTTTTCTTTACATTCTCGCTGTTTCATTACACTGTTGGTTAAGCGACATGTAGAAAAATAGGTGTGGAAAAAAATGGAATCGTTGAATTTCATAAACGTGAAATTTTTTAACGATGAATCACTCGTTAGATATTCTACTCACAGGTAGAGGGTCCGGAAATAAACCTGTAATAAGTAGGCGCGAAATATATAATTACAACGTGAAAATATTCCTAATCCCAAAATTGCACTCCTCCAGTCGGTGAGTATATAAGCACATACTTTTAAACTCATTATTATCAAGTGTTCTCTTTTGCTCACATAGAAATAATTTCCTCCTATGATAATCACCTACTGAATGATTGAATTTATTTAATTTACAATCAGAAAGATTAAGATTTGGAAAATTAAAACGATAAATATGCACTATTAGATAAAGATCAATGAAAGTATATTTCAGTGGGATTTTCATAA
This sequence comes from Baylisascaris schroederi, assembly GCA_006503575.1. Classification (NCBI taxonomy): domain Eukaryota; kingdom Metazoa; phylum Nematoda; class Chromadorea; order Rhabditida; family Ascarididae; genus Baylisascaris; species Baylisascaris schroederi. The sequence goes on along the minus strand of QEWY01000807.1, from coordinate 208,024 downwards.
GTATATTTCAGTGGGATTTATTTCCCCTTGAGAGTTTTATTTTTACGATGGTTACTTAAAACTATAGTTGAATAAATCTTTATTTAGTAATATGAGGAACGATAATTAAAATACTATCGAATATAAAGATGACAGGAAGCGCTCAACGTTATAAAAATAACTCAGATATTCGGTTTTTATAAAATTTTTAAAAAACATAGGAAATTCGAAATCTGTTTTATTGATCAAGAAAGGGAACAGCAACGTTTTGCATGAGCTAATATGCATTCGTTAATTAACGATGCATAAAAAAATTCGATTCCAATGTTTTATTTTCGGATCGAAATGCTGATCTAATATTGATTGATCGATAATACTTTCCTATTAATCAGTATTTAATCGAAATTGAAGAGACCACCTTAAAGCGAGATTAACTTTTGATTAATCGAATAAAAACCTGTGAAAGATTCTGATAAAAGAAAATTGACCAAAATATTCAAAATACAAATTAATAATTTTGTTTCTAAAGAAAGCTTATCAACTCTCCTCAACGAATACAAAAGGCTCTATGAAATGCAATGGATCATAGATACGATCTTATATAGGAAACGATGGAAATATTCACAAAAATGTTGAAATTCAAATTTGACCGCAAAATGTTGTGCTTTTCAACTGACTTGTTGAAATGTTATGAGAATAGATTTTGTTCGCATGATGATTCATCGAATGACGTCATCAGAGAAGGCTGCCCGGAATGGAACAATCAATAGACAACTAGATGACTCAAAATATGTTGAAAAATAATTTGAAAGTGAATTTCGCAACAGTATACTTCCTCTACCGTAGTCACATTGACCATATACGGTGTGGGCCATATACTTATATAAATAAGAAATATAAATAAAAATAATCTACACACATATACTAACTATATTTAAAAAATGAAACTACCATATTTTTTAACAACGAATCAATTAATGCAATAATATATCTATGCTAAACATCTTTATCTGACCTATAAAATTAGAAAAAAAAGCAGTTGAAGATTTTTTTAAGTCGAAATGAAATTTGCAACTATGATTTATTGTAGATTTAATTTTCTCTCACAATTTTCAATGATCAATGATTCAAGTTGGAAATGAGTAAAATAGAATATTGTTGGCGAGTGAATCGAGAAAATTTCTCTTTTCAATTACTTCCTCAACAATCATTCGCCAATCAGTCTAACAATCAAATTTCAATATTGAAATGAGAAAAAAAACTCATCTAATTTCTCATTTAAATTTCTCTCTATTCCAATTAATCGAATAAGTGCATAATTTTTTTCAACACAATTATTGCAATAATTTTTTTTCTTAAAAAAATGAAAAATAAATTAGGCAATGAGGAAAAAAAGATAATTGAAAATCCATCGGAAAGTATAACTGACGAAAGAGATACAACAGAATAAAAATAAATTTTACATGATAAGTTATATACGCAGTAGGTGAAATAAGAGTGGAGGTCGTATTTACGAATTAAGGTGGAAAAAAAGGAGGGAGGGGTGGAGGGAGATGGGGAATGCAGGTGTGTGGTCGCTAATTTTTTGTGATATATGAAGCTTCTTTATGCTTCACTGAAATGAACAACAAACGATCGTTTTGGCCGCTTCACAATGCTCTTTTATTGTGGATCCATTATATCTCTTCGAGTGCTCTAATCCAGTGCAAATATTTTCTTTCTATTATTAGGTAAATTTAAATAAAAATAAAACCAAATGCCATCGAATTAGATTATTTACTTAAAGATGGCATTTCTGATCCACTAATAAATCGCATCAATAACAAATTAAAGACAACCAGCTGGCGGAAAGAGTTCGTGAGGTCTAAATTTTTGAGGTAAAGCACAACAGACCTATATGTCTTATCATATATTTTCTTACTAATTTATGAAAATAATGATTTATACGGATAGATCAGCGGAAATGGTTTTCAGGAATTTGAGATGGAAAAATGAGGATTTATGAATATCCTCAAGTACATTTTTTCTACCGAAATTTTTTGTTTATTAAGTTTAAATCAGCTTTTTTTTTCTTCAATTCCTTAGTTTCCTATTCGTCTAGTCAATTCCTCTTCATCCTCCACCACTCCTATTCTCCTCGAACATCCTTCACTCGCATTTCTTTTTTTTTTTTCGAAAAGTGCAAATCTCACACTACTGCAGCCATATTTTTTTGCAATTTCTGCTCTTTTTAGACGAGCAGACATTACATATGCCGCATATGATGAATGTGTTGATGTCTAAACTCAATGGCAGAGATAAAAAACTAGAAAAAAATGGAGGAAAAAGATAAAAAATTGGAAAAAATGGAAGAAAAAGATTTTTTTAAAAAATTGGAAAAGACAACAAAAGAAAAAACGCGAAGAAAGATCAAAGAAAATAACTCAAATCATTTTCAAAAATATTTCTACCGTAATCTTGGAATATGACGCGTGATTATCGATGTGTTTTATTTTTGTTTATCACAATGTATGTGTGGTAGAAATGTGCTAATAATAACACATTGGATGCCTAACGAATGAATATATTAATATAACACATTTCTTTGTTATGTGCCTTTTTTTTTTGATAAATGTGATCTAAACACCGACATATTTAACCAAACTGCGCGTATTTTTTTTACATTTCATAAAATAAGAAAAATTTATAGGTGTGAACGTTAATAAGAATCACAAATGACGTAGAGCTGGGTTAAATCCTGATTTCGATTCCATTCCGGATGGGTTGAATACGATTGCCCAATCAATACCTGATTTAAGTTTGACGCAAATTTCAATTGAATTCTATGGGTAATGCAAAATTTCCATGTGGATTTGTTTGCTTGAACTAAATTAAATTGTATTCATTCGTTGCGGCATCCGTTAGTGATAAAAGTAAGCGATGCTTCAATATAATCCGACTAATTGTACGCATAATGGGATATTGAATTCGTTGCACACCCACTAATCGTTATTCCTCTAGAATGCGTTATATTGAGGCTGAATTTATGGTTTCTTTCAAATGTAAATGTCAAAAAAAAAACAATGAAATTTTCGAGTGAAGAAGACGAAGAATGGTTACTTAATTAGTGCCAAGGAAGCAAAAACAGCAAGAAGAATGTCGACCCATCAGAAATCAGTAATCGAATTCAGTTCGTCTACTCTTAGCCGCATTGGTGCTTCACTACCAATAAGCATTCTTGGTTTGTCTTGATTATCGAAGCAAAAAAAAAAGCACTATTAGCATGCATATTGCATATATCCTCACATCTCAATGCCTCATTCAACGTCAGCATCATAGGAATGTGATGGCTGAGTGTTGTGTGTATGTGTGTGTGCGTGTGTGATGCTCATTCCTATAAGCAATAATTAATTGTACATTCAGAACCTAGAGATGGTATCTATAAAACACATCAAACACGCAATGTTCAAATGTAAATTCTCATCGATATAGGACGCTTTACGTTTTATGAATGCTTTTTGCAATAAACGTTAAGAGTGGATACTCTAGCAACAATACATTCGATAAGTATTTCACGTCTACATCATATACAAATATTCCACAATTTTAAATAAATAAATTAATTAATTAATAAATTAATAAATAAATAATGTATCGATTTGAGAGGGAATCTGAGTGTGCAACAAATAAAACAATAAGACGGAATAGTACCTATGTAAAATTTAAGGCAGAAAAATGTGAAATGCATCATGTTAACAGGAAATACGAAACAACCGCGTGATTATGCGTGAAAGAAAAGAATCTCTCGTCGATGAATTTATGCTCAAATTCCACTCGATATCACTCAACCTTCAGTCGTAAAATGCGCTTAAAAGCTAAGCGAAAATCCATAGTAATATAGTTATGACGGTTAATTTTATTCTCATAATGCCTGGATCTTATTATTTAGCGCTTGCAAAAGTGTCGCGCCTCTTTTCGGTGACGATATATTCTGAGTTTTTCTATTTTTGTTTATATGACATATAATACTAGGATTTACTTATGACACACTGTCCTATAAGTTTGTGTTTAGCTATACTCATTCATTTCTAAATAGCACAAGTGGAAAATTTTCCATTCCAATTTTTTCGAAAATTTTGTTCGATCTTATCGCTTCGAATTTTTATAATTTTCTCCATTTTAATGAGCAATAAACCTATTCAAATATTTTGAGTTTATATAAATGGAACTCAATGAAAAAGTAGATGAAATAAATTTGAATGATATAGAACATCTGTTCGAATAAACAACAATTGCAAAACAAAAAAAAAACCTTTTTGAGTGGGAAAGCAACGGAAGACGAATGTGTGCTTGGATAGGGCAAAATGCAGCACAATCAACGAAGCATTTGTGATGGTGGTCTCTTTGGCTATCGATTATGAGGCAAGCGAGTTCCGTGAAATGCTCCGCCTTCTCCTTTTACTCAACGTACTCGTAAACAACCCACCGAACTATTGCACTCACTTCCATCCAAAAACAAAACGCACAACTCACACATATAAAAAAGCGTATCGCTAAGTTAAGTTTTATTATTATTGAATATTATTATTAAGTTTAATTATGAGTTAAACATATGGAAATTCAACTATTATATTAATTACTGTTCCATCGGGACTAACAATGTTACTTAAGTGCTAAATAATCACGAAGAAATAAACAATTAAAAGTTCAGTGTTATGTTATGCAGTATTAATAAGTCAATATTAAACTGAAAATTGATTAACATTGAAACTATTCATATTAGCATAAATACTATGAACTTAGGATGCATAACTCTTTTTTGAGACAAGCTATTGCCACAAATATTATACAAATAAGAAAACAGCCATCTTGATGGGAAGTAGAAGCTACTCGCAGGAAAGCACTTAAGAATTTCCAACAGCAAAAGAGGCAAAATAGGATAGTATCAACTAAATATAAATAAGCCTTCTGAGTGAAAGATTCTACGGGTAAAACCAAAATCCAAGAAAAAGTCTTTTCTTTTTTATTCTGATGATATTATGGCACTATAAGATGAGTCAAGATACATACTTCTATATGTAATTTATTTACCGTTCGATTCAGCTATCTTCGAGCTCCGTGCCTATCAACGTGAATGCTATTGGTGGCGGAAAGTTGACTCAGAAAGATTCTGGTATATTTCAAGTGAATTTAAGTGAACATATCTGTTGAATGGAATGTGAAGAAATAGAAAAAATCTGTTGAGACAATCACAATAAATATGTGAAGCAATCTAAAACATTTTATTCTCATTCTTGCAATTTTATAAGAATATCAATTCTAAACTTTTAAGGTTTATCACTTTAGTGCATTTTCAACTGACGCCGAATTATTGGGCTCGGGTACTACTTCACTTTAGAGGAAGCCGCGACGCGACCGCGCGCGAGACAAGGGTGTGGGCGATGCAAATTCAGTAATGCGCATACAGTTTCGCATAGTTCTATTTATTAAAGTAATGACTAATGGTGCTAGTAAAAGTAACTTATTGGCTTGAAATTCTCATGAATATAAGTATTTACGAAAAAATGAAATTTTTCGGGGCATGAATGGAAAACAACCCCATCCCCCACTCCTCCCCTCCCCCCCCCCCCGCCATTATGTCTGTAACGATGGGAGAATCCATTCATCATGTAGACATTCTTAAGAAAACGCAACAGCTTTTGTAAAACGTTGCATTTCTATATAACAATAGCCGTTGTTCCTTAGTGCCATATATAGGCGAGTGCGTTTTCTTTTGTAACTGGACTCTGCGCTTTTTTCTTTCTTTTTTTTCTCTCACAACCAATATAGCGCATGCGCATTTTCAACTCTTTAATTTTTTGATAGACTGGGGATGCCAGTCCTCTTTTTCGTATTTCGATCAGCTGTATCTTCTCTTTTTCATAGATACGAAAGCAATGCGCATTTCTTTTCATACTTGGTAAGGAACTGCCTCTTCCTTCTGCTTTTAATGCAATGTCATACCTTCTTTTTTAGCGCTTTTGCAAATTTTGCATGACTAAAGATTGCGTGTTTGTCTGTGCATGAACAGGTCTGCGTACATACCTACTTGTCTGTGCATGAGAGGGTCTGTGTATGTGTTTGTTTTTCCGGTTGTTCCCGGTTGTTGTGTTTGTTTTTCCGGTTGTTTTAACATGGGAATCAGCAAAGATGGGTTTAAGAAATTTTGTGGATATAACGTACACGATAAGGTGACCCCATGATATAACGTTTCATAGTGGCTGGACAACGTCAAGTGCTGGGAAGCAAGATATGGAAGGCAATTAAAATGAGGGACAATATAAGGGCACGAAGAGTCGAACGGGAAATACAAGAGAGGTAAAATAAGTAAACTTAAAAGGAATAAGAGAAATTTTTTGCATTGAGGAATTTAAAAGTTAATTCAATAGGTAAGCAAACTTCCGGTAGAGAGCAAACGAATACACACTTGTAACTTTGCTTGTCTTATTCATTTTTGAATTGTTTGGCCCTTTTAGTGTGTATTGGTCCACTCACTACGGATAGTTTGCTTATTCACTGACTCATCGTCGTATGATCGTCGTATGTCTTCTTCTTTTCAAACTTCCTTCTCTTCCATTCTCCTTTCACTCTCACCCCCTCCACCTTACTTTCAATCACCCCTCCTTATACGCACCCCAATATACCTTCCGCTCATTCACGCACGTATTTCCACCCAATAATGCTATATCTCGGCGAAACGTTGGTGAAAGTGCTTTTTGTTGCTACGGTTTCTTACGCGCAAAAGAATCTCTCTTCTCTTGTTAATTATGTGGTATTTATTCCAGTGGATGATTTCTACCTCTGATCTTCCCCTACGCATTGGGTAGGGAAAGGGGAGGGGACATGGCATGATGCGCTTATGAAATCATCGAAATCATTCTCGATAAAGGAAAAAAAAAATGTCACTGTGGGAATTCAAACTAGCTTGGAATTTCGTGACTATATGAAAAAGAAAAAACATCAAATAGAAATACATACAATGATCGCTAAACGTAGATTACATTTTACCACTTAAACTGCACCATATTTGTGCTAAATATAATGTAGTATATTTAAGTACAGTAATACAGTACCGTATGTTTCAAATACAACGACATAGGCTTTAATGGTATGGTCTCCTTTAAAAAGGTGCTCACCAGTAGAAAATGAAAGAACATGCGGATGACAACGGGGAATGAGTTTTTTTTTTTGTTTTAGATGAAGAGAACGTGATATAATGTTCCATTATGCAAATATTTTGATATGCGAAAAAGTGGAAAAACGCCATTATATTCCCTATATAAATGTCACTTTATATGACAAATATTAAATAAATTTAATAGCAATTCGTTATAATTTCCGCTTTTTTTTCGCCATTGCATTATAATACAGCTGTCAGCAGCTTATAATACAGCTGTCAATAAACGACGAGAAAGTGCACTAAAAGAGGAATATGATGTATTTGTTGTTGTTCTTTTTCCTCGGTAAAATTCCCACTCATACTTTAGAAAAACTTTTAGAAAAGAAAAATAAATTTATTAGTGAGTAAATATTGTAAGAAAATGAAAATTTTGTTGTTGAGATATTTTTGAGCTGCAAAAGTTGCACTAAGTTTTGCAAAAATCGCATCAAGTTTTGCAAAAGTTGCACTAAATTTTGCAAAGACGATTGCAAAAGTAAGGCAATTTGCTTGCAAAAGAACTAAAAAATGACCTGATGCGACTATGGAAGCATTTCTGCATTACATTCGTTGATAATTGATCTTCTATTAGAAGAGAGCGTATTTCTCTTTTGAAGGAAAAGAAAAGAAAAAATTTTTCTAAATTGATACACCAACTATATGAAGGAAAAGATGAAATGAAAAGGTAGAAAATTCAGGTTGACTTTTTTTATAAAAGGTGAAAAATTTACAAAAAGGAACAACCCCCTCCCCCCTCACCTACGAGCATATTTTTTAATGAGTCCCTCCGAATACTTTTGAAAACCTAACCTTTAAAAAATTTGTTGTATACTTCTACGATAACCTGAAACGTCTCCCGTACTTGAAATGGTATCCATGCTGCATCAAATATATATATATATATATATATATATATATATATATATATATATATACACACACACATACACACACACACACACACACACATACACACACACACACACACACACATAGAGCGCAATAGCGAGCAAAGCAACATGAATAACGCACTTCTTGGCTACACTAATAGGCCAAATCCATAAAATAAAGTCTAAACTTCCAGCTCGATGGGAGCGCAGTGCAAGAGTCCGGAGCCAACTCCGATTGGAGTCAAAATCAATGGCATTCAGGCATAGAAAGCTCAATTAATTTTTGATTTTAAAGTTGCAATATTCCACGACTCTGCTATAATTGATGGAAAACATTACACTTATAATCATAACAACAGAATAAACGAATAGTAAAGAAATCGATAGCAATCGAGTGAAACTCAAGATTTGCATTTTAAATGAGGGATGATCAGTAAACTATAGGTTAATGGCTTATGTGTAGAGCAGAGATTTAGTAATCATAAGACAGAGCAAAACTCTCTACAAATGCCTTATGGGAAAAGTCAATGAGTCTAAAAGGAGAGGATATTTGCTTGCATGCAATTAGTGCGATTCTAGCTATTTACGTGACGTGTCGTCTTAGCCTGGGTCAGTTCGGAATTTAGCGGTTAGTAGGTACCCACCAACCTATCGTCGTTTGAAGGCTGTATCATTAGAAACTTTCATCGAATTGTAAATGTAATTGAAAATCACAAGAATCGATCTTTATTCATCAGTTAATTTATGCTTTTTTTCGCCTTGATTTGCATATTTGTTTTTTCGCCTTAATTTGCATATTTGCGAAAATAATTTGCATATATTCAACGCTTGTTTGTAATCATAGTTAATTTTATTAAGTTCATAGAACAATGAATAGAGTGCAGTTAGCATGCTTCATTTCTCATTCGCTATATTATTGAATTCTTTATGAATAAACCAATGAATTTTCTATTATAGAATGGAAAAAAGAAAAAAAAATAATATGAATGAATGAGAGAAAAAAATTTTAGTAAAAGTGGAAGCTATCTTTCATATTCTTTCAATCAACGCAAAAATCGCATTAAATTATGTGAACTATATATGTAAATTATATATCATCATAATAAAATATGTAAAATATGTAAATATTAGTACCATCATAATGCAGAAACAATTACCCCTATGGCACTAGTAAAATGCACAATTCCGCTTGCTTTAATTTTCTTGAAAAGATTTTTTTTCGATCACAATAATTGAAGAAAATCATCAAAGCAATATGAAAGACTCAAGCTAATTTATTGCTATCATTTCTCGTTTTTTTTTTTAGCTTTTTGAGTCCCGTCTCGAATCCCGCCCATTAATTGTTACTCTTACAAATTGTTGTGACCAGTAGGATCGTTGTATTTTCGGGATGAAAATTACCATCCAGGTTTAAGTGTGATATGACGGTAGCTAACCGGTGTAATTTTCGGTCATTCCTCATCAACGGAAGTCATAATCTAGACTTAGGCACTCATCGTGGTCATATTTTGCAAGATGCCTCGAAAATTCGGCATCATTTAGAGTACTCGATCTCAAACGACTTCTTCTTCACTGCTCCACCTCTCCCCTCCCCTTAATGCCGTCGTCTACGGCAGCCTCATCTGTAATGAATATGGAATTGGCAAAGTGCGAAGATGTTGAGTAAAAGAGAGAGGGAGATGTGAGAAGCGAAAGAAGAAGGAATGTGGCATGCGAATCGACGCACTCACATCGGCCAACAAAATTGATGAACAAAACGAGGGAAACGCTTCAAAGCAAAAAGGATTTGACGTAAAGATACGATTGGATCGCCCCGTCTTATTGCATTTATTCGCATCGCCAACGATTTCATTTGGTTATTTCTCTTATTGAAGAAAACTTTGCACTCTTATCGTGAATTCACTCATAATTGCTAACATTTTCGCATAGATCAATCCAGTTTTTTTTCATTTTATTAAATATGGAAATTTTAAATAAGACTATTTTACAGTTAAATTGGTTGTTTACTTGTCTAATTACTTATTTATTATCTAGTTAGTTATTTCCGTTAAGCGATATGTATCAATGCGTAAATTCCACAGTTAAATTTTTCATTTGAATAGATGGATGCATCTAGCAATTTCTCTTTTTCAGTTTGCCCATGGGTAGTTTGAAGCATAAATTTTACCCGTGATAGTCACGTAAACTCTACGCATAAATATTACACATATAATGGAGAAGAAAAGATGCCGAATTCAATATCGAAGAAATGAATATTTCTATCGTAATTTTCATTAGTCTTCCGATTGATAACCTTCTAATTTTCAACATGCATATACACAATCACTAAATACTATTAGAGATTGGTCAGAAATGAAGGAGGATAACAAAGGTTTGAGCTTATCCCAAAAATATCTCAGAATTTTGCACACATTTAACGAGAGGGGAGGGAAAATTTACATGCATTTTACAACGATCCGTTTTATACTTACACCGATTGAATTCAAATAGCGAAATTTTTGTGGCAAATTCGTATTACCTGAGCTCTGATTATTATTCACCGCTTGTTTACCGTTGAAAGGTTAGTAGAGGTATAAAATATGCTGCCGACAGGATGTATTGTAACCTACCTAGTCTACTGTGTAAACGAATTCGTATACAACATCGTATTGACCTGCTAGCCTAAACAGACACTAACACAACGCATTTGTTCTCTTCGGTTGGGTAGGCAATTGCGCAAACGAGTGTAAATATGCAAATTTGGCTGGCGTAGAAGGAAACTGATCATCGTCACAGGTTAACTACTAATTCGATATGCAAATGATGAATTCGCGAATAGCAACAAATACAAATACATTAATATGCACTGATACAGCGATAGAGAAGCATGCTTGTGTAAAGACATGCACAGATACCACTACAAATATACATATACATAAATACGCACATCTTCATGCGAAAAAATATGATCACATACTTTGTTGGCATGAGATCAAAAAGAAATAAAATGCCATGAAAACGTTTACTTCAATCTTCAAGTTTCTAGATTCTCCGGCTGCAAACTTGATAATATTGATAGTTGATGATAAGCTAAAAACTATTACCAGTATCATTTGTTCAAAAAAATTCAATCATCGACCATCTCATAGATTTTAATTCCATCGTTTGGAGCAAATGATAGTAGTAATAATAATAATAATAACAGTAATAATAATAATAATAATAATAATAATAATAATAATAACAATAATTCAAAACTANTTTTTTAGAAAATTCCTAACAATTTCTCCTAATTTCCTCTTATTTAATGAAAAAATAAAAATAAAAATAAAAATAATGATTAGTAGATAATTTTTTGCAGATAATAAAGAATTAAATTAGGTGCAATTCAATTATAATGCAGAAAAAAAAACGCTTAGATGACTATTTCATTTCCACTTGCATAAAATCTATTTTCTATTCTTGTTATTAGTGCAGCGGTTTGCAAATATAGCATTCAATCAATTGGGAATTATATTTCGTCGAATTGAAGCGAATTATAACGACGTTAATCTCGTAAATAAATCCAACGAGATTACGTGACAAACTTAGCAAATTAAAATTAAAATATAGCATTGAGAATTTATTCGAAAATTCGTCTATAAATTATCATTAATGATAAATTCGAAATTATTGATCAGTGATAAATGAAGAATTCTATTATCATACATACTTTAATCGTATAAATATAGTACATCATATATATATATATATATATATATATATATGTCGAGCTAACAAACAAAATGATCGATCCGTCCCTTTAAAAGAGCCAACCCTTCAACATCTCATCCTCATCCTACACAAAAGACGATCGATCCATTCACAACAGTTGGCCCCTTATTTGCAACGAATAGCCAATCTTGTGCTCTTCTATATTACCACGAATAGAACCTAAATTACTCACTTATCTACTCATCTGTTCAACTCAACTAAACAACTGGCGATGCATAAGACAATTGCGCCCTTAACGAAGATTCCCCTATTATACGTTGAATTTTTCACTAAATATTAATAACGCTATATCTATCCTGTATTATGTAAATTCGAAAAAAAACCTTAATTAGACGACTATGGTCAGGTTTTGCTAAAAACTTACCCCTAAAAACATTATCTAACGATATATTTCCCAAGAAATCTAGTCAAATTAAATTACGGTGTTCCATATTACGATAACAGCAGATAGAGTACAATTTGACGTAACCATTGAGAGATGATGATTGGGTAATTTGAAATAACCATTTATTTACCTAGAATAATTAGCCTTATACTCTTTCAGACTGTTTTGTGTCATTTTTAATCATTGCAATAGAAATGGGATGATGTAAATATCTTCAAGTGTAAAAACTAAAAGAATCCTTCATATAGATTATTTGAATGCTTTAAATAATTTCTTCTTGATTGGTTTCTTAGTTGCAAACGATGTACTTACCTTTATTGAGAATCATAACTTCAATACTAGTTATTGATAGTGCAGAATTGTTATCGTTAGCGGCATCTAAATATTTCAATATTTTTATAATACCTCAGAATTTGAAAATTTTTTGAACGATGCCGCATTCATGTGACAGAAATTAGATCATTTTAGGAAAATTTGATAGATCATTTATTACTCAAATATTGATCAAATATCCCAAACGGAACGGCAGTTAATAGGAAAATTGTCACTAATGAAAACAGCTAATAAAGGCTTAAGCATAATTTTGAATTGGATTTTTTCATGCATTAATCGAACGGATATGAAATAGGTAAGTAATATTAAGTGTACTGTAATAAAAGTGGATAATATTTAAGGTTTTATATAGGTTTCTCTAGATATCAATAAAAACAGTACACTAGCAATCTAATGAAACATTCAACAATGAATGATGAATTACTCTCCTAGGTAGACTTTTTTTTTTTTTTTTAAATGCAAGCATCATCAAAATAAAACAAGATAAATTGTCGTCAGCGTAGAATAGTTGAGTAATTCACCAATTATTCGTTCGTAGTAAAAGTTCAGTTGGTGTACCAATGAAAGGAGTGTCCCCATTAGGTGGATACTAAACTACGGTAAGCATATAATTGATTAATACTGTAACTTTACCGTAATGCTAATATTATACTCGATCGACTTGAAAATTTCTTGAAAACGGTAATATTTAATTTGTTTTGAAGAAAAATTAGATTTGAATAAAGATGTCTTTAGGTAGAATGGCTAAAAAGTTTGTTGAACTAAATGAGAGCTACAAATAGCAACTCGAAAAGATGTTAATTAGTAAACTAGGTTTCATTTCTTGGCACTCACTCACCGATATGAATATAAGGCTTATGCGCTAGGCATCATAGAATATGAACAGCATACTACAGCTTACTATATGCGTAGTACACTACAACTTAATGTGTACGTAGTATACCGTAGTTTAATACATTTACAGTATGCCAACGCTTACTTTATGCATACAATACCACTACTCATCGTACTAACACAGTACACCACAGTTTACCACGGTAAAATATGGCGCAATTTGTGCAGTTTTCGAGTTGATAAAGCATATCTTCACTTATAAATCGTTGGTTCACAAGTTTGCAATAATATTTTGCACATTGGTACAGTAATATATGGCATAAGTCACCGTAGTTTTAGTAAATCTGAAGCGATAAATTCGTTACAGTCATAAAGATAGATGGAGGCTAATTCTGCTCTTAAGAGTGTTTACTTGGGAGCGGAAAGGGATATGCTTCCCTTTCTCCTCTTCTTTTACTTCCCCTCTCCTTCTATACTTAAATATACGCATAGATCTTCCGGTTGCTTAAGTTTATTCATAAGCCCATTGATGCAGGGAAACGCCTACGCAGATTTATTTGTATTTTTATTAAAATCCATCCGGTTGGTCTCTCATTTAGTTTAGTTGTTAGATTATTGCCCAATAATTATACTGCATTTCTTTCTATATCTTTCATCAACTCCTTTTTCTAAATATTTTAATTGCAATTCATTTGATTGTTTACTTGATTATCTGAATATATGCTGAATTCGCAATAGAATTTTGAAACTTAGCCATTCCCAATAAACATTCGTGTTTCTTGGAACATTGACGTGCGGTTTTGAGAAGTCATCTGTCTCGAATTCAGCGGCAGTAAGCTTGACCTTTAGTTTGACCTTATTTTAGATTCCGGTTATAGCGGAAGTCACTGTGAATATATCTGAAAGAACATAAAACGATAAACTGGGTTTTGTGCGATGAATTATTCATCAGATATTAGTTGATAGCTAATATTGATATAAACTATTCCAATATTTCTGCATCTAGATGGAAATTGTTGATTTAGGGAATTGGATTGCAAAAAACACATTTTTTGCCATCCTTCTACCTGATGCATTTTCCCATTAACCTTTACAGCAATATTAAAACGTTTTACAAACTTAAATTGCTAGTATTCGTGTGTTTACGTTCGTCGAATAGTTTCAGATCGTCTAAAAGAAACATACTATGAAGTTTCCTTAGCTATATCCACCTTTATCCTTAGATCATTTTCATTTATTCAATCCTCTATAGGCTTAAAAAAGTTGAAATCCAACAGAGTTGATGGTAAAAAGTGATGCATGAATGCAACCTATATGGCAATGATATTCTTTCAGAACGAATTTTAAGATGCTACAGCCGGCTGGACGATTGTTGCTAATCACAACAATTGTAGTAAGTTTTATTCAACTTGCTTGAATTTTATTTCCCAAATTCTATTTTTGGTGAATTATTTATTAAAATTGATAAAAAACTTGACTTTAACCAATTGTAGTAAATGCAAAAGTGATTATTTAATGAAATTTTCAATTATTGTTGTAATTGTTTTTTTTATTTGTTTCGTTATCAACGATAGATATTTATACTTTTATGTTTAACGTAGATAAGGTAGAAGGATCATTACTATATTGTCGTTTAATGCGTTTGACGTTGGTGGAAGATCATCGATTAAGTAATTTAAGAGATATTACAATATTGGAGGAACCTTTTGATGCAATGGCTGAATTGCAAAACTTATTCTTATTATTAACGTCTGGAATAATCTTTTCTTTGATATTTCTTTTATAATAAATAAATCAACGAAAAATAAATAAATAAATAAACAGATAGAGGGTAAGATTTTTTGCCACTACCTGAAAAGCATAGAAGTTGATGTTTCGCAGACGCTATGTTTTCTAAACTCTCTCATCCCTTCTCAGATATATTACTCTTATTTTTGCAGCTTCTGAATTCATGACGACCTTTGTTGATGTTCTTCCAGGAGGTATTCAACTATCCACCTTAATTCCCTTTCAGATGCATGTTATGTATTTTCTTTCGCCCATATCTGCACATCTGCATGCTGTGGAAAGAGTGAATGAAAACGCTGCTGCACTTGCTTTGAATGACAAGGACCAATCATCGATTGGAAGACGGATTATGAAACGTAATACCTCTAATGAAGGCAGATCTAAGCTTAAGGTTGAAGAAATTGAAGATCTAAGCGCAGAACAACGATTTCAAAGTCATGATGATAGTGCCAAAGATTTTTTTAATATGATCGGCGCTCAACATAAAACAAAAACGTTAATGCCTAGAAAATTAAGTGCATATAGAAAATTTCTGATGGAAAACGTTGGAAATGATGAAAAAAACGCAACGAAAAAAAAAGATTCGCATGCGAATGATCGTATTCTCGAAAATAATAAAGAAGAAATAGTGCTCGAGAATCGTATTCATCATAAACATGCGAAACCTTCAACAATTAATTTCGATTGGAGCAAATGGCATAATGATGTTTGGCCATATTGGGGCAAGAAATCTAGAGCTCGTAATGGGCGGATGAGATATCCACCGACAACATTATTTGATAGAACAAATGAAAAGGAAAATCTGATGAAAAAGAACGATAAAAATATGCAAAATAAGCCTCGAACGCCGGATAATGGAGGTGAAAATTTCGGATTGGCGGAAAGTATGAATGAACGATTTAAACAAGAGGAAAATGAAAATGGATATCACAAGAAAATGGAAAATTTTGAGTATAAAGAGGATGAAAGTGATCTGTGGGAGGACGCATCTGAATATGAAAGAGAAAAAACTCATAAAGAGGATCAAATGAAGGAAGATACGGGAAACGATGAGAGCACCAAAACTGGAAACAACGATAATATAAAAAATTGGCACTTCCGTGACGAAACAGACAAGAAGATTTAGTTCGAAAGGTCTGTAGTTTGTATTAATTGAATTAGTATAAGAAAATAGGAGATAGTCATCTTCACACCTAAAAGGCTTTCCTGTTAGCAACCTTAGATTTCAAGTTGAAGTTGAAGTTCAAGTTCAAGTTCGGTGCTAGTTACGATTGAAACAACCAACTTTTAATTTACAACCATATGGGAATGCTTAAATTCGCTTCTCAAATGCAGTTATTCGAGCACCATATCATTTTGAACGTTTGAAACCATTTTCGAATATCAATCAACTACCATTGATGAGAATCCCATAATACCATTCGAAAAAATCATACCTGAAGAGTTTCATAGAAAGTATAGATGTGACTCTCATAAATCAGTATTGCTGCTGGACTATTTTACGCATCTAACCCATCTATACTAATATTGCCAAGATATTCAAGACACTTTGAGGTTATGCGGACTTCTTCCACCGATTGGGTTAGAGTCAACATATAAGAACACTCGACATGGGTTATATGATAGAGAATAATACAGAAATAGAATAATACAGTTACCAAAATAGTTGAAGGAAACAACTGTTCCACTATATCCCTCAACCTTTTATACTATATGAAATATTTCATTCCATTTATTCAACTCATTGGTAACTGAGCTTCAAAGTTGTAAATTTCAAAGTCGACAAGTTAAACATCTCTTCCAATACGATTTCATCCTAAACGTCACGTCACAGAATAATATATATATATATAATAAAATAAAAATTCCACAGTCAACATCCTAATGAACTCTAAAAAGTGGAAAAAAAGCATTTTGAATAAACCTAATACCTTATTTTAAATTAAGACTCGCAAGTTTTTTTGTCGAGATGATAACGTTATAAAATTTGGCAATTTGCCCTACGCGGTATGACATCATCTCTAGATTGGTCGCCGCACTCGCCTCTTGTTGCCACCCGACGATCCTCACTGCTATTCGAAATTATTGTGGAATCAGAATCGTCCACTATGGCTGCGGTGACATCAAAAAACAAATTCTATGTATTGCCTAGTCAAAATAAACCTATCATCCTTCACCTCTACCCGTTATCATCTATATTACGCAATAAAACGGTAAAACATCATAGGTAAACACAGAAACCAGTGATGTCTTTATAAGCATTCCTCAACATTCACATCAAAAACAGCTCAACAACTCACAGTATCCCCGCAAATATAGCCCCTACACAAGGAGAATACATCTAAACGGATAATCAGTGAAACATAATATAGTAGTCTAAAAAAGTAGAGGGAGAGAGAGGAGAGATCACTTAGTTGCAATAGGCCCAAAGATGAAAAATGAATTACAAATGATCGAAAAATATTCGAATGCTAGAATGAAGCAAAATGAAACGACCAACTCAACGCTGAATTTTTTTCTATAAATTGCAATATTTATGAGAACAATTAGCACAAGCAATATTCAAGTTACTACAGTCGGTCCTCGAATGGTTTTCGAATCACTACCACGACCGTACGCTACTGTCAGTCGTTGAAGGAAGGTTGTAACAATATGGTTCTATGGATAATCATCTATTTTCGTATCCTGAATTTCAGATCTGATCCTTAAATCCACCGGTCTGCGGAACGATGACCAAAGTTTTTAAACCTCTGAACTAACACAACTTTAAAAATCGGTGAAAAGTGAGACTACAATATAAAACTTTCTCGAGAAACATAAACGCATTATCCATCTCGAGTGTGCTATTCTCGTACTTAAAGGTGTTACGACACAAATATAATAACAAAGAAAAACTGCAATAAGTATGCGTTACGTCTGTAGTTGAATAAAACTAAGAGCTCAATCTTCGACAATGGTGATTTTTTTGGGCAAACTGATTGATGAATTTCAACAAAATCCCCCTCGCTGAAATGAGCCATCAGCAGAAGTCATCACAATTTTTGTGACAGATAGCTGGTCTTTTCTCTAAAAACCTATAGCTAGAGCTAATAATCCAAGAAAATTCAAACAGAATTCTATAACCAACTAAGTCACAAAAATTTCTGTAACCACATCCGCCTAGCAGCTATCCACCGATGCCTTAATATTCAAACGACGTATTTGCATAAAATAAAAACATTCAAGCAAAGATAAAATGAAGCTCACAACTACTCAAGTATAACATGAAACAAATAGTATCATCGACGAAAAAAACACTCCGAAATTTCAAAAAATAAAAATAAAAAATCAGAGAAAAGTAGAAAAGTATATGAGCCGTTTTCTGAACCAAACGTCCAATTTCGTCTCGATATCACTTCTGACGTTTGGCTGAACTCTTCGAAGAAGGCATCTCCGCCTTTCGCTTCTGTGGACCCTTAAAAGACAACTTACGGATCCTAGAACCGTATCATAACAGCTACTGCAATGCCTTCCCTAAAAACATTACAGTCCTAAACAGCGCTACTAAAACGACGGATACCCGCTATGTGACATACCTGGAAGTCATCTGGAAGTCAATAAAACCACTCTTATTCGCCTGAGAACTGCAATTCATGGCTCATAATCCTTCTTCCCCTCCAGGCATTTCGCTGCGACCGCTTCCAAGCCCATCAGCTTGTCTATCACCCAAAAAATCGCAGATACTCAAGTGTACATCAGTTACTTCCCCTTCGTAACCACCTTTCATGAAGTTTTCAATCCCAAAAAGTATTCTGCAAAATGAAACGCAACTTAATAAACCAACCTTTGATGTGGATGATGCCTTCGTATCATTGGGTGTTGTTGCATTCGACGCACTATTCGCCGATTTAGGGCCACGATTTCGCTTCACTACCTCCACCTCACCCATCTCTTTTTCGATCAAAGAGATCAACGTATTACAACGACGTTGCAACTCCTATAACAATTACCTTTCAACTGATTTAAAAAAAAAATCCCTATGCTTAATTAACAATATTATTCCTATCCCTCTAAATAATTTTTATAAATATAAATTATTTAATGCCTATGCACAACTTTCTTAGCTACTAGCCACCCTCTTCTTATGCATAAGCCTTCAGCACTTATATATTACCTTTCACATGAACGATTACCTGCCCAAATATATATATTACCTGGTTTGACTACATCGTCATATTCACAACGTATGCATTACCTGCCCAAATTCATCTTCCCATCGTATGCACGACAAATTATATTCGTTAAATCGAATAAAGCATACCGTTGATGTACGTGACTTAATGAACCAATCGAAGCGGAACTGTGGTGCAGTACGTACAGCTTGTCGTAATTCATCATAAACGTTATCTTTATCGAAACCAAGTTTATGAAGTTGGCATACCATAAAGCTATAAGTATTCACCATTAATACTGCATAAAATTCACATCACAAACAACATAGCAATAAAATCTAAGAGAAATAAAAATCAAAACATCACCATCGATTTAATAAGCAAAAAGTTGGTAAAGTAAAAAAAAAAAACTTGGAAAAAACCATCCCACAGACGTTAGGAAAAAGTCAAAAACTCACAGCCAAACCTCGCTATCTCACCGAAACGTCACTACTCCCCCCTTAACTACCCCCTATCAGGAGATGTTCCCTAGGCGTTCGCTCCTCTTCAATCGAGCAAGTAGTATACAAAAAAACTTCAAAGGAAAGACGAAGTAAAACAGACCGATCCTCCTCTTCAGTGTAGTTTTTACCCTTGTTAGTACCATATTGAATGCGTAATTGATGAAACGGCGCTTTATACTTAGCAATCTTCTCATCGAGCGCCTTCTTAATACTTTGACGACGTTGGATTCGTGCCTCACCCTAAAACCTCGAGCTCATACTTCAAAAATATTGAGTCTTATGAAGATATATTTAAACATGTTACAAACAAATAAACACAGTTTCTATACCATATGCTAAGATGATCTCTACCATCCTATACTTGTTATTTCAGTAGAAACTTTAAATACCCATACGATATGGCATTTTTGCAACTTTGGAAAATGAATCAAAATAATCCAACGGAATTATATAAACTTTCATACTACAGTACATCTTACTGAAATAGAGAAAACTTCACAGTATACTATGTCGCAATGAATTACCGAACTGTAATATACAGTAGAATAACTCAAACGTAAAAATTTTTTTCCAAAAAAGCTCTAGTTCATTAGATCGACGACATTAATTGCAGCAATACTGAAATAGAGAAAACTTCACAGTATACTATGTCGCAATGAATTACCGAACTGTAATATACAGTAGAATAACTCAAACGTAAAAATTTTTTTCCAAAAAAGCTCTAGTTCATTAGATCGACGACATTAATTGCAGCAAAGGAACAAAAAAAAAACAACAAAAAAACAACAAAAAAACAAAAAAAAAACAAATAATTCAATAAACGTAAATGAAATAAACCTTTTCGATTGTAGCAAGGATACGATCGTGATCCGAAAGCTCCTCAAGGCGCTCCCAAAATACCTTCGAGTAATCCTCAACCTGAAAAAAAAGGAACAAAATTACCTACTACGCCCACAATATTTCATGTACATCTTCCTATAATCATATGGAAATAATCGACGACAACAAGCAAAATATCATTCCCGTTGACAGTGACATGCAGTAAGATGATTTGAAGGTCTTCTTGATAAAAGTGATATGACATTTCCGCCATTTATCAACCACATATGCCCAAACGCTGAAATATTGGTCTTATAGCACTTGAAATCATGCAAAATGTTTCATGTTCATACTGCTTAATACGTGGAACGCTAAAATCCCCTCAAATCTGATAGTACCCCACTTAATGATGAATTACTGCTGATGAATAAGACAAATAAATAAGACAAACAAATGAAAAGCAGTTACCACCATAAAAATAAACAAAGTAAAGTTGAAATATTCAAAATAAAAATAAAAAATTATTGAAAAGAATATACTTCAGCCAATGTTTTCGTATCGATGTCTTTGGCGATACTCTCTAAATCGTTTCTACCGTATTTCTCGTTCGCTTTCACAAATTGTTGAAATTCGCGGCGAGACCAATTGCCTTGTCCCTAAAAAGACATAATGATCTTATCGCAAATGAATGATCAAAGATTTTTAAAATCAAATCAAGTGGAATAATGAAATTGGATCCATATATAATCCAATTCCGCTCTATATTTAAAAAAAACCTTATGCAATCTCTTAACGCCTTGTAAGAAGAGGAAGTTAGCTTTTTATATTCGATTATACGAATATTTTTTATATTATACCTTTTTATATTTATATTATACTTTTCATTTATACCTTACATTTTAGCTTTTTACAGCTTTATATTATAATACATTTATTTGTACTTTATACTTTTTATATCATATGTTGGTATTACTTATATCGTACTTTTTTATATTAGCTTCCTTATGTACAATCTCTCTTTCGTGGTAGATAAGAACCCCTTCATTCTGGAATGATCTCCATGCCGGAGTGGATGACTCCACTTTAGTCAGTTAGCCTTTTCAGACGCTCTTCACTCACAAAAAATGTACCATTACTGTTCTCTAAAAAACCGGAAATTCACTGCCTTTCTAATCTCTTCTACCACCCTCATATTCTTCACCTTCAACTAATATTTTATCTCTAATTTTCTCTCCCTACACCATACTTATGACCGTAGACACTATCACATCGGCTGTGTCTCTGAATTTCCAGCACTTTTTCGTTTTTGCAGTATTCCTCGCATATGCCATTGCAGTATTTCCTCTTGTATTTAAAAACAAACGTATTTCTATTGCATTTGTAAATAATAACCTGCACAAATCATTACAGCGTAGCTCGAAGGAACCAATTCCAAAGAAAACAAAATATGGAATTGAAGAGCTTAATTTGCATGTCATCACGGCAATTTGCATATTGACAGCTAACTTATAAGTTGGAATGTTGGTAACACAAAATAAAATGAAAAACTAAATATACTAATAAGATAATATGCAAAATTTTAATAAAAGGCGATATTTTTATTCGTAATTTTTGAAGTATCACCGGAAAACTTCACCAATTAAATTATAAGTATAGCCTATAAATTCACGAACCTGTGTCAAAAGTTCGACCTTCTCGGCTTGTTCCTCTTCGGTGAGTGGTACTGCACTATCGATCTTCTTTTGTTCCTCCTTCTGTTTCTTCTCAGCCTCTTTTACCGGTAAATCCGGCTGCTTTTGTGCCTGAAACCAATACTGAAATTAACGACCGTCAGATGATGACCTCATATACTTACGATGGAACAAGCTGATGTTTGTTTCTCACCCGCTGTTCTATATGGTTTCTTAACTACAAAACGGTAGCATGCTAATATAGCACAAAAATACCACTTATCTTTATAAACCTTCTCTCTCTCAAAAGAAATTAATTTTTATAATTTCAAATTCAAATATTCGGTAATCCGATGCAATATAGATTACATCTGTTGTTAATAAATAAAAATCAACAACATTTAAACTATAGATTATCTATTTTTCTAATATTAGCACTGTCATTAAGTTTATGTCTTGATTGGTGAGAGAAAACGGAAGGGGATTAACGCCTATTTGCGTCACCAAGAAACCAACTAATCTGTTACTTAATCGCTTATAGATCTAACATATACACAGCGATTCACTTATTGCGTTTCTACTTTAGAGGAAGACTTCATACACACATCCCATCGCGTCTTCTCTCTCCTTATCTCTCTGTCGTATTTCCATTGTTCTCTATTTTTGTTATTTTAATGTAACCTTTTTTTTTTCTAGGATTTATTTCCGCTTTAATGGTAAATGCTCCTTTTCACCTCCTTCAACTCCCACTCCTTCCCCATCCCCTCTTCTCTCCTGACGAATGTAAATTTGTTTTTCTTCTTTTTGAACCTAATGCAGAAGTAGTTTGCCTCATTATCTTATTCACTATGCTCATCTTAAATAATAGAGGGAATTTTTGAAGGAAGCTTTCCGATAGGGTTTTTTCTCCGTCTCGTGGATCAACTCCTCAAAAGGCTATCATAAAAAATGATTTTCAGTTTCAACTATGTCAACAAGACGAACAACGATGAAAAATGCTCTCAACGAAAATAGAGGCCCACTTCGAAGTATATTCGTGTGTGGTTTCATCGATAAACGATGGCATAACAAGTTTTCGATTTATTCACTCCTCTTAAGATTCTCAAAAAAATATTCAACTTATGCTGTATTAAATCGAATTCAGTTCTACAAAACAACAGCACCAACCCATAATTTAAAAACAGAACTGATAGAAATTCTTGAATGTTCAAGAAACTCGCTTGACAAGTATCGATTAACGGATAAATTTTTGCATAACTTGCAAATCTCTTGCAATTCTTCACCCTACCCCCCGGGAAACGAAACTCCAATCAGTTCCAGATATTCAGGATTATATATCCAAACAATTAGTGACTAAGTTTCAAGCAACATCTACATACGAAATGATAAAGACCTTCAACTGATAAGCGTTTCTTATCAAGTGATAAGTTGATTCAATTCTTATCTTATTCCCTCTTTCTTTCCCCCTTTTTCATATTCAAGTACCCCTCATTTCAGTTCGTTATATTCAATCGTGGCCGATCTAATACCGACGAACTATGTTTGTTGTAATATTAGTAATGCATCACAATGGTCAATATTACGAACAAAACAAATGTTGTCGCATGCGAAAGTGTTTATATTCTTTGTTAATGAATTCACTCTTAGTGATGCACATTGTTTGCTTACATTACAATATGCATGGGATGATATGATACCAATTTTTATGTTACGTCCACCACGTACAAAACTCATCGTATGCGAAAGTGAACCTGGCTATAAAATACCAACTGCTTAGTAAGTTCTATTCTCATCAATCAAATAATAATTCTTAAAAAAAAAGTCCGACCAATATCCACAATAAAATTCAGGATCTTATTAATAAATACTGATAAATGAACTGATAAATATTTTATTCAAAAGACTAATAAATAAATGGATACGTGAAAAACTGATAAGCTTATCAATAAATCAGCTTAGAATTGATAAAAATGGATTAATAATATTTTCTTTATTATTAATAAACAATTCGAAACCTAATATACAGTGGAATTTTCATTCAGTATAAATAATGGAGTGATTATTCGCAGTGCAACTCAACCGACGAGTAATCTAAATCCTAATGAATTGTCTGATTATCAACCCGATTATCCATTACTTCAGTATATTTCATTTCAGGGATATAAAATGTCGATTCCCTACGATCGACTAAATCATCGTCATTCAATGAACAAAATCAGGGCACGATTAGCGAAAATAATGCAACCGATGGACCTGCTTGATCCTTCCCGATCATCGGCGGGCATTACGTTAAGTTGCAGTGATGATAGTGCACGTACAAACTCTTCAAGGGAACTCTCATCTGCTAGTATAAAGTCCATTAAATCGCAACAAAATCCACCCAAAATAGATCGTAAGTTTATATTTCATCAGGAAACTAAGCAGCAATCTATAACTCTCGACGAAAGTTGTAACCTTAATCTCTTCAATGTATAGAACCGTTCAGTAATCTAGATCTCGAAATATTATCCTTAGGATGATGGATTACCGATATGACGCTCTACCATTTGAGCTATTCTGAAACATCTTAGCTCGTTTTTACTGAACCTAGAATCCTATAATACTAGAAAAAAAAGAACAGTACATAGCCAATGGTTATTGATTAGCAGCGCTTATAACAGATACAGACAAAATTAGTATATTAATGCATACCGTACTCTGTAAAAACACCTAGAGACGACACGGAAGTTGCTAGTGACTCTGATTCAATCACCATATCTTCGAGAAAATCATAGTAGAACAAAACAAGCTCGAACTTTTCGCTGAAATAAGCTTGCTGCTTAAATCGAATGATGACCCACAAATCTACGGTGCAAATTTACAGAATTTACGGTAATTCATGGCACGGTAATTGGAGTAACGACGACCTTACCTTACTTCTAAGATTTCTTCAGATGGTAGAAATGCTTCTGAAGGACTTCGTCTTAGCCGAAGTATGAATAATATAGCAACAACGAGCACACAAAAAATGAATAGCAATGCCACGAGAGAGGATTACAAAAGAAATGGATCACGCAGAAGACGCCGACTCAAACAAACATCACCATCTTCATATAATCAAGTCAATCAAGGGATTACGGTAATACACAGTAGTGAAGAGTCTGATACTGCAAGTTTACCAATTCCTCGACGTTCCAGGCAAGATATATTTACCTATGAATGCTGATGACTAGCTTATTCATGAAAAATCAGAAGGATATGGATATTGTATGCATTAGTTCGTCTAGGAAACGCTTCTAAAAATGTTCGACTATAAACCTAATATGCTTATAGGTTCGATAATTGATGTGTGATCGAAGAAATGTTTGTATGATAGACGTAAATCATGAATGGAGGGTTAGAGAGACATACTATACAACATCAAATTTTATGAATGATTGCTTAAAACCTCATACTCTTTCTTTCATGATCGCGTGAAATGGATGCAAACAGGGTGGCGGATGTCAACGAATTCACTTCCGTTGACTTTAGGCCTGCATTCAGCTACCAGATCCGATCAATCAATATAATCAATCGATCAATCAATCAATAACACTTTCAGCCTTTCGGAGGTATCGAATTTTCATTCGACGCAATACCTCGTCTTCCCAGTGAAAGATAAATCTCAAGCACCGATCCTTATTCACTTCCCCGAGGATGTTATTGAAAACGATACCAAAATACGTGACAGTACATGGGGATCGGATACCAGTCTTGAAGAGGACGTCGAAATTGCACCTCAAATCAGCGGTGATATTCACCTCTTCAATGAAGACGAAGAGGAAGATGGTATATTGGCTGATGGAATGCACGCTCCTTATAATAGTGATCTCTGACGGGTATAAAGAAAACCTAATAGACCATTACCTGAGCGAATTTGCATACCCAACAAATAAGGGCAGTGCAACAAGATGAAAGAGGTTTTTCAGATTTTTCATAACGTTAGCTAAAATCCCTCTCCTCATCACCTTCTTCAACTTCCCACCTTCTTCGTGAGGTACAGAATGGCAAGGGCTCATTTATATATATATATATATATATATATATATACATTACTTCGTTCATTTCACAGTACGGATGTATATATTATCAGCAATAATAAACGCTTCTTTTATATAGGTGCTCAAGTGTCTACCCTTCAACTCATCTACATGACATGCTTCCCTATTCCCCTTCCAGTGCACACAACTACTTCCACCCTATAAATAACAAAGAATAAACCAGAAAGGGATGATTCCATTGAGGTGGATTACAATCCTGGATGAGTGTAACTGATCGAAAATCCTCAAAACGTCCTCTCTATCCCCAATCATCTCAGCACTAACGAGAGAGCATGTGATTCGTTTCTTGAATCTACAATCAATCGACCACAAAACTAAATCAAATACAAACGCGTAGATTTATCATCTAGAACAAGATTATTTATTTCCTTAAAGCTATAACTGATATAAAAAAAAATAATGTAAACAACTAGACACGTATCAATATTTAGACGGATATTTAATTAGCAGCAAAAAGAAAATCACTCTAAGAGAATAAAATAAGATAAGAAGCAATGCTAATCAAAATAAAACACTGAATCGCTTGCTTACGTCAAGCAAAAGGATCAATGTTACTTAATGCCTCTCAAATCGAGTATACAGCCAGCACGCTCTCCTCAGAACCAATAGATTAGCTTAAAAGCAGTGCAGAAAGCTGCAGCTATGTCCCATCAACTCTTCGAAGGCAAACGGCACAAGAAGAACAAATAGAAGACCAAGCTGGAAAACCAACCCAACGCAGTGAGTAACTTCATGACCTCAGGTCCTTCTTTTATTAGAATAAAAAAGACGGATATGGCTTAAAATGGTGAAGTAATGCAAGTCAATTTTATCCAAGTTACATCAGCGCAATTTTAAATCGCTGCTTCAACGTCGTTTACTTAATTCTGAGAAATAAAAATTATAAGACAATCTAATGTTCCGAGGGCTGCTGGGTCAGGGGGAGGGATGGAGGGGAGGTGTAGCAAATAATGACTCAATTACCTCATCGCATAAGGAGCAAATAAAACAGCGGCGCAGACAAACTGCTACGATATATCCACTTAGAAACCTCAAAGATAGTCGATCGGCCGAGCATGAGGAATCCCCAAAAACATGATTAGAATATAGTACCCTGAAGTCTGAGGCAACATAAACTCTTTTAAGCAACACTAACATAAGAATTAAAAGGTTAATTAATAAATATATTTCTCTAAAAGATTTAACTTATTTCTTTATTTTACTCAAATTATGTGAATATTGTGACCTTGTATCCGATAGTCTTTCTGTGAAGGTAAACCTCCTTCTCAAGCAGTTCGAAGAGTCTCTTTGGATAGAACTGAAAGTCCTGTACATTCGGTTGCTTTGGAGGTCGTGGTGCTTTTGGAGCCTTCGGTTCCGAATGACCTCCACGCATTGCCTCTCTGTAAAACCACAACAATACACAGTTCCTGCTTCTGATACAGTGTCGAGAAAATGTCGTACCAGAGACCCCGCAGTTAAACATTGCGCTCGAGAAGATGAAGGGCAATTTTAAGTATTTTCGGGAGCTTCTATTAAAACAATTAAAAGAGTACAACAATTTTTTGATAGATCATAGCCAAATTAATGGAAAAAAAAACATAAACACATCCATGATACGGCTTTCGCCGGAGTCTGAGTTCAAGTTTAGATGATTATATAATTTCGTGCTAATACTTCGCCAACGATCACTAAAACTGGAAAGGAAATGAAATCAGCTATCTGAAGTTTTCTCCGCGTAGTCTAGAAACAAGCTGAAAAAAAGGAGGAAATAAAATAGGAATATGGAAGAGAGTTACAATTCTTGAACGAAAAAGATGGTTATGCGGTACGAAAAAAATAAAGAACTCTGTCCCAATGAACCTATATATACCTGCTCAACCATGAGCGGATAAAAAAAGAGGAGCCGAAATCGGAGCACTTTATAGATGCCCACATCTTTACCACTAAACTTTGAATGCTATAAAAAATAATCGTTCGTATTATAATTTGTTTAATGAATATTTGCTCAAACCTAAAATATGCGTCCACTTGATAGTTGGCTTTACGCTCTCTCTTCGGTGGTTCAATCCAATAGCCAACTCCGGTATGTTTCTGCTTTTCACGATAGTCTTCACCTTCAAATTTGTACAATGTGTAATTGCTATCCTCGACGAACGAAGGACCGGGTACATCCATCGTAAAGTTTCGCAACGATGACTCTCCCAGTGAATCGAGCTTCTTTTTAAGCGCCTAAAAGTTATACAATAATCAAATCAATACAATTTAGTTCAGTTTGTTTTACAAGCTTTGATAAAAAAATAAAACGGATTTCCTGAAATATTAAAAACCATTAAAGCGAATTTCACTGTTGAGACACTGTTGAGACTAATCTTTCGAAATTCAATTAGAGGCCACATAATAGTATATATAAAACTTAAAATCACGTAAAATACGGTAGTCTTTACCATAACCCAAAATGAACCATTTTACCAGCCATATAATAAATAAATAAATATTCCAATAGTTCCAAAGGTGACCTCAGTCTTCTGTTCAGCTTTCTCAAGGATTGTATCAATGTCTTCATCGGTTATTGTGCTATCCTTTGATGCGAACACCTGATCTGCACCATGACGAATCATGTCCAACATGTCGTCTTTGCCCAGTGTTTTCTGCGAATCTGCCAGACGACCCTATGAAAACACAGGATAATAACCATCACCATCAACAATAACAGCATCTAATGTGTGGTCCAAAAAAGTGAATAATCCTGCTGTATCGCTGCTTCAGTTTCCCCAAAGATTCCACTTTTTTGAGTCTATATACGATCGACATACTCTAAACATAGGACTGCTTCTTTGCTCACAGATGCCAAAAATTGAGCGACTCCCTCTGAAGTTGGAGAGAAAAAAATTCTTCAACTAAATATTATACTATTATACTTTCAATTAGAAAAACTCTCATTCGATTCAGTTTGTATTCAAGTATAAAATTAAATATCCACTCACTACCTCCTTCATATACAATACCAACCCGCAGATGACTAACACTAATCGAAACTATAACGATAATACGCCAAATTATTTCCATCGAAATGATAACCATGGGTTTAACCTCGCTTACATTTCCCCAACCCCCCCCCCCCCTTCCTAGATCATCCTTCTTCAGCCTTCTCCCTCATCTTCCCTAATCCCCAAATTAAACAAAATACCAGAACTAGAAATAAATATATCTGAAACTTGTGTACTTGTTGAATGACAATGGAGTCGAGATGCAACTTCATTTCAGCTCTCTCAATGATACGCTCATCGACTGTACTTTCGGTGATGAAGCGGAAAACTCGTACTTGTTTCTTTTGACCGATTCGATGTGCACGATCCTGTAATATCGTTAACAATTTAATAAATAATTAAGAAAAAAAAACCCTCCCATGCATTCACCTATAGAAAAGATTCATGAAAAGTTGCCTATAAAAAAATTTCTCGATACCTTATTAATTGAATCGTATATTATAAAGTATAAATGCAATCAAAACATGCACCTGCGCTTCTCATTCACCAATCATCCCCTCGCCTTTCAATTTAAGTCAGTTCAACAAAAGCCTCTCGTCATAGACTTCTTGTGGGGCAGAATTAATGGCTGCTCACCTTTCCATCATAGCAAATACATTATCCCAATTATTCTCTATCATAAGGTCAGAAATCACCTCATTGCTTCACATCAACCCCAAACCCTCACAAACAAAACAACTGACCATAGCCTGTAGATCCACTTGTGGATTCCAATCACTATCATAGATGATGACCACATCAGCTGCCGTTAAGTTGATACCCAAACCACCAGCACGAGTGGTTAGCATAAAAATGAATTTCTCGGATTCGGGTCTATTGAATTCATCGATCGACATCTGTCGATCGGCATGAGCTGTTTGTCCATCGAGACGACAATATTGATAATTACGCCACCAACAATAATCTTCGAGAAGATCGAGCATTCGTGACATTTGCGAGAAGATTAACACACGAGATCCTTTAAATAACTACTAGAAACTTCACCCTGGGAAACAATATTCACTTCATGGTCTCATTAAGGCAAAAAGTTACACAACTTACCCTTCGAGAAATATAATTCAGATCCGCCGACTAACGTTGTATCGCTGACCCCTCGCCCTTCGCAAGACACACAAAAAAATTAGCTGGGGGAGCCCTTCGAACTCATAATTTTTCAAAAATCGTTCGACAGCCGTAATACCAACATCTTTGCTATACTTTCCATCACCAGTAATTCAGATTATTTTTCTCAGTGTTTATTCGTCCCTCAATATCGATGAAATCCAGAGATCAAGTAAAATCCTGTACAGTTTCAAGAAACAGGGAAATATTTTCACACTTGCAATGCGTTGCAAGTGCTATGATTCTTCAGTAATGTTCCAACATAGGAGGGATTCCTATCCTAGCAAACAACAGCCCTTACCGGGATGCCCCCGCCATCGGATGAAAAATTTATTTCTGTAGCAAACCCAATTTAATAAATAATTAAAAATTGTGGGTATACAAACCTTGTTCTTTAAGTTTTTTAAGTAGTTTGTCGAGGAGTACCATTTTGCCGGCATTATCCACCAAGTGTTGATCAGTGGTGTAAGGTGGTCCTGGTTCCGCACCATCAAAAAGATATGGATGGTTACAGCATTTTCGAAGATGCATTAGAATATTCATTATACGAGCCTGCAAAAATATAATAAAGGAAAATGCAAACACCTTATTTTGTTATCTCCCTCCCATCCCAAAGAGAAGTGAAGAGCGTAAAATGCAAGAAATATTCCGAGAAACATGCAAAATGCTGAAAAAAAATAGTGTTGCGAAGAAAGAGCAGGAGAGAGGGTGAAGGCGATGGTAACTTATTCCTCTTAAACATTTCAACGCAATCTACACTAAGAATCGTCTAGAACAGTGCGGGGTAGCATCGTGGCACCAACTGTGACCAACAACAACACTCACATAAACCAGTAAATTACAATATAAGCACAATAACCCATATATTCTATTTTTGCTCATCAAACGAATGCTAAAAAATAGACCAATTAAAACAACATAAGCTTCGATTACCTTTTCCAATTTTCCAGCTCCATTCACAACGTCGATATCTTTCAAAAGAATCTTCGTATACCTGAATAAGAATAAAATTCAATGATAAATAAAAGAATTAAGAAAGTTCAACTCCTATCATTGTATTTCACTGGTGACTGATGCCTATTCCTCAAAAGTAAAAAGCATTTAACGAAAATATGCTCATTCTTATCGTTTTCCCCACCTCTTCCCCTCCCACCCGTCATATTCCAAGATTATTAAGTGGGGTTCTAGAGAGAAAGAAAGGGGGGACAACACTTCTTCGGGGTTTCGCATTCCAACAGAAACCCAGAATGGGAACTCCCAGCAGATGATTTGAAATCGAAATTTGCACTTCAAAGACGAAAATTTTGGACGATGATGAGATCACACAAAATAACAAACATACTTACATACAAGAAATATAAAATTGCCTGTAAAAGTTTAATATTCCAACCATCTATGCAAAAAGAACAGCTATCCTTCTCCCTCTTCCAATCCAATCTTTCAGCATCAAAATTCAAATCATTCTATCAAAGCGTTTCTCAATCTTTCTATCATGTTTACACCTCTCTCATAATTATCTCACCATTCTCGTTGCATCTTCGATAAACCAACATAGATTTTAACTTCCTTCTTCGGAAGCAACGTCGTCTCGACATCAGATTTCAATCGACGCAATAGGAAAGGTTTCAGAACCTGCAAATCTTATCGTCGTTACAAACAAAAGAAAATGCATCCTGGGAAAGACGACAAGATAAATATTTACGCTTGCTTGCCAATCAATATAAAACCTATGAAAGATTTCGTTTTTCGCTAACTCCAATCATGCAAAACGAAAATACGACCAACGCAAAAAAAAGAAACCAAATTTTCAACACTTTTAATACCTATAAATATCGTTCAAAAATCGACGGATCAACGAAAAGAATGACATACTACCTTGTCCTATGGTATAAACTATATCCACCAAAATACGTATCCTCACTTCCGACAACCTGCCGAATCAAAACCAACGGAGTGACAAGGACAGAGATACGTACATATCACAACCCTCTATCCATATATACTCACTTTATATTTCTCTTCCCATTGCTAGTATCATCGCGGTATACCTTCCACTCAACAATTACTAGTTGTCTTATATACGAACAGCTATAGATAACTGCTACAAATCCCCTCCCATAATTCTTTTTCAGTGATAGATTCACTTTTGCATCACTTCTCAACTTCAACTCTACCTACCTATTGGTAATCATACGACCAGATTGAAGGGTTAAAAAAACCTGATGAAGTCTTGAGACGAGATTCTGATTTCCCATCATTTCATTGGTAGTAAACCATGAATCAAAATCAGATGCCAATGCAAACATATCGGGCAATAAAAAATTTAGAAGTGCCCATAATTCGTGAAGATTATTTTGTAATGGTGTTCCTGTTATAAGAAGACGATTCTTCGATTTAAATTCACGTACAATCTCAGACAGCTGAAATATTTTCACTATGAATAATGCGATAGAACAATTAAAGAGATTCATGAATGATTTGATCAGTACTACTTTCTGCTATTTTCTATCGCATGAAGAAGGCTAATAGGGGTGTTCAGCATCCGTCTTCCAATTTTCATCCCCTTCCCTCCCCCCTCCTCTACTCTCTTCCCTCAAATACGATCGACCTGCGACCTGCGAAAACCTCCTGGTTGTCTTGCCTGTATCTGGCAGCATTCCCTTGTTGTAGCTCTTCCTTCACTTCCGGTTCAAATTAACGCAACATGAAAGTGGCGAACATTTTGTCACAGTACTTACATATTACCATAGTATAAATAAACTTGTGCATTTCTTCATATCTATATTGCATTTCCATCGAACAATGTAAACTAGCACAGACACGACTTGAGACTCGGGTTGATTTACTTTGCAAGATAAGATGGAAATATAAATGAACATAATCACCTTTGAGTGTTCGTTCTTAATTCGGTGAGCTTCGTCGATGACAAGGAATTTCCATACATATTTCCTCAAAAGTGATTTCTCCCTGAGTACCATCTCGTAGGATGTTACGAGAACATCCCAACCACCTGGCAGGATCACATCACGGACCAATTCTGCCTGCAATCATCATCGACAAATTAATTCACTTATCTTTTCAATACGACTGCTCGTATAAATAATCTAACTGGCGTTACCTCTACAGGTAGGTAATTACATCTGTCAAGGAAAATGAAGTTAAATTAGTACTGCTGAAGCATACATTTTAAAGGAAAAACTCAGTCATCTGAACGATATGAAAAACCAATTCCTTAAAGCGATTAAGCTTATAGACCAACCCTTTTTGCAGGATATTTTCATAACGAGATATGAACTTGCAGATCTCCTATTTCATCCATCCTTCAAAAATCTGTTATGTCAAGGACATTTCCAGTCCAGCTATTTCTTCAAATTTTTTATGAAAATGAGTCACAAAAGCGGTTTGCTAGCTCCCAAAACTAGAAACCACATTTTCAAAATAAAGGTCTCCCTTTCATCCACTAAAAATTTTATACAACATTTATCAAAATTTCTAAAATATAAAAAAAAACACCTTTTAATCAATTAAAAAAAAATATACTCTGGCTTCAGCGTGACCGATGAGAGCGATCGCTTTGAGTGAAGGGCACCATTTTTCAAATTCATTCAACCAGTTTTGTAGCGTCGATTTTGGTGTGATCACCAAGTGTGGACCGGCAGCATTCTTATAATGTTTCATAAAACCTAACATTGCAATCGTTTGTAGTGTTTTACCAAGACCCTAAATTAAATATTTTAATGAAATAGCTCAATAATTTATATTCTTTTTCATTTTATCTTAATCAAAATACATCGTCAGTTTAGTTAAATTATTTACAAATATAAAAAGGTTAAAAAATTTGACAAATC